>SSNR01000013.1:3882605-4036092 GCA_006937965.1 Callopanchax toddi
CAACCCCCCCCCCCCCGGGTCAAACACCGACCGGCCGCCCCCCCAATGTGTCTCAAACGCCCCCTCCTCCCTCTCCCACTGGCGCCGGGCCTGGGTTGAAGGTGGGGAGGAAAGAATAAGATTCTGACCCATTTGTGCATATTTCTTCGTAGGTTTACAAAGGAGACGATGCCTGCTTGTGAGCATGTGCACTGATTTATTGGTGTGTGCAGATCCAAACTAACCTGGTCCTATGGGAACCTAAGGATAATTAATGACATGATGTGGAAAGCTGTGTTCAGTCTCACTAGTCGCATTCAGACCTGATTACTGTCAGACCTGCAGAATTAAAAAGTCACCTCCTGTCTGACAACATGATGTAGGCTAGAAGACATAAAGCCTCATTCTGCAGAAAGTGTAAAACAAAAGAACCCAGAACAGCTTCTAAAGCACATCAGGCCTCATTGGTTAAGGTTAAGGTCATTATTGGTGACTACCAAGAGAAAAACCTCTTCTGACCAAAAATAATACAAGAGCCCATCTCACATTTACTAAAACATCCTGAAGATCCCCAAGACTTATGGGAAAAAACATCTGTAGACTAGTGAGAGAAACATAGAACATTTTGAAGTGTTTCCTGTTACATCTGGTGTAAAACTAACACTGTATTTCAGACGAGCATCCCAACAGTCAGACATGGTGGTGGTAGTGTGATGGTCTGGGAAACTGAACGACTTGTTGTAATTGATGAAACCATGAATGCTACCAGAAATATCCTAGAGGACAATGTCTGACCTTTGACCTTAAACAGGCTGTTCGTGCTGGAAAACAATTCAGTAAATACGATGGGACAAAAATCCTCCACAGTGCTGAGAGAGATTCATTATAATAAATGTTTGATTACCAACAAGCGCTTCATTACACCTCCGCGTGTCACATAGCTGATGGACTCAAAATTAACCAGAATTACATTTAGTTTTTTAACTCGTTTTAATGGAGTTTTAGCCAAACGAGCTCTGTCTTCATGTGGGCGTATCACTGGGTTTCTCAGCCGTTCTCCTTCAGAACGCTGCCTCCAGAGTGACCTGGTTTCTGTTTTTCTGTTGTGGAAAGTGAAACAACCTGGTCGTCCTTGAGAAATGTGTTCATGCCAAAAGTGGTGATTAGATTAATCAAATTCTGTTGTTTGGTATCTATTATTAAACTTTGATTCATCTGTCCTTTTTCAAGCCGTTACAAAGAAGCCATCATGCTAAAGAGCCTCAGAGCTTTCTGTATTTATTGTTGTTTAGTAAATTATTCAGAAACAGGGACTTGGTTATCTTTATGAGCTTGACTCGTTATTTTTTATGACTAAGCTCTTCTGGTTGTTTTTCATGAGGACCAGCACATCAGGGGTCAGTTTTGTTAAAATCTTATGAATAAAAACCAACAAAACATCAATGCAAATCTTTAGCTTTCTGATATGTTTTGCAGCTCAAATGAGAGAAAAAGGTGTTTATTTTCTCGCTTTTCGATTTATGTGACATATACAGTGATTTATTCCATCGGTGTAATAGAGGAGTTGGTGCTGCCAGAGTTTTTATGCCCCGTGTTCTCAGAAAATTCAGGAAACGGGTTGTAACCTTGAAGATTGCTGACTCATCGTCTGACAACATCAGGGTGGGATGAAGATTTAATCATCTGGGTTGTAAATCGCTTAGAACAGATCTGCACTATTTCACTGAAGCCGTGTTGGAGAAAACAAAAGAGCCAGTGAGGCTGTTTCTTCTGTTTTCTCATTTGGAAAAAAATAACATACCAATAAAATCCTTTAAAAAAGACAGTTTGGGATATTGTCATGGTGGTTGTAGATGTTTCCTTTAAATAATACATTTTAAAAACAGATAAAGGTCTACATTTATGGTTGTTTTATTGAAATAAAAGGTAACTTCATCCTGCTTCATCGGGTTTGGGGTTTGGGGACATTTGAGGAATAATTCACTTTGAGCAGGTTGTCTATTCATCACAGGCTTCACAATCCTTAGATTTTGGGGAAAAAAACCACAGACAGATGCATGCAAATGCATACAAACCTCAGTCAATTTAAATAAATGCAATAATGCATTGAATTTAATTTATTGTGTCATGTTTTTTAACCCTTTAATAAGCAGGTCAACCTCTTGGTAGAGCACATATCCTACTGAATCATGCACTGAACAAAAAAAATTCTCAAAACAAAATAGAAATGTTTGAATTACATAAACATTATTTCCATTTATTACTTTAAAATTATCACATTTGTACATTTTTATTAGTTTTCATTATATTATAACCCTTTTTGTCCCAAATTAATTTTAAATAAATGCAAAAATTGTAATTTCCTTTGTTTTATTCTTGTTGTGAAGGGTTAATATGAAAAGTGATTTATTCATTGTTGTTCATTGTAGAAGCCACAGTTATTTTATACATTCTTAAATGTTGTTGCAAAAAATTGTCTGTGAGCGAAGCTTCTTCTAACATTCTGTAAAATCACCTTGTGAAATATTGATGTAAAATCTACAAACAGGATGCATTGGTGTTCATGCACCTGACACATAAAATATTCATTACCTTAGACACTCTAGGTCTTTTTTGTCACACATCGTTGTGAGAAATTGATTAAAGAGCATCACACATGAAGTCAAGGTCATAAGAAGGGTTTCTCCTCACCATCATCATCAATATGCAGGTTGATAATCAGCATGAGTTGTTCATATTCCCAGCTAATATTCATGTTCCTGCCCAAGAATCAAAAGAGAAAATGCTCAAACTGGTGGATTTTCTAATCAGTTAGTGACAAAAATCCACATAAAGGAAAACAAAAGTTCAACACAATTAATATTTACTGAGATGAAAAGTGGAGCTAAAGGATATTTTGATTTGTGGCTCTCCAAAGGTCAAGACAAACAGAACCCCACACATTAAACAGCCATTAGTGTTTCCAGCTCTCTGCAAAGTAACTAGAGGGCTGCTTCTTTTCACCGTGGCTCGTTCTGCAGCTGTTGAGCAATTCACAGCCAATTCATATAGCATCAATCATGTTTATTACTATGTCATATAGCAAAATCCTTTATGATATAATGTTCAGACAGCATCTAAAGTAGCTGTAGGACCGCCTGTCTAAGCAATAAAAAGCCACTCAGACTCAAGTGTGTTTCTGTATTTGGCTGATGTGAGTTTTTAATCAAATAGTATTAATTTACTGTCATTATAAAGACTCTTATAAGGGAACCAGTCCCTAAGGTCTAAGTGTGTTTGTATTTATACAAAAAGCTGGAGTGGTTGTTCAGGACTGTTTCCAACAAAATCACATTTTCCCCCAAAAAACTTTGTGCTACATTCATTTTTAAGCCTCTAAATTAATACTAGCCACAAATGAGATAGTTTGTGTCCTTGCACAAGCTGAAGTGAAAAATGTAAAATATTGTTTTTTCTTTTTTCATGATAAAGAATGAAAACAGATTACATTTTTCTTTGCAAAAAACATAAACAATGAAAGTGTCCATGTGATGAGTTTTAATTCCTTCATCACTGTTAGTTGTTCATGACCCACTTTCTGATCCAGCATTTAGAAAAGCAATCAGAACCGCCCCACAGCAATCAGCTTTATTGCTCCTCTCGCTCCATCTCCTCTTTTATTTTTTATTTTTTTAGATGATCTGAAGTGAAACATTGCTCTGTTTTACTCTGAGGACAAATCAAGCAGAAGTTCTTCTCCACCGTGAATCCCTCTGCCTATAGGGGACAGCTTGACTGCTGAGGTTTGCACAATAAAAGCATCTTATTGTCTCATTACTCAAAGTTATTTTATAGCATTCTGTTAACTGCTGGCTCCCTCTCTTTGTTAGTGTCTTTTCAGCATCTAATAGGAGGCTAATACCTTTAAACCTACTGCTCAGTTTTGATCAAATACATGTGTCAGAATCTGAAATAGAAAATACATTTTTAAATATATTTCAAGAAATATTGTTAAGGAAGTGTATTTTTAAATAATGCTGCCCGATAGAAGTAGATTTAATACATTTAACCCATTTTGTGGATTCTATCCAGAAGATTTTTGAAAAACCTCAACATGTCAAAATGTTTTGGGGTGATTTGTATAAAAACTTGAAAACTAGATTTGTTTTTACTAATATTTTAAATTTGTTTTGTGTACAGTATTCATTTTTATCAAAGTGATCTTTTTATTTTCATTCATTTATGAATTATGGCCTTTTCTTCATTCATATCAAAATAAAACTTTGTGTTTAAGCTTATCTCTGCTGATATATTTATTTTTTATTTTGCGGCTAATAATTGGTCCATTAACCAGAAAACACAGTAAAATACAGATAAAAAAAACTCCTTAACAGTTAAAAAGAATAAATAAAAAATATCTAATTTGTTTAGGTTTCATGTCCCTGTCTGCTTAATTATCCCTCTTTTTTTATTTAGATTATGTTCTGTAACTGTTGATGTTGTGTTCTTTGTTTTTTGTTTTTGTTTTGCATCAATCAATTTTAAAATCCTTTATTTTCTTCTTTTAATTTTTGGTAGTTCCATTTTGGACTAATTTTAGATTTATTTTGGCGTTACTATTAATGCTTCACAAATTTGTTTTGTAAATCATCCTTATTGTTGCTAAACTCTAACTTTACTAACTTTCCAACTTTCCATTATAAGATTTAAATTCCCAAACAAGCCCTCGATTGTTTTAAATAAGACTGAAACAGGATGGAGTTTTCACCCACATCAATCAGCTCCAGATTTATAGAACATAAAACAAAACATTTCATGATAACATGGAGGTGTTTTCTAAATGTTTTAACTTTTATGTTCTTGGAATTCTTCAGATCATTTTGTTTCTGTGTCATAAAGGAACAAGAAGCAGGAATTGGAGCCATTGTGAGCTTTTGATGTGTTTTTACAACCATTTTAAATGTTTTCTGTTTTTTTCTCCATCTGGAAGAGATTAAATATCAAGAACTTCAAAGATCTGTTAAAAAGCTCTTTCTAATGTTTGTTCTTATAAAAAGATCAAATTTATATTGTATTTTTCTGCCTTTGTTTCTCAAACTGTTAATTATGTCATTATAAAATCCTCAAATTGCAGCTTAATCTTTAAATCGTAGGAGAAGAAAGAATCAATCGACCAAATATCTGCTTCTAGTTAGAGCAGAAGCCCAAACCCCCCACTGAGCAGCCTCTGAATAAAAGAACAGGAAAAACCAGCACCTGTGTCTGTTTCTCCAGCAAAATGACAAGTAATCAGTGAAGTGGTGTTTTAACACACAGAGAAACCAGACAGGGATCCTGCTGCTTATTAACTCTGCTCTGTATGCGCCCCACTCGGCTCTGAGGTCAAGAGACTGAAAACGAGAGAAAACAGCAGAGAAGAAGAGAGGGTTTTATCCCGACCACCCACCGTCCTCAGACCCCAGTTCTTTTGGTTTTTTGCTTTTTCACAGATAATCAGTAAAGTGGTGCCAAAATGTCCCCTTTTGTTTGCCAGCTGTTTGTACTACAAACCCTCCACAGCTCTGTTTAGGATAAATAGGCAGTAAATGTGCTTTAGTGTTTACCAGATGAACGCAGATAAAACTCGGGCTTCGTGCTCCATGGGAAGCTGATTTTAAATTCCAGAACAGATAGAAGAAAATCCGTTGAATTCATCCGTGCTTTTGAAACCAGATTAGAGGACACAGAGCTCTTCTGTTTGGTTACTAATCGCTCTATAATCCTTGTGTATGGGTTGCCTTATTTCCCACTTTTATATTTCATGACTCAGCAGTTTGTCTCCAATTCTCAGCAGCAGCTATGTTCTCCTACGATCTGCTGAGATCAGCACTTTAAAGCCAACTTATACTCTGATATTCCTGCATTGTTGTGGTTTCCCTCGCTCGCCCTGCTGTTAATATGAGAGCTGTTTGATACGTGAAACCTAAAGCGCTGCAGGGTTTTCTTCATGAGGAATGGTTTGTTCTTTATGAATCAAGGATCAGAGATTGTGTGGGAGAAAGGACAACATTATCCTGGGTGGTTTAGGTCAATATTTATTCTGCTATTTGCCTTGTCGTTGTAGATTGTGCAAAAAAAAAAAAAAACCCCTGAAAAACTCTGTTTCCTTTTTGTTAGTGCCGACTAGGAAGAATGGTAAAGAATGCTGTTGTTGCCTGCGTTTATTTGTGTGTTTGTTGGTTAAATAATTTATTAACCAATAAGTGGATTTCATTCTTATGGCCGCCACAGCTACTCAGTCTAAGCAGACAGACATTCAGTGAGTTTTGCCCATATTTATTTTGTTGCGTTAGTAGCTGAGAGTCATCCCCAACACACTCTCTGAGTGCTAACTGATCACATAAGATCTTTGTTTTGAACATTGTCAACCATTTGCCTCACCTTGCTGTCTTTCGCTTATCCTGTTCCATAAAAATAAAAACATCAGAACTCATTTTATGTACCTTTACAACTAAACTTTTGTTGAGCAAACTAAATTCAAGATGGCCACCACAGTCAACTATGTTTAAAAACACAAACATTCCTATAGTTGAGCTAATTTAAAAAACACTGAGCTATCATTTGTATCATATCAAAGTCATCTCCATCCCTTTGTCTTTAACCTTTGGCCTTAGCGTTACCAGAATATCTTCTGAACCACTGAGGATTTCAATGAAACTCTCAAAAAGTAATTAGACATTAGATGGACTTCTGTGGCTACAATGTAGCTCACTGCTATCAGCGTGTGAATGACTGCATTTTGTATACTATTAGTTAGAAAAGCACTATACAAGAAAAGGAAAGGGAAAAAGGGGGTGTTTTGTGGCCACATATGTATTTACCTCAGTACAACGTAATGGAATTTGTTCTTTGCATTTGACAGGGCCGGTTCTAGGGGGGCCAGTGCCCTCCTGACAGCATGTTTCCCCCCTATGGTCCCCCTGCTAAAGCCTGGTTTATACTTTTCCGACAGCACGTTTGCTCTCACACGCACACGTATTGACGGAGACGTTTTTGATTTTTACTTCTCCGTCAGTGTTGTGAAGCAATTCTCCACCAGGACAGCAGAGGGCGCATAACTTTTCTGCAGTAATGCCTCCGGTCGACCAAAGTTTGTTTACTTCAGCTCAGTAATGGCTGACAGAGAGCGAATTTTGATTGAGTTTGAACAGATTGATCTGGAGGAACAAACAATGTTGTTAAAAAGAATTAAACAGGAGTGAGGAGACAGCGTTGAATGTCCGTCCGTCCAGTGAGGACGAGGCAGACGACGAGCGAATATGTAGCTCTTGTTTAACCCTTTAGGGACACTGATGGATGATATAAATGTTCATACTTCGTCTGCCAGACGTTTCTCGAGCTGATCCATATCTGCTTCCGCAAAATTCTACTTCTACTTCTCTGTTGATAGCGGCATGAAGCTGGATATGATCACGGGTTGTTGGGCTGACCAATCAGAGACGTGCGCTCTCCGTCTCGTTTGACAGATAGTTAGAAAAGTGAACTTGACTCCGTCCGTCGTTGCGGGGATGTCGGAGAGCTCTTGCGTCGACGGATAATTGCGTTGCGTGTCTACGTAACGATGCAGACGGTGAAGTATAAAGTGCTGAGTCTCAGACTTTAGAGACAAATACTGTTTCATGTTGTCACTGAAATGATTCCCAAGAGATCAAAGTATTTTTGCAAAATCGTTTTATTTTGAAACTTAATGATGTCGTTGTGTCCAAAGCAACTGTAACTGAATTGCTGTAATTATACACTAAATTTGAAATACTTAAAGACAATGTTTGTAGTTTTTTTGTTTTAGAATGTGACTCTCTAGAAAAGCAGCCGGCACCAGCCTGCCCCCCTCTAATGTTGAACCTCCACTGGGATTTGACCCATCCCTGAAGGAGCAGAGAGCAGCCATTTTTGGTGGTTCCTGGGAGGTATAGAGGTTCTGTATCTCGCCCAAGGATGCTTCGACACATGGCCGGACTGGAGTTTGAACCAGACATGGAAGGCAGCTTCTCGTACCCCTAGGTCCCCTCCTAATGCAGCCCATTTACATTACATCTACAACTAATTCACTTTTGGGTCAACCCGATTTAAAATAGCTGCCAGAGTTTCTACAGAAATGGCTATAATTCAGTCAACGTTATATTGAGCTAAAGTTTAGTGTCATGGTAGTCTAGACTAGAGTCGTCCCCGTCACAAACTCAAAGTTCTTATTGTACAAACTTTTTTGCATGCTTTAAAAAAACTGAACTAAAGTTCCAGACACAAAGTATAACTTTTAGCTTGTGAACATATAAACTTCATTAATATTTGAAAAAGCCTTCTAAGAGGTAAGCAAAAAACCCACATGGATGTCCATATTATACTTTATCTAGTACGATCAGCGATATTAAACAACTGTTCCAGAGGGTATGAAATAATAAAAGTCACTGAAGTGCAGCCATTAATCTCAGCATACGAAGCTGTAATGAGACATCCGTCAGAGCTTGCTGCAATTAAAACTTAATCTCATTCCATACTCGCTCAGCACACAAAACTAATAATCACAACACTTATTTTAGCTTCATGGGCGCTGACGACCTCTGTTTGATAACAGCTGTGAGAACAAACGTGTTCTCATTATTGTAAGGCAGTGCGTGGTAATCTGAGCTCCTGGGTAGGCCAGGTGAAAAATGAGACATTTCTCCTCGTCTCGTCAAGTCCTGTGAAACAATCATGAAGCTTAAAATGTCTGACGGTAAAACTCGACCATCAAAATGTTTTACACTCTCACTTCTTTTGTTTCTCTCTGCTGATTTTTCTCCTCCTCTGCCTGAGATGTTGCGTGGGAAATGTTCTTCAGAATTAATTGTCCAACATAACTATCATAACTGCATGAAACCACAAGCCTCGATCGGCCTGTTTCCCATCGGACACGAAAACAACAACGAATGTGGCTTTTCTTTCACAAGGAAAACAACTGAAGTCTCCAAGTGTGAAAGATAATCTCAGTTCATGTATGGTCAGCCCATTAGCAGGACCCTGAGTGCCAGATGTGACTGATACATTATAGATGATCCAGCAGGCAAACAGAAGGTCTGAATACAGTCATCAAATCATGTCCTCTCCTTCCCCATCCCTTAGATCAGCTCAGAATCATAAAGCTCTGATGTGCCTCATTGGATCACTTATTAATGCTTAATGGAGCTTTGCAACCTGTGAGAATTATTTTCAATTGAATCTAATAACCTTAGGTAATAGATATAGCATTTGCAGGGGCATGGTATTTGTTTGACATTTTATAAATTACTTTTAAACCACCAGAGATCTATTTTACTTCTTTTCCTCACTGAATACAGGAATGGATAAAAATGTAGTTTGACCTGAAAGGAGAAAAATGTACTAGAATAAAACTTGCTTTGGAATTAGCAAAAAAATAAATTTACAGCAGATCTCACAATTAGCTAATTTTAACATTTAAAAATATAAAAGACTAAATGGAAATTGTATCCTCCACTTGAGTCCTCGTCCCTCCTCTGTCTCTAAACTGCTGGGCGGGTGTTTGGGTGCACAGCAGACTAATGCACCATTTCCTTTGAGACCTAAGGTCCCACACTGCTCTGTGCCATGAAAAATTTATTGTGATTAATGCTTAGAAAGAGACACAAAGACATGAATTATGCCCATTTCATTAAAATGACATTGTACATTTTGCTCTGTGGCTAATCTTAACTTAAAAATATGTTTTGTTGATTCTGTGAATCTAACAATATAAGAAAAATGTTAATGATACAAAAAAGAACATCTTTTTTCTGATGGTCATAGTTAATCATAATTAATAAAATAATAAAAACTTCTTACTGTATTGAAAGAACATTCTATAGTAGAAGCAGATGAATTGGTATTTACTGAAAACCAGGAATTGGACATTTGAAACCCTAACCTAACCTACTCAACTGACTTACACCAACCTGTCAACCACTGACCAGTCAACCAACCAACTAATCAAACAATCAACCAAACAACCAACTAACTGACCGCCCAACAAACCAGCAAAAAACCTTGATGAAATCATGATCTAAATGTCATTCTTCCTCAGTTCTTTTAAACATTTTTCTGATTGAAGAAAAAAAAATCTGTTTTTTAAAATGAAATAAATTTAGCCTCAGATGATGCACGTGCGTGTGTGTGTGTGCGTACGTGCGTGCGTGCGTGTGTGTGTGTGTTAACACAATGCCAAGAAGGAAAGACATCAGCTATGATTTTAGAGAAGTAATGCTTGCTAGTCATCAGTCTGTAACACCCTTTAAATGGTTTGGTATCAGTAGTCCAACAGTGACGCAGATTATCGAGTGGAAAACATTTACACAGGACCAATGCCAAAGTGGACTTTCCTAAAGGTTTGTTCCACAGTTTGAACAATGCACAGAGAAATTACAACAAATATAAGAGCTCTATCTCAGACTTAAAAGGTCTCGGTTAGCAGGTTCAGTGTTGGTATTTATGACAGTATAGAAAAAGAAAAAATGCTGCTCTATAAATTGTAGATGCCTCTAAAGAAACCACTGGACTTCTAGAACAACGTGCTTTGGACAGATGAGACCAACATGGAATATTTTCCTCATAATGTTTAGCAAAATATACCAACTATGATATAAAAATAGAAAGATCTACCAGCTGTCAGCATGGTGGTGGGGGGTGATGACTTCAGCTCATTGCAGTCTATCTAAACACAGCAGAGAACTGATTGAAAAATAAAATAATCAAGGTGCTTTAATGATCCAGTCAAAGATGAGACTTTAAAATAATGTAATGGCAAAATCGTTCTGGATAAAGAAATGTTTCCAAACATCAGTAAAACTAAATTATTGGATTGACTCAGCCATCAAGTCTAATTAGACACAAGGAGGATCCATTAATCTATAAATTAAATCATCTTTATCCATTTTCATCATCGTGTATTGGGTCAATTTTAAGGAAAATGTTGTCATTTCTCTTAACAAGTAAAACCCAAACCTGAGAAGGCATTCTTATAAGGAAATATTTATCATATCATAAATGTTAATCATCAGTCATTGCAAAATTCCTCTTCTGCAACACTTCATTAAGAATCTGGTCTGCTGTGAGAATGCACACTTTGGTTTGTGGCTGCATGCTGCATGTTTAATTCTGACATGCTGCTGGAAGCCTCTGATATAGATTTTCTTTAAAGTTAGCTCATATTAATGTGTGGTCATATCATTCATGGAGCAGTGAGGTCTGGTTTCAACAGTTAGACGTTACATTCTTTCTTTTTTTTAATCCACATTCTGCTCCTTTGTTTATGCTAAAATGAAATGCATTTTTGAAGAAATGTATTCTATAAATGTATTTTTAATGCATCCCTCATCACTGATGTCATATTGCTCACACAGACCTGATTAAACTCGCTGTCTCTGATTCTGGTTCAACACAAATGTCAGTGTGTGAGGAGTCACTGCTACCTGACCTGGCTTTGGCTGACCTGTGAGGAATTTCAAGCTTTAGTGATCAAACTGCATCCAAGAAATGAAATGTTGCACACTGCTGGGCTTGAAGGAACCTGCAGAACCAAGGAGATGACTTTACGGCATTTTGAAAATCCTTTCAGGTTTCCGTGGATAAGTAAAGTCACTGAAGCACGTTTTGGTTTTCTGTCGCCAGCACAGTTGACCGCATACAAGCCAGTGTATAAATCAATACAGCACAACTCATCGCACAAGGAACAAGAAAGAAAAGTACAACAAAAGGTCATTGTTGGGAGATATAAACAGCCAAACTCAGAGCAGTCTCTCATGAAGATATAAAGTTACGATCTAAACACAGCACCGAGCCACAGTCTTTAAATAAAACAGAAGCACAGCCATCCAAATATCCTGTTTTCATTTGTGTCTCCCAGTCAGACAGAAGTTATTTCTGAAAACATGACCGGCTATTTATACACAATGAAAATGTCAACGTCTTGTTTCTCTGTTCCACTTCACTACACACGCTCCTCTCTTTTTATTTTCACACACATTTAGGAAGCATCAGTTAGAACAAGAGAGTCAGACTGGATACGATGTGCTTTTTCAACCTTCTTCTGTTTAAATGTCTTTTTGCCTTCAGATTGTGAATGTTTTTACTGGTAAGCACTGGTTTTGCTCTTGCTACAAGGAAACATGTTAAATCAAAATGTAGCAAACACAGAATCTGACTGAATCTTGTGGAATGTGGCCTCAAAGCAACCAAACAGAAGTTAATTTACTAAAATCTTTAGTTATAACAGTTATCTGAACTTCTTCGCTAAAACTTTTCCTCTAAAACAAGCTAATAATTCTCACTAAATCCATCCTTACTTGCAGCTCTTGAGTTTTTGGCATCCGACATGATCTAAAGACATGCTGACCTCGTGGAGGTCAACAGAGGATTCTGAGACGAGGCTCAAACGAGGGAGGGGGAGGAGAGGTCTGGAGCTAACGTGTCTGGGAACTGATGTGACTCACAGGCTGCTCATCCCCATACAGCTCTGTTCTAAACAGGGCCTCGGGCTCTTCTCTGAGAGGGGGCTTTGTTAGACTCTTCTAAGTGTTTGTGAGTGAGAGTTAAAGACAAAAATCTGTCAAACATGTGCCCGTTTCATCTGAGTCCTGAATGGTTCAACGTGTTCATTCACTCCCAACTCATCAGGAACGCTGCTGCTGTTTGATATCAGCTCCTACTTTAGAGGTTGAGCTAATTTCTGGAGTTTCACCACACCCGACTCCAAGTGGGCCAGTATAACGAGTTAAAGAAAAGAAAAGAAGCAGTTAGGTCTTTGTTAGGAAGCTGACAGAGTCAACAGAGACCACAAAGGGGGAAATCCCAAATCAAACACCTAATCCACAAGGATTAACTTGTTTTTAAGACATTAGTTCAGTGCAAAAATTAACTGGGGACACCAATACTCTCAGATCACAGAACTGTGGGTTCATTTTCTCATTTTCCTTTCATCCCAGTTTGATCAAAAACTGTGTCCTAGTGTTTCACCCATCATAACTATAGGAATGCTAATGCTAAAAGCCTCCGGACCAGCTCCGTTTCTGAGAACGAGGATTGGGTCAGAAGGCCACTGGGTCTGACCCAGATTCAGTTATTAACTGTTGCATCTGAAACACACAACACTGAAGAGGCTGTGATGGAAATATTGAGGCGCTGCTGGAAACAACTTTCATTTTTCGTCGTTCAGATAACCGCTCATTGGTCAAATTAAAACACTAATGGTCTTTTTTTCATGGCAGGCTGCTAGATGGAGTCAATGTGAGTTAAAACTGAGTTCATGACAAAGAGATGGTCTGTAGTCGAAGTGAATCAGAATCAATGGAGGCACAACAGGATGATGGGTCGTCTGGAGACCAACTCACATCAGCCTCAGTGAGTTTGTGCTGTTCCTGGTATTTCTAAGTCAGAAAGATTATTGACATTTCAGCTTAATATCAAGAAGGATTTTAAAAACGGGTCACAGCCTTCAAGCTAAAAACCACATTGACATGGTCTGATGGATTATTACAGAGGAATGTTAGGTTGAACAGTTTCCTTCAATAATTATGGGAACTTCTGTTGTCTTCTAACAACCTGTCAACTTAAAGCAGGCTCCATGTTACTACATGTCTACAGCATTCCAGAAAATATGCTTCCTGTCATTTAAATCAACAAAACATGAATACAAACAAATCAACAAACAAAGAAAGAATAAGAGAAAAAAAATTTTTTTTTTACTATTTTTATAGTTTTGGTTTTATTCGGTGCATTTATTAAATCATATAATAAATACAAATAAGAATTTATACCAAAATGGAGCTTTTTGATGGGATTTTTCTTGAGCAAACATAATTTAAATCAAAACTCAGAAAAATATTATCAGATTGAAGCGGAGGCTGGAGGGTGAAGAAGTTCGTTATCCATTTTTTCTCTTTGAGTTTGATTATTTTTACCAAATAGGAGGTTAGATTTAGGTCAAATTAAAAAAAAATAGACCAAAATAATGGTCACAACATGAACCATCTCCTAGGAGACCGAGTATGTCTGTCCAAAATATAGTAATATTTTTAAACATCATTAGTGAGTGTGTGTGTGTGTGTGTGTGTGTGTGTGTGCGTGCGTGTGTGTGTGTGTGAGAGAGAGATAGAGAGAGAGAGAGAAAGTTCTCCTCTGAGAAAGAAGGGCTTCTTAGTTTACTTGTTATAATTATCTGAGCCCCCTCGTGAACCCATGCCCCCATCCAGATCTGATACTTAGGTCTGGACTGACTCGGGTGTCTGTATACAGTTAATGCATCTGGCAGATGGTTACGGTGTGTGTCAGAATGTGTGTGCACATCTGTGAAAACCCTGCAAACAAATGTCTGTTTGTATGCTAAGTGTTCAAGCAAAGTCGTCCGTTAACAGGTCGATGTGTCTTAGAGGTATCAGAGCAGCTGAGTTTATATTTACATCAAAGTCACTGAGGTTTTATTCTATGACATTATAATTTATCTAAAATGTATTTAAATATGATTTAAAGTTATTTGAACATATGTTTTCTATTAGAGTTGGTTTATTTTAACATAAGTAGTTCTCTGTCTGAACTTCAGACTCTTATTATGCTCATGCCTCCTTTCTTCAAAAGAAAAAGCACCAAATGAAGTAAAGTGTGGTTTTATTGTAAGTTACCTGTTGTGACTTCCTGAATTCTTGCTGTGGCAGGAATTTACTGAACATGGCAGCTGTTTGCAAGGCTCAGACTTCTCACTTTACAAAGTCAACCCCTCTATTCCATTCAGGATTAGAAAGTAAAAAAAATTCCCCAAATTTCTGAACTATTTTTATTTACTGAAAAGCTTGATGGACGTCAGACTTGACCTTTTTGGTGGCGTGTTTAAACAGGCTCAAACCCTTGAGCTCTAAACAGAAATGCTAAAAAAAAAAAAGATGATGTTTTGAGGAGAAATTGTTCAAATATGACATGTTGTTCAGGGAAAATTAAAAAGAAACTGACAAATGTTTTTAACTTGAAACCCTGCTAGCAGTGCTGTCAGAACTGAAGGAAACTGTTGCAATACATAACCACACACTGCCCACGTTTTTCTTTCTTTTAATTGACCAAAGTTGAGAACAAGTTGGCAGCTTGTTCACATTCAGTAGTCAGTTTCTTGCAGTGAAAACATCCAAAAACGTGTTTGTTTTTTAGTGTAATGACACAAGTTATCAAAAAGATTACACTCTATAAACTATACCAGCTGATCTTTACAGGTACACAGAGTGAAATATTTCACGCCTTTATTTCTTGTATTTTTGATGATAATGAAAATTTTGAATATTACATAAGATCAACAATAAAAGGCTATTTTAAACAGTGAGGATTCTGAAAAGTATTCAGTTCATTTCTATGCACTCAGTACTGTTTGGACCTCATTTACACGACTCCCTGCGTCAGTGCAGCGTGGCATGGAGGAGATCAGCCTGTGGCTCTGCTGAGGTGTGATAGAAGCTCAGATAGCAGCCTTCAGGTCATCATTGTTGGTTCTGGTGTTTCATCTTGACAGTCACCCATAGATTGTCTATGGGGTTCAGGTCAGGTCAGTTTACTAGCCAATCAGAGCTCAGTAACACCATGTGGTCATTGAAGCTGGTTTTGGTACCTTTGGCAGTGTGGGCGGGTACCAAGTCCTGCTGGAAAATAAAATCAGCATCTCTATAAAGTTTGTCAGCAGAAGGAAGCATGAAGGTGTCTAAAATGTCCTGGTAGAGGCTGTGTTGACTGTGGACTTCAGAAAACCCAGTGGACCAACACCAGCAGATGGCATGGCCCCAAATCATCACTGACTGTGGAAACTTCTCCCTGGACTTCAAAGCAACGTGGGCTCTGTGCCTCCTCGTTTCTTCCTCCAGACTCTGGGACCTTTATTTCCAAATGGCATGCAGAATTTACTTTCATCTGAAAGGACTTTGGACCACTGACCAACAGTCCAGTTCTTTTTCTCCTTAGCCCAGATGAGACCCTCCTGACAGCTCTGGTTTATGAGTGTCTTGACATGAGGAATGTGTGACATTTTTAGCCCATGATTTGTCTGCATAGTGGCTCTTGATGCTCTGACTCCAGCCTCAGTCCACTCATTATTAAGCTTCTCCCATTTCTTGAATGAATTTTACTTGACAATCCTCTCAAGGCTGCAGTTATCTCTGTTGCTGGTGCATCTTTTCCTATACTCAACTCCCTGTGAATATACTTGGATGCAGCAGTCTGTTAACATCCAGCTTCTTTAGCAAAGACTTTTTGTGGCTTCTCCTCCTTGTGGAGGGGGTCAGTAAGAGACCGTTTAACAGACCAGGAAACCTTTGCAGGTGTTTTGAGTTTGAGGTTTTCATCATCTGTAAATCATGATCAAATTACAAGTAAAAATACTTGAAATATTGCACTCTATTGTGTAATGAATCTATATAATTTATGACTTTCTGAAATGAGTCACAAAAAACACTGAACTTTTTCATGGTATTCTCATTTTTGGAGCTGTTCCTGTAGCTTGCAGACTGTGGAAGTCAATGTGTAAAAAGTGTGTTTTCACAGTAGGATGTGCTTCTGCTTCCTGTGTGGAGAGGAAGCTGTAAGACAAAACAATGGAGAAGGAGAGCACCAGTGTTGCTGACACACGTAAAAGATAAACAGGTATGTGTCGACACAGAAACTGAGTGAAAATAAAATGTTAAAATCGCTCTCCGTTTCTCAGTTATTGGAACTGTTTCTGCAGCACAATCTGCAGTAATTATAGTGATTTAAATTTGAGGAACAATGCTAGGAGTGTTTTTCATTGCATTGCACACTTCCTTAATCTCCACCAACAAATAATGAGAAGAACTCATACTGAGTGTTTCATAAGCAGAAAGCAAACCTGCAGGGACAGGTAGAGGAATGCAAAGATCATGGAGGCGGTCGAGAATATAGCATCATCTAAGACCACGTAGGTGCTTTCTGGAAAGGATACAGAGAGGGTCTATTGTTTTTAGTCTGTGCAAATCCGTGTTCGTGTGCAAGGTGTGGCTCTGTCTTGCTTTACCTTTGCATTCCTAACCACACCAACTCCTCTACATGAACGTCATGGCAACCGAGGGGGGGGAAACAGGCTCTAAATCAGACCTGCACATCTCCCTCTAGCACAATTAAATCCCTGGTGCCTGGCTCTCAGAGGCATACTGTTACACGGGGGAGTGGTTACCTTTGAATGTTCAGGTTTTTAAAGGGACGACCTGCGGAGAAGAAAGCGAGTCCTGAGGGAGCTGCTGTGTGCTCGGTCCCCTGCATTCTTTGCAGCGTTTCCGTCAAGCAGTAAACAGGTTGACTGCAAACAGTACTTCCTCTCTTCTTTCATCTTAAGCACCTGTTGAAAATGTTCAAATTACACTTAGACTTCTTTTTCTGAAGTGAGGGAGAATCAGAGACAGGCATTGAGTTTCAAATGGAAAGTCCGACGTCTCCAGTGACTGACTAAAGAGTATTCTTCACATGCAGGCCAAATGCAAACAAAGACCTTTTGGTGTTGTGAGAGGAAATCCTTTATGAGGGTCTGCTGCGGTAGAGGGGAAGTGACACTCCGAAACCTGAGCAGCACAATACCTGGTTTGTCAATTTGCCCAAACAAACACAGTGAGAGGGCAAAAACGCTGAACTCCTCTTTCTGGGTTAGAAAGAAACAGCTGTAAGTCCTACAATGTGGTTTAAGAGGAGTCTAACTCACTTGCCTTTTAGATCAATTAACACAAAAGAAGCTGACACGTGCATCGAGCCTTCTATTCCACAATAGATTGCCTCCGAGTTTGATGCTAAAGAGGTGGAGTTCTATAAACTAAGAGTGGACATAATTGTTTTTGCTTGGCTTGAAGGCTCTGCAGTACTGTTTGCTTTAATATTGTAAAAGCATGTCTTAAAACACTCACTGTATTACAGCTTGTGAGAAGAAAAAAAATCAGCTAGAAGTGTGTGTGTGTGTGTGTGCATGTGTGTGTATGCATGTGTGTGTGCATGTGTGTGTATGCATGTGTGTGTGCATGTGTGTGTGTGTGTGAATATAAGATCCTATCAGCCAAAGCGCAGTGAGGTGTAGAGAATTCAGGCTGGTGAAGGTACTCTGTTTCCATAGTGACCGGCTACTTTCAGCACAGTGGGGAGCAGTTTCATCCATATATTGGCTAAACGAGTGTACATTACAATGCATCATGATCAAAGTTTAACCAAATAAAAATTCGACCATAGCAAGATGCACTTGTATTTGGCTCAGTGCAGCAGCATGGAGCATGTTAAACAAATGGATGGGTTTGGGACTGCAGGGGTAACTTTGCAGCTTTTGGATGAGCCTTCAGGCTCACTTTGCATTCTGTTACATCATGTGTGTTTCTGGGAATCATGTTATTTCTCAGATAGATTCTCTTGAGTTATTTAAGAACTTTTTTAAAGACCATATAAACCAACTTTCATGAGCGGAAAAAGTTCCCGTGGGACTTCTGAAATTTAAGCTATTAAATTTCCCTACAGGACAAAAAGCACTGGGAATGAGACGAATCTTGCACAACAGATCAATAGACAGATCTTAGATTGTTTAAAAGCATAGATTGGTTGAACATGTAACCTTATCATCTGCATGATGCACATTATGCAAACAGAAATAAACCCCTGGTGGTTAGCTAGATCATTGAAAGCTTACTTACAAAGTTATTATGTAACATTCTGAAAGGGTTGGTGAACCTTCACACAACACTGCTGATAGTATTCCTAAAAATTTCATTAAAACTGCCTAAAAGAAATTAGTAATAGCAGCAAAATTACTTTTCTTATCGTAACATTCAGTTTCTGGTCTAATTTGATGTCACTTATGTCTTCAATCATGAAAGAACTCTTTTCTTGCCCATTTATCTTCTCGCTGAGTTTAATCTGAGATGATTGCCCCTTTAATAATTCACAGTAAAAACAGAGCAGACGGGGAGCAGCGTGGTGGCTGGCTCAGTGGTGAGCACATGTTGGACAGCCTGAATTCATCTTTCAATGCAAAACCGGTGTCATTTTTATCACTATCATATTTCTTAGAGATGATTTTGAGTGTTTGGAAGCATCAGGGTGGACTAACACCATGCATCACACATGCTGCTCATATTTTACCTCTCTGATGTGTTTGTGACCCGGTCAGCTTGCTCTTCTGCAACAGCATCCTGGTGTCGCAGTGTGCAGAGCGAGGTAACCCCTGCCTGAATCTCCCTCTGTTTCACACACTAACTCTCTGCAGCCTGCAGTACGCCAACAAACTGCTAATTCATCAGTATGTTTAGTCTGCCAGAGGCTCTCGTTGCCAGCCACGTTAACTGGCACTGTTTCCCTTCAAAACCCATGGGAGGCAGCGGGACAGAAGATGAGCAGCTCAGAATGCTTTATGGGGCTCAATGTATGCAGACTAACAAAAGCAGCCCTGCTCAAACAATGAGTGTGCACGTTATATTCAGTAGCATCAATTCATCAGCAGTAATTAATTCATAATTTATGATTGCATGATTAGGAAGAAAAGAGCCTTTGCAAATTTACGTCCCATAGTCAACAAGAAGATTCCCTCAGCAACAGGATTGACCTCCTCCTGCACAAACAGTGATTTCGTTGATACTTTGAAATGTTGTCTTTGAGAGGAATGTCTTCAATAATAATGTGTCCAGAAGCTTCCATCATTTTATTTGCAACACATTATTAAAACAGCCCCTTAGTAGAATTGTGGCGAGCCTATTTGCTGCCAAAAATAGATGAAATGCATCAAACTCGTAATCCTCCTGAGAGGACAGCTCTCTCCAAATCCAACAGGTGGTCTTGTAAGAGATATCTTTTTTCCTGGATGCAATCTCTGCTGTCCCACTTATGCTGATTGTCTCAGCTCTGCTATAAATCTTTGCACAAGCTTCAGGAAACTGGCATGTCCTGTGTCCAATCAACTCATATGTATGAGATGTGACCATGCAAAGAGAAGCAGATTAAACCAAAGAGATCTTTGAGTATGGAGGGGTGACAGATCTTATTCTAGAAGTGTTTATAGGACACAAAAGCAACAGATGACACCTTGTTTTAGTGCTATTTTTTCAGTAGGATGTGAGAGGACATGCCCAGTCATAATCTCTACAGATGACTGGTTTCATGCAGGACTGTGCGGCTGCGTTGTCACTCCCTGAGCTCTGCCTGTAATGGAAACCAGCAGGAGTTCAGTTTAGCTCTGAAGCGGCTGCTGATTTTTTTTTTTCAATCACTCTGTCACCATTTGGACACAATGAACAGAAACAGGAGCAGTCCTGGGGGGTAGTGTGATGGAAGGAGAAGCCTGTATACATCCACTCTCCCCACTTCAAAGAGCCCTCTGATCAAGATTGATTGCTTGAAGATTTTTTTTTAAAAGCAGCCCAAGCCAAAGAGTCTTTAAAGTATTTGATTTCCTTTGTGTGTGTTTTTGTAGCCTAAATTTGCATCTTTGACATTACTTGGAGCTGGACTGTGTAATAAAAAAAATGTGACAGCAAGCAGAACATGAGCTTTTGAAAATCAGGGTTTGTGCATCTCTGGTCTGTGGCTGATACACTTCGTATTTTGACCCACTGCCAGTTCTACGCATTAAATATACATGTGCAGCAATACATAACAGGCAGTAATATAACTTTGCTGTTACTGAGAATTTGAAAGCAGAAAAACTAAAATATTCAAAAGAGAATTACATCAAAAGACCTCATGACCAAGTACGGTAATTGTAAGTTTCCTATAGGATTCTTTTATTTGCCACAGAACAGAACTAGCTATCACTTCCAGCTCAGTATAACTGGCGCACTTTCTGGATCAACTGCATGTAAAAAAGGTTTAAAACATACTGTTTGAGAAAACCACTGGATTTTGTGGTTCTTTTCATTTTAAGTACTCTTGCAAGTCAGTTTCAAACAAGTTACTGAAACATATCCACTGATCATCCGAGCATAGCTGTTCAAAACTTTAATACGAGGCAAACAACGTTTAACTAACTTTACTTGCTAAAACTTACATATTGAGAGATGCTGCATCACAGCTTCAGGGTTGAATGCATGCCAAATGCATTGCAGTGGTGCTGCTGCTTTGCCTAATATGCACTCAACTTTTTGTTTATTTTCTTTGAAGTGCTCCCACTCTCTGGAAAGTCTCTGTCTCAGTTTGTTTTTTTATATCTCTGCCCCCATCTGTCCAATTCGCCCTGACATGCATGTTTATTTTCACTTCACATTTTCCTCCTCCTCTCCTCAGTTCTTCTTCATTGGTAGGGCTGTGTGCAGTCTTGGCAAACAAGATCAAACAATACTGCCCCCAGAGGTCATGTAATGAATTTCACTTACAAAAAACCTCAAGGTTCTTTGTGTCCTGAGCTGTCTAATGAAGGCTCTGTTAATATGTCAACAAAGAAAATCATTTTTGATTTTTTATAGTTGATAATCTCCATTACATTGAGTAATTATTGTAGCCCTTTGACACTTTAAAAATTAGCCATTAGATTCTTCTAATCAAATTATTGCTCCATCCAGAGGATTTATTTTGTTTCTAGAGACTGCTCACTGGTGGGTATAGTCCTACTGTAGATAGATTACAGGGGGTGCACACATTTTTTCTGTCGAGGTACTCAATGGAGAACCTGGTGCCGGTGTCTGCCACATCTCCGTGGGTTTGGGGGGGTGGGGGGTGATAAGTTGCAGGTGTATGTTAGTGCTGAGCACACACATATGCATACACATGCTCACACGGTGAGCATGTGTATGCATATGTGTGTGCGCACGTCGGAAGTGCTGCAATTGTGTGTATCGCTGCTGCTGCATGCGTGTGGGAGGTGCTGCGAGTGTGTGTCTACACTAATTCGCTGTACTGCAACAGGATATGAAACTCATCAGATTGCGGGCTCTGCCATTGGGACTAGGAAAGCACCGGTCCACAAAGGCACGTCGTTCGGGCAGTAGGTTCTGGTACACATGCATGATATCTGGTGTGCATGTGTACTGGTGCACCAGTTATGTGCAACCATGTAAATGACATATAATGCCACTTCAAAATGACCCAATTAAGTAATAATAAGTGTATTACTTCAAGAACTATGCTAGCTTACTATGTCATTCAAAGGAAAGCTGACAAATACTAAAGATAATTAAATTTTTTATTATTTTTCTTAATCACAAGTCATGTAGTATGAGGTCTGACAACAAAATATAGCTTATACTAATGGGACATATAAGTCATTTCTATAGGTATGAAGTCGATCAACATGCACTGTGCTTTAACCATGTCTGTGGCTGTTTGCCAGACTGCATGGCTGGTTAGTTTTGGAGCTCCTCCCACCTCCTCCTCTCCCCACGCTGCTGCTGCTGCTGCTGCTGCTGCTGCAGCAGAGGACTTCAGCTCGGCTCCAGCAGCACTTCACCTCAGAGCAGCAGCGGCTGGAGCTGAACTCAGCCCGCAGCTACAGACAACCTTCTGCCTCGGTAACCTCCTTTGGACTATACGTGAGAGATACTGGGAACCAGGAGCAGCTACGACCCAGTTGTGTAGATTATTTTCTTCAGTAGAAGGCTTTTGTTGCTGGCAGGGAGGAGAAAGTCCGAGCAGGTAAGCGGGGAGTGGATAACCTTGGCCGCACCAATCCTTTATTTCCCACCATACGTCAGAATGATTACGGATCTGTGCTATAAAAGCTGAACTGTAAGGGTTTCAGCCCTCATTAGTGTGAAGAAGTGATATAAAACTATTAAATATACATATATGTATATAAATTACCTCTATTTGAAATGATAGGGGGTTGTTTACTGCTACAGATACATGTAGTGGAAGCTAAAATCTGACAGCAGAAATTAGACAAATATTTTACCCAAATTTACATCTGTCACATCCTGAAGAGGAGACACAGCACGTGGAGCTTTGGACTCAATAGAGATTACAGATGTTTTCAAAACATTTCAATAAACAACTCGGAGTTTCCTGAGAAGTTTTGGCGGAAACCCCCCTGTGACTGAAAGGAAAGGAACAGGTTGCGCCCCCAAAATGAATGAATGTGTGTGTGTGTTCCGTGCGTGTGTGTGTGAGAGCAGGCGTGACAAATGCTGCTCGTAAAGAAGAATCCAAAGCGACGGATGTGACCTGGTTATCGGACTGTAACGTGGACAAATGGCTGTCCAGTTCTTTAAGTCCTGAATGGATGACTGTTTTCTCAGAGGGGTTTGCACCCAATTAAGTCTCTTGTTTTTAAGGTGGCACAACAGATTCCCTTAAACGCAGTGCAGTAAATTAAACTACCAGATGACCAGCACTTCATGAAGGCGTGCATAGTCCTGTGTTTTGCATGTTAAGAGGGTGGGGGGTCGTGGGGTGGGGGGTGACAGATCTAGTACTTGCAGCTGCTGTCAGTTTTAGGAAAGGTTGTTTTTTTTTTTCTTTTGCCCAATTGGATCTGCTCACCATATCTGTGGACTGTTTTCATTGGTAACAATTGTAAAAGTTTAGCTTTTAGGTAATATAATAATATAATAATCCTTTATTTTATAGGTAGTAGTCAGCTGGCAGTGTGTGATGTTTATGTGCATTGCTCAAAGCAACACGAGGAATGAGCTTGGCCCGTTCAAGGTTCAGTCTTTGTGCTTTAAGTGATCCAAACTGTAAATATCACATCCACCCTTGAAGCGTCTGACGTCTGGCGTGTTATTGAGATATTCTTCATGGTCTGATTTGGGGGGTTTCAAAGTTAGGGTTTGTTGTGTGGTTAAACTTTTGGCTGCTCTTTCCCATGTGTTGTTTCACAAGAGGAAGAGAGAAATGTTGGACCTTGAGCTTGAGAAAGGTGTGGGGAATGTAGATGAGGAGGTCTATCTCTGTTCAAACGAGCAAGGTCGAACACGCCAACAAGAACTAGAGTACAGTTTCAGGTGTCTCCGACTTTTCTAGCAAATGCAAATGACAGCAAAAAAAATCAGATGTCCTCTTGGTTTTGTGAATGCCAGACATGCCTTTATACCAACAATGTGTGTGTTTCTGATCTGATATCTCCTAGGACTCGTGCACACACAACACCGTAAGATGTTGGGCAAGCCTCAGCTTCCTCTGTTGTCGCAGGAACGGTTAAACAAACAGTGAGCTAGACTGCTTTCCTGCTCAAACTGAGTCAGACAGAACAAAGAAAAATGCAAACACAAACTATCTTTCTTAACAGTGAAACTCATCATGCCTGAGTGGATTAGTGAACTGCAAGGTTGTTCTTTTAGTGTCATGACATATCGGGGGTTTAAGCATTTTCAAGTCTTAGACTAATTATGAAGGATAGTATTTGTTGATCCTCTGTTATCTCTCGTTTTTACCCAGATACTGATTTAGAATTAACTAACGTTGGTGAGTCATTGCAGCTCCTTGTTGAGAAGTGGTTATTACCATGTAAGGACCATTAAGACACCACTGGTTTCAAGGAAACATGGTGTTTCTCGTCTCTCTGTCAGTCCAGTTAAACAGGGCATGACGACTCTGAGGAAGGGGGTGTGTGTGGCTTGGTTTGTTTGTGAGGGTGGGAGGACACATGTGGAGTGGGGGGAGTCGGGTGTGTTTGTGTGCAAAAGGGGGAAGGGAGGTTGTCTTGAGTGTGAGATTCACCCTGGTGAGACTTGTGCCTTTAGACATTCCTCACATTCCAACCTCTGGGACGTTTGGGGCTCTTGGTCTTCTTGTAGCTTGTTGGGGGGCTGCTGGGGACTCTTTTATGTTACTGGGTTCACTCCGTCAAGCCATTTGGTTGAACAGAGACCACATGCCCTCTAATTTAGGAGGCCATGGGAACATGCAGCACATATTGGCCTTCTTGAGTTACATCCCATAGATGACTCTTAAGTCCTTATCTTGAGATCTTCAACAAGCTTGAAAAGCATTTGTCTCAAACTTTTCTCCCCTAATGAATGCTGTTGTGTTTTTAAACATGTATTCAAAAGTTTGTGGTAAAATTTCAGACTTACTGCCAGTGCCAATAAAAATTATCCAATCACGTGTGTTTCTGTGTCTCTTGGATACATGAAGCGTCTTTCAGTCCTTCAGTTTGTCCAAAACAATAATAATCACATGTAGTTATGAATTTTATGTGGTACAACCAAATTTATTTAGGGTTAAAAGTGACAAAACTGTAGATCCAATTTTACCCCTTACCCCTTGATATGGGTTAGCCATCCCTACATTTTGCACAACAAGGAGTAGAGTTATTCTAATTGTTGTGTTGTGAGTGGTATAGGTATATGACTCAAGAAAAGGGGTTTTTTCAGAGGCACATTTCAAACAAATGTACAGGATTAGCAAAGAAACCCCAAATTTGACGTATTTTCAATCTGCTGAATAATTTTTAGTCCTAACAATGTTTGATTTGGAATTATTTGTTACTTTTTACATTACTACCCATCTTAGCATGCATGGGCTGCATGGTGGCGCAGTTGTTAGCTGCCTCGCAGCAAGAAGGTCACGGTTCAAATCCCGGCTGCGGTCTTTCTGCATGGAGTTAGCATGTTCTCCCCATGCATGCGTGGGTTTCCTCTAGGTACTCCGGTTTTCCCCACAGATCACAACATGCCCTGCAGGTTATTAATTGCTTTGGATAAGAGCGTCTGCCAAATAAATAAACATAAACATTAGCATGCATAAAATAATAGCATTGTATGCTAATGTTATAGAAAGTAAAAAGGTTGCTTCTGTTAATATAATATGAATCAGTGATATGAGACTCATGTATTCCATTGCATAGCAGAACATTTTAAGCACTAACCCAGGGGGCAATGAAATGTAGTGGAAATTTTAGGAAATGTCTTATGTCTTATATGTCTTTTTCCTCTCCCTTTCTTGATAGCCAGCCATGAGACCCCATCCACCATCTACCGGATATCTTCACTGCCACGTCTGACCAAATCATACTTTAGATACCAAAGATGTCAGCGTGCAGTGACTTTGCAGAACACGTGTGGAAACCCGGCTCTTGTAAGAACTGCTTCCACCCGTTCAGCGCACACAAGAAGGTTGGCGTCCCGGATGGCAGTGGACCAGCAGCTTGTTTAAAGAGCAGCCTGGGAGGTGATGAAGAAGCTGGATTAACTGCACCTTCACCCTACAGCAAGCCAACCATTGCTGTCAAGCCCACTATGATGAGCCTCGACACCAGTGAGCCAAAAGACATGAACATGAATATAGAGCAGGTGAGCCTGCAGCATGTTGTTTTCTGTATTAAGCCTTGTGTTTAGAGTTTTTTCTTTAATCCTGTTTGTTTTGTTTGTAATTTTGCAGCAGGACAATGCAAAGAGCCCAACTGAGAGAATGGGCTTGAAAAAGCTCTTGAACATGTCTCCGCTTTACATTGATAATGGCTGCAACAAGTCTCATAGGGATGCAGTTTTTCAAAGTCCTGAAGCCAAGATTGACTACAACAATTGCCTCTCCTTGTCTCCCAGTATTCTGCCCAAAGACTCCATGATCATCAGCAATATTTTTGTCAGCCAAGATGAAGGTAGAGGCTCTCAGAGTTTTAAGAAAAATGCTAATGAGGGCTCTTGCTGGCAGCAGAATAATATGGCTGCTATTAGGAACAAGAGCACACATAATGGAAGTGGTTTGACAACCAGGACAAATTTTAAGGAGTCCTGTGAAGCATCTGCGGATATTCCTTTGTCAATGGATATTGCCCCCTCCGATCCTGCCACAGTTCATTGCAATGGTTTGAGCAGTAGTGCTACTACTGTGATAACAAAGACATCCAGCACTTCTACAGTTTCCCTCACTACTGCCTCAAATGTGGACACTACTCGCCGCAGTAGCCAAACATCCCTCAACTCTGTTCCTGTTTTGTCTAAAGAAAGCAGCTTATCAGACTCCCCGTCTTCTTATCGTAGCAGTACAGATTCACTTCCTGGGCCTGAAAGGTCAGTAGGAAGACTGGGTGTGTCATGTAGCCCCCAAAGTCCACCATCCATGGGTAGTCCGGAGTCGACTCCCAGCTCCCCCAGTGTACCACCAGACTCAGAGCCAATATATGCTGAGAGCACCAAGAAAAAACCCAAGCCAGAAAATGGACTTCAGTCTTGTCCTGAGTCACCAAGCAAGACAAGGTTGTCCCTGTGCTCCAAGTTTGAGCGGGCCACCATTACTGTAATGGCTACTCACACAGAGAAGAACAACAGGACTTTCTACCTGAGCAGCCCGGATTCCTCCATCGGTACCCAGTGCAACTTCAGCCCCACAGCATGCAAAGATCCCAGCAGCCCAGCCTTTCATTGGCCCAGTCCCAGCCGTAGTGCACCTTGTCTTAGCAGGGAAGCATCCCTACCCCCCAGCTTGCATCCCAAACCCCAATCTAGCCCACCCATTCCTCCGAAGAGAAGCTCTCGCTCCCCCAAACTGGGTACCTCCAGCCTCTCTCCGTCCATGTCTTCTCCGGTCCCTCTTCCTGAATTTCCCAAACTGGGCACATCGAGCCTTTCAACATCCATGTCATCTCCTGTCCCCCTCCCAGAACTCCCCATGTTTTTCCTTGTCTCTTCAAGAGAGGGCCAGTTTAGTGTTCCCTCAGACAACCAGAGTACAGTATCCGAACGTCCCCTCAAGCCCCACCATCACAACTCTGGCTGGAGCTGCCGCATTGAGGAGGAAGATGAGGAGGAAGAAAAGGAGCGGAAAGAGATGGAGAAGAAGAAGCTAGCTGCCAGCCTGGGGACAGCCTCCCTGGTGACAGGTCTGGTCAATGGTGTTGCTGTCTGGAAGGAGGCCAGAGACTGCAATTCCCGCAACAGCCCCCCTCCGATGACAGAGCCAGGCACGGCCCCCCCGGCAGCCCCCAACAATGGTGCCTGTCAGGGGGAAACTGAGGGCACCGGCACAGAGGAGGAGGGCAAGCATAACGAGAGCATGCCGGCCAAGCAAATGCTGCACGGTGGCTCATCAGAGCTGCAGACAGTAGGAAGAGGAGCTGCCAAACATGACCTCAATCCACCACCTCCCCCACCTAAGAAACTCCACAGGTAAGAACAGAAAAACCATTTAGCTTTTACATTTTTCAACCTTTAATCCTCAAACACGATAACCCACTAACAAAACCTCTCAGTTGGACTTTGTTTAGCTGTTCTTAGACAAATCTGATTATTTTCAGGCATTACTCTGTGATTTAATCAGGCTAACAGTTGGACATCAAAAGCTAAGAAAACTGCCAAACTAGAAGATAAAAGAGGTTCACTGAGGCTGTTCCACAGCTTACGTATCAAATAATAAGTAGTCTTTTATCAGGTTAAACTGTAATTTAGGCTGTCTTCCCCTTAATTTAGAGCAGCTGCAAATCACAGATGCAAATCCCCAAATGTACTTATAGAAAATTGGCTTTTAATTGATCAAATCTTGCACCAGAGAGCAGTATAAATACTCTTTATGCTTAATAAGGGCAAAACACAGTAAATACACCAGAGGTCTTGAAAGATGAGGGTCTTAATTATCGTTTACATCCAGACAGCAGTGTAAGAGAAAGTCATATGGATGTTTAAACACACGTTTGGGTTTTGCTTTCGTGTTTAGGTGTGTATAAAATAGTGCTGCTGCAAGCTACAATGCAGCATGTGACTACATATTCGTGCACTTTGCTGCAGCTATCCTAATGTGAGCCTTACAGTGCCTTCTCCTTTCATAGCATCATTATTCAGCTTTGAATCAGCCTCCATTCTATTGCCTTGCGATCATTCAAACTGTTGGAGCAAAATCCTCAATGCACGCCTTGTTCTGTTCATGCTACCATTGTGACTTCTTCAGTTTTAATTAATGCACAAAATCAGCCCTGCAAACAGTCCACTGCTGTGTCACGTTGGCTGTAGAGTGTTTTGGCTCCTGCACAATAGATGGAGTTATTAAGAAAAACCTTTTGGGGGGAAATTTTGATTTTAATGAACACGTTTGCACAATTAACTCACTTTAAACTCTTGCATTCCACACTTTGTTACAAACTTTTTGTTTTGTTGCTTATTATGCATATTTAATTTTGCCCTAAAGTGAGTCATCATGAGGCTAAGAATACATGCTGCTATGTGAGTCAGGAGCAGAAAAAGAGAAGAGCTCTTGTGTTGCATTTATTGGTGCATCAAATGTTCCCCTTAAAATACATTTTGCTTTGTCTGGGACGTTGAAGATATGTTTCGTTATCTTGAAATAGAAGCAACAAAAGCCACTGTGGACAAGCTCCTACCATCAAAAAACTAGCTGATTACATTTTAAGGGCCGTTATGTTTGTGGTAATCCTAGTAAGGACCCGTCTCCTGTTATGACATTGCCAACATTCTGAGCTGATAAAAATACTTTGCTTAGACACGTGTGGGAACCCTCCTTTCTCCAGCCAGACTGCAACAGTTTGGGCTTCCAGACGTTCCATATTTCACAAGGTTTAGTTTAATGTCCCAGGAGAGAAAGTGCTTCAGGGATCCTTCCTACAGCATTTCTTTTTATTTGACTCTTATTAGCAGAAACTGGTCTCTTATTTGTTAAAAAAACTGGAAATATAAAAGATGCATATAAATGCACCCCTCATGTGTCTGCGTTTTGATCCTCTGAATCATTTAAAAGCCAGATGGTTTGAAACATTTGCCCCCAGGAGTTCAGATGACACACTTTGTGGTGTTTTTTTTAAATCAATGTAAACAGGTCAGCTGACGTGTCATGTCAGGTCATGCTAAGAAGCGTGTGTTTGTACCTGTTAATGTGCTAAAGTACTTTTTAACAAGGGAGGTGTGTCAACTGGCCAGCGACTGTTGCCAAAAGGAGGGGCTTGAACAGATTGTTGCCCCTGGCAACTCCCAGCCTGGCTATCAGTCGCCACCAATAGAAGCAGAATTTATAGATCAGCCATGTGGAGTCAAGTCCATTGGGTTTGAGTTGCTTTCTGCTCTGTAAACCTGCCTTCTGAGACGCCGGCCCCTCCCTCCTCAGATGATCCCTTTTCTGCAGCACATCTCACGTTGATGACAGACTTATTCTTACAAGAACTGGTGGCTGAATCCTAAACATGGTTACTTTTTATTCCACACTTCTAATGGAGGCTGTTGCTGTTGTTGCCGAGACACTTTAAATATCCTCATGACCCATGTGGAACCAGGGTTGTGTTACTACACATGACAGGGCTTTAGAGAGCCACCGGTCTGATCCAGGGGGCATTTCGTGTGCCCACCGGCCCGCAAAGGACCTCCGCAGCATGAGGTAGGCACCTGACAGCTACTTTTTTTTTTTCCCCCTCACGAGTCGATAGATTAACTCCTATGAGTGAGTCTCATGATGGGAAATGATAATGATCTTGTGGCAGTGTTTGCACTTCGGAAAGTTCATACTTAGCCACTTTTTTTTAAAGGTGACAAAAGAGGTCACACCTTTTTTTCTGAACTGTGACAAAAATAGAGTTGTTGCTTTTTCCAAGTGTGTCATCTTTCTTTGCTTTCCTTTTTTTAAATTTTTTTAATTAAACACTTAGTTTAAGAGTAGAAAAAAGCCAGGTGCAACAAAATTAAATTAGCAGCTTTTTGCATTTAATTGAAAGTTGGCTGACCAAAGGGGATGATAACGAGGCAAGACTAGTGCCGTTTTTGAAAGATAACAAGGATTTGAGTCAAACATTAATGAATCTTTGGATTATATGACTGTACAGTCATTGTAACTCGTCTACTATAAGGGAGGGTTGCACAACTAGGAGGATAAACTCTAATCCAACACAGCAGTGAGTCTTTATGTAAAAGGAACATCTAGTCTAGTGTAATGACTTCACGCAAACACAGCTCAGCCTTTTCGTCTTGGAGGTGTGTTGCACGGCTGCTGAAGCTGATTGCAACACATTTTTCTGTGCAGTTCATGACACGCTGAGTAACATCTGACTCATCCTGCTCGAACAAACTTTTAACCCTTCAACAAGCTCCTTATTAGGACAAAACAATAATTAAATTATAAATATCCCTGAAGCTTAACGTGTGGTTGAACTAGTGTGCATGAGAACTTTTGCATGCATCAAAAGATGCAAGGTGCACATGCTTCGTAGATGATGTCGTTTTTGTATATTTACCCCCCCCCCCCCGAATTAGAGTCAGGAAGTGAAACCAGTTGAGTGATCCACAACAACAACAACACTGCTCAGTTTGTGTCTCGTTTACCTCCGGTGCTGCTGCCGTTGCTATCTGAGGCGGGTTGCATGTAACTCAAGTCTGATCTCTTTTTAAAGCTCCTCCAGTTCCTGTCACACTCCTCCTGCTGTCGTTTATTTTCTGAGTCCGGGTTGATAAGGGAACCGGTCGGACCAGTTTTTCTGGGACAATCGTTGTATTTAATGTCAGAAAAGAGGCTGATTACATCTACTCAGAGGGAAAAGTCAGGATGTTTAGGCTAAAACTTCACATTCCAAGCATGGGAAAAGCAGTGCGCCCTGAAAAATGATTAAAAAGGGGAACTATCCTGATCTAACCTGCACCTCCTTTCACAGCACATAGATATTTTTCTTTTTTACCCATCTTATGGAAACAAATCTTAGAGTTGAATTTCCTCATAATCCCTGCACTCATTATTTGTCCCGTGCCTCAGTACTTCCCCTGCCTTTCATCGCTTCTTTTTTTTTCCCTCCACAAGACGATAGCTGATCCTTTAGCTAAGTGCCCAGAGAGAATACCTTCCTCTGCTCCCTCTCCATCTCCTCCTCAACTGTTTTCTCTCCTGATTTATGGTGGAATTGAAGTCAAAGGCCAGCAGATTAATTGGTAGAGGAGTAATTTTGAGGTAGAAGAGAAGAACGAGTGATAAAGGGGAGGAATGGGACCTTGCTTCCCCGAGCCATTAACGTGTATAATGAGACTAGTGAATGGCTGTCAGTCAGCCTAATTGGTCACCTTGATGGAAACTCACTCACAGTTTGCATTGGCTTTGTAGGAGGTCGTCGTGTGAGTCGGGACACTGAGGAAGAGGAAGACCACGCTTCTTTCTTTCACACAGGAAGAAACTAAAACCCATGTCTTTTATGGACTTGTTATATATATTTATTCTGCTTTATTCCAAGTCTGCACAATACATAAGGTCTACTATTTGATGCATAACCCAACATACCATTATGTGGCTGGAGTTCATCAAAAGTCCAACATAAATGTTAAACATAGCCGGTCAAACGCTGCCCTTTGTACCAGTTTCTGAGTCCTGTTTTGATGTTTGCTGCAACAATAAATCAGCGCAGAATGAAGAAGTGTGCGTCCATAAGAGGAAGTGGAACCACTTCTGACTGTGTTGTTTTTGCCATTTAAAAGAAAACATGCTCTCTTCCTTGGAGTTACAGTGCAAATAAAATTTTTAAAAATCAGGAGGAAGTAAATCAGTTCCACATTTACAAACCGTTGTATCAAACAGCACCTCTTGAGATGAACTACTTCGCAATCAAAGGACCAATTCTGCAGCCATGCTCATTTTCTTCTGTTGTTTTTTGGTGTTCTTTACAGGGTGAGCAGTAAGATGAGTGACAGCAGTGTGGAGCTGAACTGCCACAGCCAACAGTCAGTAGAGAGCCAAACATCATCCCTACGGAGTCTGGGCTGCACCGGCCTACCGACTGCATCCAACGACAACCTGATAGCCGACACCGGTGAGTCCTTCACAACAAACGTTTGGTCCAGTTTCTTAGTCCCAAGAGTCTTTAATCCTTGCAGAAGTTTGCCGTCTTGTTCCTTTCCTAAATGTAACTTTAAAAAAATGAGAAAACTGAAGCGTTGAAGGTTAAATCTGCAAACTTATCTCCTGTTTTGTGCTGATGAAGATTGTTGTGACTTCTAAAACCAGAGACATTCCTCACTGTGAGTGGCATCTGTCCTTGGCGTATCGGCTTTAAGCCACAGACGCTTGTAATTGCAGCAACTTCCTGGGCAACGTTGTTTGAAGAGATAATTACGGACTCTGATAACGAGGGAAAAAGGGCTTGGCTGCATCCTACATTTTTTCCCTTCTTCTTCTTACTGTGAAAGCAGTTATTGAAGACTTGCACCACACAATTATCTCAGTGTCTGTCTTCTTAAGTGTAATGTCAAGTTCCAGCTTTAAGTCTTTAATTGATAAATGGATCATCATTGGTTGGAAGATGTTTGGAGCGTCCCACTGAAGCCAGGATGGTGGAAATTTCCATCTCTTTTGGGGAAGCGAGGTATGCGTTATGTGTAGTGGATGAATCTGAGGCAATCAGGTGACTTTGGATTTGTGAGTACTTTTAGGTTTAGAGAGGTTTACTGTGAAGGGCTCAGATTTAAATGTGTTTCTGGGTGAAACAGATGGAAACATACCGGCCCAGCTGATGTAACGTTTTCTGTTTTAGGTTCTCGGGATTCGACCCGGATGTCTTGCTCCTCGCCTCTTCCTAGAACTCCAGTGTCATCAGCTCCTGGTTCTCCTCACCCATCCTCCTTCAACAGCTTGACCAACCAGCCACCTCCTCTCCCGGAGAAGAAGATGGTCAACCGCACTGTATCGGCTCCTGACAGCGCCAACGGAAAGCCCTTCATCCGAGCCTACCCACGCCTCCCTTTCACCGGCTCAGAGAGCAACGTGTGCCGTTCCACCGAGTCAAGCGCCCGGATGAGTTTACCCCCGAGTCCCGTCGACCCTCGGCCTGTTTTCTCCTCCAGCGAGTCACTGGAGCACTGTCACGCACAGCTAGGCCGACCCTCAAGGTCCAGGACGCTGGACGAGCCGCTGAAGATCCAGGGCCGTCTGGGCGTTCACTGCCGAACCAGCATCACCGTGGCGTCTTCTCCCCAACTCAGTGCGCCCTTCTCAGCCTCGGAGCCAGGTTCAGCACCAAATTTGGGCTCCAGCCTGCAGCTCCAGACCCTTCTGAGTAACATCGACAGTAGAGAGGGGGTGTACTCTAAACTGGGCGGCCTGTACGCGGAGTCTCTGCGACGCTTGGCTTTGAAATGCGAGGATCACTTCACTCGTTCACAGAAGAATCCGCTCCGGTTTGACGAGAGCAACTGGTCCCTGTTCAGGCTCACGTCTAACAAACCGAGCTGCAACGCTGGAGACGCTGTGTACTACTCTGCTGCCTGCGCCTCAGACCCCAGCAACTCCTACGCTGTGAAGGTAATCCTCTGAGACACAACAGGTCCCATCAAACTCTTCATGAGACATAGAAAAAACAAAGATTTAATCAAGGTTAGTTTGTTAGTTGAACCAATAATTTAACAATGCATTGTGGCTGATCATTTATATGGACTTCCTGTGACATTTCAAAATAAAAGTTATCTTTGGATGCATTACATAGGGCTGCACATACATATATATAGAAACTATATAGAAAATTCCTCATCAAGCTAATGGCTGCTTGCTTGTAAAATATATTGTTATTATTCAAGTACCATGCATTTAACACTCTAGTACTACTAATATATTATCTGATGGCCCACATATTGTGGCACCAATGCACTGGTATGATGCAAAATAGTTTTTCTAAACTATTATAAATTTTGAGTTTTGTAAAATATCTCAAATTGTAGATTTTATGGAAACCCTTGCTTGAGATTAAGACGTAACCGTGGGAATGTTGACATGCATCTTTTATCTGGCTTCATATCAAATTTAGCAAGTCGGATAAAAGGCACGAATATGCCGCTCTGCAGGCACAGTAGAGTGAGAGCAGTGTCCTCTGTCTGAGCTGGTATTTAATAATCAGTGGAGGAGCTGAGGGACGTTGCCATGGCATTTTTTTAAATATGCAAAAAAAAAAATGTTTTTAAAAATGCGTGGAGGAATATTCATTTGTTTTGCTTTGGCCAAGCACAGGAGACTTTTTACAAAGTTTAACTTTCTATGAGCAACTTTTACCTCGTTTTCATGCTACAATGTGATTGCAATTAAATTCAGTTTATTTATTATGTGTGTTGTTATAAAAAGTAAACGAGTTAATCACATTTTACTTCAAATTTCTTATAAAACTACAGTTTGAGGTGCTTCCTTAAGGAGGAAATGGAACACCAGACAGTTGATTTTCCCTAAATGTTGATTACCTTTACTGTCATTTGTAAAAGAATAAAATCTTACAATAATTTGTCATAAATCCAGTAAATGTTTAAAACTACTAAAAAATGAAGCTCAAGTTCATTAAGTTTAAAGGTCAGTAAATGTGAGTCGCTCTTCAAACATTCCAGACAGATTTAGTCTGTGGGTGTAAATCTGTTTCCTTTTGCATCAATCTGTGACAGTTTGAAGAAAATAAATATTAAAGAGATTACATTTCTAAAAGCCGACGTGTTTGTTCTGAGGCTACAGATGTGACGGCACAAGCCTCGGAGGCGCGTAGTGTAAACAAGCAGCGATCAGGGTGTGGAGTCAGTCTCACTGATCTTTGTGCTCCAGTCATTATTGCATTGCAAATTTGGATTGTGTGTGTGTGTTACGCCACAGGCTGACTGCCCAGACTCTTACTTAACGTTTTCTAGGCCTGATTAATCTTTTACATTCCAGGAAGGATTTTCAGTGGGACAAACCCCTGTTGTCAGGGTCAACACACACACAGACACACACACACATAAACAACTAGAGCATCTTCAGATGGATTTGATCAAAATAAAATAAAATGAAAGACAGATCATAATAAGAAGACTTTAAAAGATGTATTCAAAGCACCTGCAGCTGTTTGGTTCAAACACACGTTGAATGAGAATAAGATCCAGCTTTTAACAGGATTGACCTTTTATCGTTTTATTTTTTATGCCTCTCCAGATCTGTAAGAGTTCGTCCATCGAGGCCAAGCAGGGTCATCTCTACGGCCTGTCGGTGCAGCAGAGCATCCCTCCTCACTTCAACCTCCAGCAGGACTGTGGTCACTTCCTGGCCTGTGTTCCTCAGAGCATGCTGCCGTCAGATGAAGCTCGTCTGCCCGGTCCTCCATCGCTGCCTCACCCTCCTGTGTCTGCTCAGACTGACCAGGAGAGGGTGGTGGTCATCACTCCTGAGATTCCTCATCAGACGGCCGCCGACTTCGTTCGGGAGTGGGAGCTGTTCCATAAAACCCAGCCAGAGGTGTACGAGCGGCGCGTCTGCTTCCTGCTGCTGCAGCTCTGCAACGGCCTGGAGCACCTGAAGGAGCACGGGGTCACGCATCGTGATCTTTGTTTGGAGAACCTGCTGTTGGTTCCCCATCAGCGTCGGTCACAACAGACCGCCGACGCCTGTAACGGTGCCGCAGCTGGAGATGTTCAGCGCCACCTCCCCCGGCTCCTCATCAGCAACTTCGCCAAGGCCAAGCGGCGCTCCTCAGAGGACGCCGCTACAACAAACGGGGATCCTCGACTCAAACGTGACCACGCCAGACTGGCGCCCGAGATCGTCTCGGCGGCCCAGTACCGAAAATTTGATGAGTTCCAGGCGGGCATCTTGATCTATGAGCTCCTCCACCAGCCCAACCCGTTCGAAGTGAGTCAGGCGCTGAGGGAACAGGACTACCGGTGTGAGGACTTGCCTCCGGTCCCCTCCACCTCCCTTTACTCTTTGGGCCTCCAGAAGCTCGCCCAGCTTCTCCTCCAACCTGACCCCATTAAGCGCATCCACATCCAGGAGGCCAAGCGCATATTACAGAGTCTGCTTTGGGGCCCCAGGAGGGACCTGATGGAGCAGCAGTTCGAGAGGCACAGACAAGGGGGAGGACTCGTGGACGGGTCCAGAAACGAGAGCCTGCTCAACTGGCTGGATGTGAAAAGGGCTCTGCTGATGATGAAGTTCGCCGAGCGTTCGCTGGAGCCAGAAAGGAACGCGGAGCTGGAAGACTGGCTGTGCTGTCAGTACTTCTCGTCGGCTCACCCTCTGTCCCTCTGCCACACGGCCGAACTGCTCTACTCACTCAAGTGACCAGCAGGTTAGAGTGTGTGAACTGTGTGAATGAGGACCATTAATGTGTGGACACTCTGGGCCGGTCCAGGTGCTGCGATCCTCTGGAGGAACTGTGAATCAGCTGATGTCCACGCATGAGAACCATTTATCCACTCTGGACGCATCAAACGTCTGACACTGTATTTATTAAAGATCAGATTAACAATTCATAACATTAATGTGTCTGCTGCACATAATGCGTTGTGTTTCTCTGTGCAGCTAACTTTGTAACTGATCACAAAAACTAAAGGACGTCTGTAGACTTGAACCTTTTCCTACATGTTGAGTCGTGGGCACATAGTTCAGTACTGTGAAAACACGTTTTTATTCTTTCAGACAAATCCAGAGAAAGTCTGTTCTTTGAGTATTGGCTCACCGGCCACAGCGATCAAATCAAAGATTAAAGTGTTGTTTTTTTGCCGCCCTGCTTTTTAGTTCATCACGTCTTTAAACGCTCTGACATTTGTCCCAGTGCCTTTTGTTCTTTGTATACGTTACGTCGACTAGAACCAAGTGTAAATATTTCTGATCTTTTGTCTTCATGTGAAACTGGCCTTTCACAGAATGTTCCAGTAACAGTTTTTCTTTTTGTACAGTGATTCGTAGATGGTTTTCAAAACAAATATGAGCCCAGGAGGTCTTTAACAAGCCATGAATATGAGCTGCATTTAATATTTATGATGTAATTAGTTTTCCTGTAGTTGCCACTGGAGTTTTGTTTTTTTATTTCCAGCTGAAGGTGTTTTTTCATGACTGTTTCTGATGATTGAGAAGGAGAAAACATGGTCAGAACTAATCCTTCATTCATTTATTTCGTGTGACATTTTTATTTATGTATCAATAAACTGTGCTATATTTTCTCACAGTAAAATCAGGTCTTTTGGGTGTTATTTTTATATGTTTATTATAAGTTTGATCGTTTTGAAGTGCATTTCTGTGTAAAAGTTGTATATTTACTCTCTTCTTGATAGCTTCCTGAACAGCCTGTTTGAAGAACTAGTTTACATCTTTTGACAAACTAACTGCTAGTTAAAATAGCTCCATTCTCTGATATTTCTTAGCGATTAATGCAAACATTGTTTAATCAACCTTTACATGATTATTTTAACAGAAATATTGAGGCATTCTTGCATAATTTGACACCTAGATGTGCTATATTTTGATTCTGGTTAAATTTAATTATAACTTTATGCTTATAAATAACTAGAATGCTATGTAAATATTGTAATCCATCCAGCCATTCTTCATCCTCCACTGAAGGTCTGAGCTGGTGCCGCAGTCAAGGGGTGAGAGGCGGGGACAGCCTATGTATTGTAAAAGTTTATTAAACATTTGCTTGAATTGCTGAGGAAATGTTGGGGATTGGATCCATTTTAAGTCCACCATGTTCTCATCTTGATCAGACTGTTAGCTCGTCAGTCCTGAAAGAAGTAAACCTTATTTATCCAAATATAAGTCACTCAGACAACAATTTACAACAGGTAAGATGGTAATTATTCATCACTTTTATACCAAAAAGTGGACAAAAAATACCTTAAATAATATTTTACTTGCAGCTGTCAACTAGCCGCATTCTGTAAAACAACTGAAGTGTTAAATGTTCATCTGTAGCAATAACATTCCTTCATCTTAGTGCAAAATTGTTCCCACTTTAATATTTTTTATGGCTTTTTTAAAGTGCTTTTAAGCTGTTTTTGTGAAACATTCTAAACATTATCTTACCTGCTGCATAAAGCTATAGATTCACCTCAGTTTGGAGAATCAGAGATTCATTTTAAAACAACTCTAGCCTTTTATAGCAGTTCAGGCTGCTTTTGATTTCTTTTAAAAATTTTAAATTTCATGTAGAATGATGTGGTTATTTGCAGTGGGATAGGCCACTGTAGCACATCTGGGTGGGATTTTCCAACTCTTCCAGAATAATGAAGAAACGTGACGTTTATGACCCTGTAAAAGCTATAAAACTGAATTTGCATTAAAAGCATATGAAATATTAGAGAACGGGTTTGTTTTGAAACACTTTGTAGCTGTTAGCTCGTTTGTTTGAACAGAGCTGGTCTTGATTTTTTCAAACTGAGGCCATTCAGAAAGCTGTATAAGATCATAACTTCTCTATAGAAACTCAGTTTATAAGATCTGATTTATCCCTTTAAGGACCTGACAGGACTCAGGCTGTTTGGATAAAAATAAAACCATGCAACAAGGAAAAAGACATTTCAATAAAAACTCATTCAAATTAAACTGTTTTATTTCTTGCACTGATTCTGAAGTTATTAGCTACATTTCAAATGGATGATCTTTAGAAATAAATGTTCAGAGTTTTGTACAAAATGAATCTGCATGACAGTGAAACAAAATGCACAATAACAAATGTTCAGGGTGATGGAATTATCCTGCAGGAGTGAATGTTTTAGAGAAATAGTTGCAAATCTGCTGTTTATACTTGCTACACACTTAACTTTTGAGGATTTTTTCAAGTTGATAAAAATTGTGTCATTTGCAAAAGCTAAATGATCTCTAAGCAAACTGATGAACAAAAAAAAAAAAGCTTTAAAACTCCCATCAGCCTTTGTGTTTGTTGTGAAAGTGTCGGTGAGTTGCCTCCAACAGGTTGCTCATGTGGTGGAATCTCAATTTGAGTTGGGAGCCTCGGGCCAAAACACAGCCTTCCCTAGACCCTAGACACACACACACACACACACACACACACACACACACACACACCCCTCCACCATGTGGCTTTCTGCTTCACATCACTCCTTCAAAACCACTGGCTGCTCCCCTGTCATAGGTGGAACTATGTTGCTATGGTGTTTTGACCAATGGAACACCATTTCCATCTCCCTCTCCTTCACACACACTCACACACACACACACACACACACACCACATTAAGGAGCCTGTTGAGCAAGAATCCAAATGCCCCCCTGGCAACAAAAGCCAGGCCCCTTCTTTGTCTGTCTCGTGAACACCGGTCAAGAGGTCACATTATTTTAGAAAATATGCGTTTCCGCAATCTGAGCTCTATAAGAACAAAAAAGTCCCAGTTTTGGATAAAATAATAAAACCGCTTCATAAAGACCAGCTTTTAGATACTCTATGTCAGCGTTTGGTTGGTGTTTTCTCTTTTAACCAGAATTTAATAATATTTTAAGCACAGCAAAGTTTCACATGCCAACCTAACTCTGTTTTGACCACATGGGAGCTAGTGATGGATGACAGTTGATGCAGAGCCGTCTTAAGGTCTTGCAGTTTTCTCCTAATTCACAGAAATTTCACTAGATCCCCTGAATTATTTAGATATCTTACACCGTAGAGGTTGAAATATGCAAACCTCTTTTGATCTTTCTTGTGAAACCTTGCTCTTTTCAACAATTTTCTCACTTCTTGCAGTTGAAAAACTGCAAATCCTCAGGCCATCTTTGCTCTTTGAAGACTCTTCCTTTCACTGGATTTGGGCCCAGTTATAATTACACCCCCCTTGCTGGCACCACTGAATTCTTTAGTTTTTTCACCTCATATGTCAATAAAATGCCCAGTTCCAGCTCTTCTCTGAGTCTTTTGCAGGTCTTGCAACAGAAACAAAAGAAGCTGCAGATTAACATGTTAAATATGGTAGGTTGGTTGAGGCCAAACAAAAAGAATTGTATGTAAATACTGTGAAAATCTATGATTTAATGTTCTGGATGACAAATGAGGTCATCTAATTAAAGGTAGAAAGACAATCTCAACTTATTCTGGTTTAAAAACCTTAAAATGAATTCTAAATGCATGAGCATCACAGGTGTGTTTGATCTTGTAATCAGTATATAGAGGGGGACGTAGTCACAGTGCTGTTTAACATCTAGGCGTGTACCACATTGTTCTGGGCCTGATTTGCTGAGTCTGCTCAGGGTCCAAAGAAATCTAAAGACTGTCCAGATGTTCTGAAATGTCCAGCTTGGTTTCAGTAGCAGGTCAACCAACAGGATAATGAACCAAAGCATGTTTTAATAGATAAAAACATTCAAAAATTCATCACTTGATTATTCTGAAGTGGCCTTCTGTGAGTCCTGATCTAAATCCTGTTGAACATAGGAGCTCAAACATCTGGAGATGAAACCCGTCAAACCTCAGACATCTGGAGCAGCTTTCTCATGAGGAGTGGACCAGAGAACCTGTGGGCAGGTGAAGTCTCTCTGATGAGAGAAATCACTTCATTAGCTTAAAGGTACTATGACTTTCATCCAACAACAAGAAGCAGTACCTGTCACTGATGTTGCTGTATTACTATCAGACATAGACCATCTATTCTTGAGGAATGGAGATAGTTTCCTCTTCCTTCTGGTGCTGAACAGCAACACTCGCATAAAACGTAGTGGAATTATACAGCCTCATCAGTTAACCCCGTCTGCTTCCTCCCTTCACCCTCAAGAAACCTTTAAGGTTACATCATAATAGAAAAGTCCTTGAATGTGTTTTGTCTCAGCAATGACATCCCCGGAAAACTAATTCAAGATAAAAGCAGACAAAAATATGAATGAGATTCAACAAATTAAAAGCACTGAGGGCTTGACAAGTTGGTGTCAATTTGCCCAAAATGAGAGGTGTCTTTTTAAATTGACTTTGAAAAAACAGGATTCTAAGAGTTTAGTTGTTTAAAAAAATAAATACGATTTTTGGTAATAGTCTGACACCTAGTGGCTCATTATTGTTATGACAATTAGATGACTTTAATAATGATCCAACCAAAAAATAAATAAAAATACACCAACTGACAGATCTTTCACATAAAATGATTCAGGCATTTTTAAAATTACATTATTAGGCATTTATTATAACAACTTTAAAAATATATACATATAACCTGTTCTTAAATGGACAATGTTTATTTTATCCAGAGTGACTTATAATTAACCTAACAGGCATGTGGTCGCTTGGAGGAAACCCACACATGCATGTAAATGTCCCACGTCAGTCATTCACACACTGATGGTACAGCACAGCCAGAGAGAGCAAAGTGACCCTCTGACCACCAGGGCAACGTGGGTCAAGTGTCTTGCACAACCACACAATGGCAAAGTGACCCAGTCAGAGTGGGATTTGAACCGACAAGTTGCAAGACACTCTACCTACTGCTGCCCAAACACCACACAGAAAGGCCACAATCAGGAATCAAACCTGCAACCTTCTTGCTGTGAGGCAACAGTTCTACCAACTGCGCCACAATGGTTTTGCAACAAACAAAAAAATGTATGAGCTTCAGCTGCCACAAAATTATACCAACATGTAATGAACTGCCAAACTTTATTTTTGAATCAAAACAAAGCACAACAGTTTAAACACTTTAATAACATCCATCAACTGTCTTAAAAGTGTACAAAAAAAGATGCAATCAAGCACTTCTGGTTTAACATCATGCTTAGATTTTAAATCGGTCAAACTAGGTGATCAAAAAGAAATATGTCACCTTCTGAATGAGTTGCCTCTATCAAAGCCTTTGAACAGACGAGTGAAAAAAAAAACAGATTTTCAAGTTTTTGATGCTGAAAAAATGCATTCAATCGTGTTTATGTGGTCAGTGTTTCAGATGACGTTAGTACGAAGCCTGCGATGCAGTTGAGCACCTGGTCCTCAAGCAAGAAGCAGGTGTGATCAGCCCAGGCATGGGGAGGGATGGGGAGAGGGGGGAGGAGGAACAGAGGGGAGGGAACGGGGTCAAGGTTGAGCTATGGGTATCATATGGGGTTAGGGAGGGCTGATTTCGAGGCTTTGTTTTCATTTCGTCTGGGGTTTAGGCTCCAGAGGTTGGCCAATATCTTTCCCACGCAGCTTTCGACCTGGAAAACAGATTAATGGGCAAAAACTGATATATACTGTATTAACATTTAATTTTTTTTACATTTTGTAACGGGCATTAAACATTCTTACCGATTGCTCTCTCAATTTTGCCCATGACCTGGTTGTTTGGTATTGCCTTGCCGGTCTCATAATCAGCAATTACTTGAGGCTTCTCGTTGATTTTCTGTTGGAAAAGTTTGCAACACACTAATTTTTTACAAAGTTATACACAAGGCCCGAACTTTTTGTTAATCATAGGCGGTTGATTTCCTGCTCCAACTTGAGACTTGTGTGTACTTACAGTAGCGAGGTCTTTCTGGGTCAATCCTTTCTCCTGCCGGCCCTGCTGAATGACTTTGCCCACCTCCAGTGGAACCCGGTCATGGTGTAGCTCCTCTGTCTCTCTGTCCAGCTTGGCTGTATTTTTTGTCACAAGATGCTGTTTGTTCTGCCCCGCAGACCCTGTGAGACAATCATGCATCGTACAAACTGATCAGCACATAGACAGACACAGTAAAGTTCATATATTGTTTGTCGTAAGTGCAGAGATGAATCTGTGAATTGAGTTAATATACTGTCAAATTTCCATCATCTTTAAAGAAAAGTAAAATTTACATTTCTTGGACGTCTCAACGTCTTCTCCGCGTCTCTGAGCAGCAGTGATAGCCTGGGGGAAAGATGGACCGGAACACATTTAGTTTCATATCAACTTAGTTTTATTAGTGGAAAAGAAAAAAACAATCATATTATGACCAGGCTTACATTAAATTGTATCTGCTTTTGCTTCATCAATTCCAATCATATGGTTAATAAGTAACAAATCTGCTTATCGTGCATGTTGATTCAGTTCCATAAAATCATATCATGTCCACAAATACAGCCTTTACAACCGGTTAGACTAACCTTTCAGCTTTCTCCAAACAAAAACACACTTTTGATTGTGGTAAATCAGTGCAACCAGAAGAATATGCTGCTTAGGTCATTGTTGTTCTAGATACAAGTGGTTTGCTGCATGGAATGATGCATGCTGAAAAAACTATGCACAAAAGGCACAAACTGTTGCTTGTAATATACAGAGGATATTTTCAGATGGGAGCTATAATCTAAGAAGAAAAAAAAATCTTAAAATCCTTAGTGTCAGAACAACAATAACATTTTGTGTTTCTATCAGCAGAGCAAAATTATAGAAGTCTTACTGTAAAAAGAAATGGAAACATTATTCAGTTAAAAAAAACAGATTTAAAAGGTATTTTACTAAAACACTAGTTGACTTATTTATAGGTCAAGTGTTTATATTTGTTGTACCGCATGAATGTACACATTACTTGTGTACATGTATGTATAATGCTACTTGTAATTTCATAATAAACCTAATTTGATACAAGTTAAAGACTGATGTTCAACGTTTAAACACAATGCTTAATGGCAATCGACAGATTCTTCAATATGATGAGACAAAGAGCTGAGATTGAGATACTGGGGTAGCTTTAATGAGTTTATACTTCTTCCCATCCCGATAAAACTCAGCTGCTTTGTTATAGAGTGAAGTTTAAATTGTTCATAGATGTTATTTTATATGTTTTCTGTTTATTTTACTCTTGTTCTTCCAATAATTCTCAAAATAAACTAAAAATAGACTAAAGGATGTCTAAAGTGAGGCATAAACCTGTTTCAACTATACATTTAGAAACTGGGACATTAAAAACTACAAGAAGTATAAATTTTCTTTAATTATTTGTTGATAACACTCATTACCCAGCTTCTAAACTTAGATGGTCAATTAGCAGGAAATCCTTTCTTTTTTGTGTGTGTTTTACAGTAAAAACGGTAGGTGACATAACCTTTACCTAAAATCGACATAAGTTGTACTGAAACATACAAATATCTGAATGCAAAACCATCTCTTCTTTCTGATGATTTGACTGTAGTTGAAATTATTCTTGCATGACTAGAAAACTGTGAAGAATTACCTTTAAAGGGTAAATACTACTTCTAAAATAGTATAGTGACGCATTTTAAAACTAAGGAAGCAGGGAGTATTTTAATTAGTATTTAACTAAGCTTTTACTTTGAAAATATCTTAGACAAAGTCCAAACAACTCGACTTTAAGCCAAATATTTGTGTTATTGCAAAAGGGTAACATATAAATGGACTGAGCGTTTCGAGAGATTGGCATATGGCTGTTGCGGAATGACACGTGAACACAAAATACTACCTGAAGTAGTTTTTTGTTTTGATGATGAGGTATTACATCAAACATGTTGACGCAGTTGTTGAGCTAACCTGTGCTAGCTAAGCCTCATGTTGTTAAAATTGCCGTAAAAAAGGGTCTCACGCTCCTCAAACAGAAGCAACCCGTCTCATGTTGACATTAAACTAAACCACGACGCCTGTTCCGACCAATAACAAAGAGCCTACACTGTTTTTACAGACAATAAACAGACTATTCGACACAGCTTTCGGCGACAACGTGAAGTCAAATCATAGAACCGAGAGGAAAACGAAATCAACACACACACAAACAGATTTGAGCGTTTAAACTAACCTGTTTAGATTTGGCCTGCGCAGCTGTGGGCCCCTTCTTCCTCAAAACAGTTACCGTATCCCAGTCGCTTTCTGCCATGTTTTCAGGGGATTTACTCCGTGACCGTAATTAGTTCAATCGATAAGAAAGTCAGTTTGTTCGAATACTGTAGCAAGTCTGTTAGAGAAGGCTGGGCCACTTCAACTAGTCAGCTCCTTCCAGAATTATCGCCCCACGCGCTCGGCCAAAGCTTTATTTATAAACGTCTGTTTAACAGACATGGTGGTGGATTTACACTAGCGCCCTCTGCTGGTGGAGGTCAATAATGCACACCATCCAGATGACACATGAAGGATTTCACATTTTAAACACAAATTACATCAGAAAAAGAAAATCACTGCTTATCTGATGTTACATAATAGGTTTGCATATGGATCTGCTGCACATTTCTACTCCTTAGCCTGACACTTTTCTTTTGTTCTTAGTATTTTTATTATTTCTATCATATCTTTTGGATTTCATACCTTTTATTACTTATTTTTCATTTTACATCTGTTTTTATTGTCGTATCTCTTTGTGAGTTTTATATTAATAACATTCTTGACTACTTTAGCTGTACAACACTGTGGCGTAACTTTCACTCCAAATCTACCATAAAACAACCTTTTTTGTTTTTACATAATTGAGACAAAATGCTGCTTTGCATATCTATTGGCTACATTTTAGAACATCACAAGATTAATTAGTCATACTAGACTGCACAAACACTGTATTAAAAACTTTTTATGTTAAGTCAGGCACCATAAAAACTCCATTGAAAGCAGTTTAAGTCATAAATACCAATGATCTGATGGATTGTTTAAGATGCATCTTCATGTATTAACTATCTCTAACTTAGCAATGTATTTCAATAATTTACTAAATAAGTTGGAAAACATTTTCTAGTATATAAGACATAGAATTTGTTTCCCTTTATTTACCTAACATTTAAGAAAATATATTGAAACATAAACTTTCAATTTTAAAGGCCAAATCAATTTTGTGGCTCTATAAAAAATAATATTCAGTAGGATAGAGGGTAAAATAGCTCTTTGAGTCATAAAGGTTGCAGAACTTTGTTCTAGGGAAGTTCAAATCTTTCAGTATGTTCAGCAAGAAGATGGGTCTGTTGTTTCTGGTGCACTGCATTCTGCTGTGGTTTGCTGCAATGGCAACAATGCAGCAACCGACTCCTAAAACCTGAACCTATAATTAAGTCTGGCTCCATTACTGGCTGCAGACTGGACACATTTGAAGTGGAAAAAAAATGTTGATTTTTAAGAAATAACAGAACCACATACTCTCCACCACATACTGGAAGTTTTTGTTTTTAAATGTTTTTGGAAATCTGATGTAAAATATTTCCAGGATAATTAAAGTGCATCTTATTTGTTAAAAGTTCTAATCCACAAATGATAAATGAGTCCAGGAAAATTTGGGGAATCTTTTTTTATGCTTTATTCATTTGAAGCATAGTGAGTAAAATAATAGAACACAAAACAGTGCTGATGACCACACCTAGACAAAACAACCATCTTCCCCATGCAGACATAAGATGTCACCAACTTTACAGGTTAGATTCATTCTTATTCATATTGTCAATTATTTTCTGACACTCTTAAAATGCACATTTGTGTTGTTTTCCAGGAAGTGGTCCTGTGCTCCAGGAGGAGGTCTGAACACAGGGAGATGCAGCTCACTGACCTCACGTCGGCATTGACCTGCAAGCAGTTTCACCCCATTGTGTCTGATCCAGGTTTCAGGATGAAGACAACTGTGCTTGATGGTATTGACCTTTGACTTTAGTTTTCACTTAAAACATCCATCCATCCATCCATTTTCTGTAGCCGCTTATTCCTCCACAGAGGGTCGCGGGGCAGCTGGTGCCTATCTCCAGCGGTCAAGGGGCGAGAGGCGGGGGACACCCTGGACGGGTCGCCAGGCCATCGCAGGGCCACACAGAGACGAACGAGACAAACAACCACACACCCACTCACACCTAAGGACAATTTACCAGCCCAATTAGCCTGACAGTCAAGTCTTTGGACTGTGGGAGGAAACCGGAGTACCCGGAGGAAACCCATGCATGCACGGGGAGAACATGCAAACTCCACGCAGAGAGGCCGCAGAGCCGGGACGCGAACCCACGACCTCCTTGCTGCGAGGCAACAGTGCTAACCAGCTGCGCCACCATGCAGCCCACTTAAAACATGTGAAATTAAATTTAAGCTACATGCTGTTTATTCATTAACAGGTGAGAACAACTGGAGTAAATGTTCTCCATCGTTCAAGTCTGACAACCGATTCCCTTTGAGGTGTCGATGTTCTTCCTGCAGCTGACGGTACAAAGACTGGTCTTCACAGGGAATGGAAGAAGAGGAGAGGAGCCTTGTTACTATGGTTACCTGGACACTGCCCTGTCAGTACTGACAACATTGATAATATTCATTGCCTGTTGTTGTAAATATGTTTCTTAATAATGTAGTTTTGTTTTACAATGAAATGAAAATCTTGTTCAAGTAATAAAAGTTTGTTTTTTATGTTTTTTCTTTTATTGTAGAAAAACAAATTTCCACGCAGACAGAATTCCTCTTTTAATATCCTGAGAGACTAGACGTCTTCATTAAAAACAACAGAGAGCAGAACAACATGAAAGCCACATGGGAATAAAAACTACATAACATTAAAACATGTAAATAAAAATATTAATATGAGGGGTCTTCATTTTTATTAGCATCAAACAGAAGGTCAGGGGAAACTTTTAAACATTTGCAGTTGTGCAATTGTTAATTTTATTGATATCCCAGTATTTAAATGGCTAGTGCTGCACCAAAGTGCTTTACAGCAACAACACATCCACTGCGATACATCTAATATGTTGCAGCATGAATCGGGTTGTCATTTTTACTAGAGTCCAAAACCAGTGAGGAGAAATCAACTCAAACTTCCTTTATAGAGCACATTTCACAACAAAAGCTGACCAAAGTGTTTTGCAAATAAAAGTAAATATAATAAAATATAGATCAGTTCTAAAACTAGAATTAAACTAAATACAGTCAGGTAAAACAAAACAATCAAAGCTACCACTAGGCGTCCTGCTCAGAATTAAAAGCCAAAGAATAAAAGTGGGTCTTTAAAAGAGATGTAAAATCAGCAGATCTAATGTGACCTGGTGGGCTGGACTACGATCAGTCCTCTTCTCAAAACTGAGCTTAAAGAAAACAATAACCATATTTACTGGCCATTTAACTTATTTTTAGTCATCCTTTATTGCATAACACCAATTTTCCACAGGTATATTTAAAAGCAAGGGCCAGTTTGTTCCACATTTTATCATCTCATGCAAGCGGAGAGCCTCCTGAGTAAAGCTGAGGTAAACTTCCACGACTAAGAAAAGCCAGACATTAATTTCTGTTCTCCCCAACAACAAAAAACTAAACAAAAACGGTACAGTCAAATTTGCAGGAAGTGATTTTTTTTTTCAAACTGTGCCAAAACATAACATTATCTTTAGGAAAGGATTGTTTTGAAAAGGAATTTGACCACAGGTGATGCATAAAGGAAAAAATGGCATAAAGGTCTAATGAGCAGTAAGGCATCAATCAGCATCATCAGCAAGAATCTATGATTTAGAATAGAAAAAGTCTCTCTCACGCTGCTTCCTACTTATATTTTGAGAAGTGCAACAGTTATTTGGTTCAAACATAATGTCAGCATATTAAAAACAAAAGACTTTAACAATATATATTTGTGAGGAGTACTTTTATCCCAAGTGCAGCTGAAGCTTATAGGTTTTACGTCATTTAAAAAAAATTATTTTGATAGAAATAAATTCTAACCATGTCTAAAAATTAATGTCCCAAATTACATGCCAATCTAATAATAGAAAAGACTTTAAAACAAAAGTCTATTTCTTTGTTTGGCTGATAAATCAACACTGCCCTCTACAGGACAATGCTGCTTCTGCAGCTTTAGATGTGTTTTAAACTGGCTCCTTGAATCATATTCCTTTATTTTGCATAATTGTTACTTACTATTTATTTTTAGTAACTTTTGGATGGAAAAATATGCAATTGGATATAATAAATGTGTGTAAATGACCTAAACCCCCTATTGTTAAGAGTTTGAAGTCAAACAAATAAGACTTTAGGTGAATTTTAAAAAATTAAGGGGGGAAAAGCAAAAGACAAAGCCATTAATGGGAATGCATAGCATTCATCTTAGGCAGTACATAATCACTCCACTAGGGGTCAGCAGTTTAACACTTCAACTTGTGTGTGAATTGAAATAAGCAAAGGACTGCATGTTGTCATACATCAAAAAAATTTAAATGCACAGTAATTTGGTGGGGGGAAAAGAAGCCAGAAGTTTTAAAGTGATTAATAAAGAAAATGTGTGAATGATCTCAGAGGGAGTCGGCTCGGCTGCATTGGAACCTGTCACTGAGACAGAGGACTGTTACTTTCCTTTGAAGTAACTTGATATTTATTGTTTTTCTTTCCTTAAACATCACCCACTTCGATGAAAAGCACATTTATGCAGGAAACAAGTAGAAAACAAGTATTTAAAGTTGGTGACAATTACAGAAATTAGGAAACATAAATTAAAGAGCAAAAACAGCCGACTAATAAGTTATTTAGACCATGCTATTAACTAATTCATTTTATATTAAAATTGATTAAATTATGTAGATTATAATTAATTTTAATGCATACATTTGTATGCATGTAAAATCATAGAATCTCTCTACACAAAGTCATTGAAAGTCTTGTATAAAAAAAACAATGTCATCTCACATCTGTAATATTCCGACTCAGCACAACAAGTTTTGAGAATTTTAAACATTTTAAGTTCACGTGTCTGATATACAAGGTGTTACATGGTCTTGCTCCACCACCCACTATATTAAGTAAAGGGATCACAGCGCTCTCAGGACTAGGGCCTCGTCAAGAGGAGACTGTGAGGTCCCACACAGAAAAACATCTGGACAAAATGCTCTTCCTGTAAAGGCCAGTAAGATCTGGAATAGTCTTCCACTCCCCATAAGGGAATGCTCAACTTTGCAAACTTTCACAAATCAGCTCAAATGTTGGTTGAAAGCAAACCAGTCATGTAATCATTAACCTTTGACCTTTCCACAGTATATGAAATATGTGTATCTCTGTGATGTGTTCCCTCTGTAATTACTGTCCTGCCATCTTATGTTTTTCTGTGACCCGTCTAGGATCTACGGATGTAAACCAGCTCCCGTGCTATAATCGGCATATTCACATGTATTGATTATCCAATAGATGGTCATTAATGTGCACTGTCCCTACCAAATAAATGAATGAATGAAAAATAGAAGTTTTTCAATAAAATCAAATAAATAAAAATGAACTCTGGCATGAATGTGACTGCAGCTTGCTTTAGATCAAATACATTGTGCTCAAACCTTTATTTTGAAGGGTGAAAAACCATTTCTGGGGCATAAAAATGATCAAAAATAAAGATATCTGGAACTTATGGAGTTGCTTATGTCGTGTGACATGAGGACTTTGTCAAACCGGCAGTTTTTGTGTTTGGCAGTACTGCTGATGTGTTCGTCTTAAATACGATATTCAAACGTACACATGTATGAATACAGTATTATTAAACATTTTACAAACTATCATGCTTTCACACAGATATTAAGGCATGACACAGAATCAACAATACATTTAAGAAATCACAACGGCTTTATTTTTCTTTCAATAAGCTCTTTTTTTTAATCAAGAGAAAGTAATGACCAAATATCTGTAAGGATAAAGGTCGTTGGATAAACAAAAAGTTGGATCAGATGTAGAAAGCACTGGTCCTCTGACAAAAAAACAAACAAACAAAAAAAAAAAAGTAATTTGCATCTTAAAAGTACAAAAACAAAACAAAAAAGTCAGGGCAGCATTTTGTGGTGCAGATACATTAATGAGAAGCATCAAGAACTTTGCAGTTAAGGGATAAAACACTCCAAGCCTGATGAAAGCAGTCCATTCTGAGGAACACAGTGACCTTCCCCCCCCCCCCCCAACATGAATTCCTTTATAGTGCCACAATATTTAAAATGAAATGTGGGTTTAAAGCCTCTCCTCACTGATGAGGCCTGACTGTACAGGTAACTATGCATATACATAAAAACCAGTGAGACACGGTCATAAATATAAACATTTTGTAGTGTCATGGAGCAGGATGGCGAGCGGTAACATCTAACCATTAAGAACATCGGTACTGTGGAGCACAAAACTCCTCTTAAAAGAGAAAACAAAAACGGTGGGGATAACGGCTTCACGTTTTCTAATGGAACACCTTTAAAAGTCCTGTGTAGTTGACTCTGCTGGAAAGAAAAAGAAGCAATACAAGATACCCCATGTTTGTGATAGTTTTACTAAAATTAACATTTTATTGGCCCCTGATTGTGATTATGGTTGGGTTGCATTTTATTGCTAGTGCCACTTTAGAGACCAGACTGCTAAATGATCAAAATCACAATTCCCCACAGCACTGTTCAGCAGGATTAAAATCAAATTTAACGAGAAAAATTCTCCAAGGAGCCTTAAAAAACGTTGAGGGGGTGTAGAAGAAAACAAAAATGTTTAACAAATTCATTCATAACCACAAGCAAAGCAGAAAGGTATAATTTCACAGAGCTATTTCTTACAGCATCAGTGAAACTTCTCAGTGAGTCCAGCTTGATCAGAATCCAAACGGTGGATGTCCACAGAGAGAATGCTGAGCTCGGATACAGTCTGTGTGAAAGCTTCAAGGTCCTGCACGCTCAGCTCATCACATGCAACATCTACGCCAGTCAAGCTCCCACGGAAGCAACATGATTTTGGTAAATGTTCGTATTTTTCCTTTCAGTTTACAACAGTGAGCAACAGAATGTAAGAATTAAGGAACTTAAATAAAAAGAAATATCTTTACCAATATAAGCAGCTTGGCCACAGATGATGTGTTGAGTGATCTTTGCAGTGTTGAAATGCTGGGATGGTTCAAACTGGAGTTAGTATTTTGCAACGTGTTAATAAAATAAGTCCTTCACATGTGGCTTGAATGGGTGGTCATTAAGTTTATTTACCAGTAAAATACAAAACAAAAAAAATCAAAAGTGCCCCACTGCATTTTAATGTTGGTAAAAAGCAAATAACACTCCGATTCTTGTATGTTGTATCCATCAAGTGTCCTGCCTGGTTCTGTGGGCTATAGTTTGTATACAGGAAGTAAATAACGTTTGGCAAAAACAGTATGAAAAGTGAACCGTAAGTTGGCCATTTTTCTTTTTTCCCCCCACATACCAAGAAAAACACAAATCTCTTCTCTCTTAACCAATCTCTCCTTAAAAAGGATCTAATAATAAATTAAAGAGAATCTTGAAGAGATCTGTCTTAAAGATGGTGTGTGTGTGTGTGTGTGTGTATGCATTATATATATATATATATTTATATATTTTATATTTATATATCTCTATACTTGGTGTGACATAATAGTGTCCAGTTCTGGAAGTCCAAGAAGCATGTGTACGCCCCTCGCCTTGGGACGAGCTGGGTTGTCGAAGGCTCAGACGTTGGTCAAGGAGCGCCGCGTTGGCAGGCTTGGCGGTGATGAGGATTTTAAGGTCCATTGTTATGCCTTGCCCTCCTCTACTTTGACAGCCTGGGGTTTGATGGCTCCTGTACGTGCTGGTTTGGCTTGACCCGTGGAGGCCAGGGACTCCTGGAGTTTGCTGGTCATGCCACCGGATGGCGATTTGCCCTCCCCCACTGCCTTGCGCACTTCTCGCAATGCTTTACTCTAGACAAAGAGAAGGTAGATGTACTAAGGTTCGGTGCACTGACTGACAAAACGTACAGTTACTCAGGATTAAAGGTTTGACTTTAACCTTTTAGTTGAAAAAACAAAACATGAGATGAGAAAGAACTATCAATTAACACCATCACATGCTTGCAGTACATTATTAACACTGCTTTATTTTCACAAATAAATGTTAGCTAAAATGCAAACACATCCAGATTAAATATTGAATATTTAATTAATCTTAATTCTACACAGAAGTCACTAAAGCCAGTATGTCACTTTTAGCAACATATTATAGTGCAAAGAAATAGTATCAGTTATGCTAATATTCTTGTTGCAACTCAGTGATAGTGTCCTAATTGTGTCTCAATTTGTTCACAATTGACCCTTTTTTTATTTTTCCTATTTTACAATTGGGTCGCTAACCCCCTTCCAAACAAGTCCTGAACTTTCTGACTCGGAAACTAAACCGAGAATGTTTGAAAACTCTAGAAACAATTCAAAGTGTAAAAGAGCAAATCTCTCAGGTAAGTTTTTTGAACATGTTAAATATTCCAGTGATATGACAGGAAACCCAGCAACTCATGTCAGAAATTTGAGAATGCATGAAAACACTTGACAATTCGAAACTTGGTCTCCAACAGTCACAGACTAGTGAGATACTGGCTTTAATCAGTGTTAGAATATCCAAAGATATCACTGTTAAACAGTGGATTTGATGTAATTCAAAATGTTACGTTACAAGAAAAGGTTTATATCATTTATGCTGTTATTTACTCTTCAGATAATACTCAACATTACGATGACATACATTAAACAGTTATTCTATGAAAAATTTAGAATTTATTTAAATTCAAGAGCAGAAAAAGGAGAAATAGAGGAAAGGAAAAAAATAATAAATTAAATTACCTATATTTACAGTGGGTGGCTCACCTTCATGCCATCCTCTGGCCCTTTGACTGGGGGCTCAGGGACTGAAGGGGGGTTAGAATGGGAAGGATTGGGGTAAGGGGGGGAACGGATGATGACGGGCTTGTTGACCTGCATGACAGGTCTCTGGATGGGGTTTGGGAATGGACCTGTGGTGGTGGGGCGCATGTGCATTACCATGCTGCCTTGAGCAGGTGGAACCTGTTGGTCAGGGGACATGGATAAAGGGGAGGGAAATAAAAACAGAATGAAAATGATTACCATGCAGCTACTGAATTATTTTTCTCTATATTGTATTCTAAAAATACACCCTTACATGAAATATAATCACCAAACAATTACTTAAATTAAAATATAGAGAGGTTATTGAAAACATACCTGCTGAGTAAAATGAGTAGGCAGAGGTAACACAGGTCCACCAGGACCAGAGGGCTTCCCACTGGGGCTTGCAGAACCAGGTCTGAGGAGGAAAAGCATTGACAAAAGATAATTTATTTACTTTATGTTTCAATTCCTAAAGCAAAAAGTGTGATACAATTATGTGCACTCATTTCTGTATTTACAGTAAAGTTTTTTGTTTGTTTGAATAAAGCATTTCTAATTACCTGTAGGAACCTCCGGATAAGCCTGGGGAATGATTTGGTTTCTCAGAGAACTGGAAACCTTTCATTTCCATTTGTGAACCCTGAAATTGGGACAACAAAAAGAAAAATACTTATCACACAATCACTTTTTAGGGCTTATTTCTACTAGGGCTGAGAGTATGTGAGAAAAAGCTGTGAAAACGGCAAACTAAAAGTGAAATGACAAAATCTGGTTGCACTGCTTTTAGAATACTTGTGATGTTAGCAGAATGAGACTCACCTCTCTGCTGCCACCCAGGACAGCAGCCTGGGAGCCTGGTGGTAGCATCCGGCGTGGTGCTCCCACTGACAGGTTCTGTCCCTGCTGCAGCTGGATGGACTGTGGGAGAATGAGTTGCTGGGCTGAACCATAGCGCAGCTGAGAGCCAGGAAGGGGCATAGTGACCTGATCAAACCAAACATTTCATTGTTAAAATGAGTTCATCACACTAGTTATTGTAAAATATGGGGTTAGATTAATGCTAAGTTTAATTTATGAATTAACAACAGAGCTAATATGAAATTGAGCTCACCTGAATGAGCTGAGAGTCCAATAGTTGTGAAGAGCCCATACCAGGTCCCTGGTTCATCTGGTTGTCATAGACTAGCTGGCTGCCATTCATAGGCTGGTAGTGTGAGCCTGACTGTGGTTTCACCATGTCTGAGGGCTGCATGCCAGGAAAAGCTGAGTAAGGACCCTTAAGAGGGCCTCCGCCAGACAGCACCATGGGGCTGGGCTGTGACAGGTTGGGGTGCATGTAAACCTGGGACCTGAAAGGGGTCAAACAGGTAGAGAATAAAAGTGGTTTAGTCCAGTGAAATTAGACTGACACCATACACATGAAACAATTATAACTAAGGATTTTGTGATGTAACCAGTACAGAATCTTTAAAAATCAGAGCTGCTACTACCTGAAGGGGGGGATGGAGTTGAACATCTCTTGGGATTGAGAGACAGGCAGACCTCCCCGAAGACCCAGTTGAGCCTGAGCTTGAAGAGATGTGTGTAAAGAGATGGGAATCTGCTGGGCTGCCGCTGCCTGAATGGGTGAATGAAGATGTTATCACAATGTGCCGATTAAAAAAACCAACTCATTCGTTTAAGTTGTTTTACCTGTGGATAGGTCTGCTGCTGGGTCATGGTGGGAGGCACAAGGCGTGGCTGACTTTGAAAAACGTGGCCATCCATATACAGCGGAGGAATGGGGTTACCTGTGTCAGGAACAGAAACCAACAGCTTTTAGTTCAGCTAATCAACACTGAGCCTTTTACCAAACAGGGACAGAGAAATCCAACTGTACCTTGCAGGGACATGGAAGGTGCCACTGATGCAACAGGCATTGGAGGCATGGAGACTCCAAAAGAGCTATAGCTGACACCAGTAGATGAACCAACACTGCAGGGAGGTTGGGCTGATGCACCACCACCAGGGGAGCCTTGCTCTGGAAGGGACTGTGAATTCTCCCATGCCTTACGTGCCGATTCCATCTGCATAATAATATTTAAAGATTAGCACATTTAGCTTTCACAACTCTAAAAAACTATTCTAAATCTTCCTTTTTTTTATTACATGGACATGTAAATAATGTGACTAAAATCGTAAATACCTTGAGGGTGAGGTCAGCACTGGGGAACATAGTGTTGAGGTTAATGCCTGGCTGCAGGTGGGTGGATCGCAACATAGGAATACTCTGATTTAAAGATGTCTGCATAAAGAGGAAAGAATCAACTGAACATCAGTAAAACTGGATTTTTAAACAACAAAAAGAAAATGTCCTCATATTTTGATCAAAATTAGGTTGAAACATTCAATTACTTGTTTGGATTAGGGTTAGTTTTAACTCTTTCCAAAAATCCTCATTATATAAAATAAAAAGACACTCACATCAGTGGTAAGTACATCCTGAAGCTTGTTAACAGGATCAGATATGGGCACTGGGGTAGAGCCCGGTGGAAGGCTAAAATCAGAGTCTTTGGCACTGACACCAAACTCAATGGGAGGCACAGGCAGCACGGTGTCCACATGCAGATCCACGCCATTGACTGGTCCACTTTCCAACCTATCAACGCCTTCTGAGCCCTTCCGGTGCTTCAGAGAGCGCTCGTTTCCGATGGGCCCTGGTTTGTGCTGTTCTTTACTCTGTTCTGGGCCAGCATCAGAATCCTGAACGAGAAAAGATGACAACCGACTGAAGTTTCTCTAGGCAACAAAAGAATTCTACAAGTGATTTATTTGCCAATAATCTGTCACAAGAGTGAAAAATAAAACAATTTTTGAGGGAAAACATTTTGTTTTTAAGTGGCACTACCTCAGAGTTGGGTTCGCTCCCAGTATAAGACACTTGTTTTGTCCACGAGTCTCCTGAAGACTGCACAGAAAGAGCTACAAAACAAACATCACATGGCTCAATATTATACTTTTATTATGAAAAGCAATAATGTTGCGTACAAGTGACAAGTGCTCAGCTTAACAGCTAACACATTTCTTGTGTCGACACAAAACTGGCTATTATATTACCTGAACTGTTAGTCTCCCAGATCTCAGTTCCTAAATTGTTAGAAGAAATTGTTTCCTCAGGTTGCTCGATGCTCATGCTTCCCTGCTTTTTGACAAAGCGTGGTGGTATCTTGGAAGTGACCGTTCTGTTTTTGACTGGGACCTGACATGGGCAAAGGAGATATTTTGAAGAATGTCATGTTAACTTGAGTAAATATATGTACTTATGCTGTAAAAAAACATGTCCTGGTACAATCTGTTTCCAGAACATACAATGCAAAAAAAAAAAAAAAAATGCATCAAGTGATTCTGAAAAAGCTTTAACTTATTCTGTCCAGCAGGGGGCAGTCAGAATCAAGTTAAACAGCTAAACAGATGCTCTGCAGTGAGTTGAAAACTAGATGATATAAATACTGTGCAGAACCTAAATATGATTAAAGAAGTGCTACATAAATTAAAGTTTGTTTTACAATAAATTCAAAGAGAACTTTATTTAAATGGTCTCCTGAACATGTAGTGCAGAATTTCATATCTAAACTTTAATCCTCAATAAACTATTAGCCAACTTTAAAGCATTTAAGCTTGTATTTAACTTACAACAGATCCTTGTTCTTTTCTCCGCCTCTCATCTTCCTGTGGACGTCTTTGTTTTTTTGACAAGGCATCCTGGTAACCATCGGGATGTGAACTTTGTACACCCGTGTCCCCATCAACTATAACACAGATGGGACATCAATGCAAAGTCATTTTTTAGATATGAAACAACTGTGGTGCTCACCATTATCTGAATTTAGGTAAAATTGCGAGTGAACGTCAAACTATTAGCAGGTGATTTAACTGGAATTAATTTTAAAAAACCCCATCAAATTCAAGAAGCTGGACTCACTTGAGTAGCTGCTGATCTCATACTGGGACAGAGATTCAGCAATGTCTGTCTTGACAGGTCCTGGTTTCAGTTCCTTGTCTAATTTCTTCCCTGAGGGCTCACTGGGCTCCCTTTCATCTGGTGGTGGCTCTATGCTGTAGACTGGACCAGAATCATCTGGGCTCCTGCTGAAGACAGGATGGGAAAGAACTTTATTTAAAAACAAACTGCCAAACAAAATGACAAGAACAATACTGGTGTCACTGTAAACCACTTAGTTTAATAATAAAAAACAAAATTTTTAGGTTTTACTCAAATGTAACGTTTCAATGTCAAGCATAACAGTTTTGGGCCTCACCTCTTGCAAGAAGTCCCTCCATTCTGCCAGCTGTCACTTCTATTAGACGATGGAGTTGGGGGATTATCTGGTGTGCGTACCATCTTGCTCGCTTCCAGCAGTGACGGCTCTCCTTTCCGGTTCTGCCGCTCCACCAGTGGTCTCTGACTGGAGAAGCTTCTTTTTGAAAGTTCCCTCTTCTCACTGGAGCCCGGCTCACTGTGACCAGAGTCAGAGGGAATGTCCACGTGTCCCTGTGTAGCTACGCCTCCGCTTCCACTTCGCTTCTCTCTCCAGTCCCCAAAGTCACTGTTGTCTGATCCTGTCTCCCATTCCTCTGTGTGACCATGCTGGCTAGAATGTCCAGAAAAGTGACCACTGGGCCAGTGGTCATCCCCACTGCCTTTGGAGCGACTCGGCCAGGGATTTGCAAAGTCTCCATTTATGTACTCATCACTTGTCCACTGGTTTGAACCAGGTTCTCGTTCTTGTCTTAGGCGACGGAAGCGGGGAGGCTTGTCTTGACGTGGAGGACGGCGTCTTCTTAACATCTGCCTGTCTGGGTTTCCATTCTCAAAGTAGTATTCTCCTTCACGATCTTCAGAGCCATTTTCCATGAAGGAGCCTGTAAATTTAGAAGCAAATTTGATGGGCTCACGTTCAACTGGAGGTCTACGGGAATAAGTTGTCTCCGTTCCAGGACCATAGCCATTCTCTTGCACAGAGCCACTACTGCTGTTCAACTGCTGCCCTCTGCCTCTCCATGTAGAAATGTCCCTGGATCCTCCGAAGTTTCGACTGTAGCCACCACCTGTGTTAAGCCTAGGCGGTAGAACTCTGCCTCCAAAACCTCTCACCTTGGTCTTTTCTCTGGAATCTGATGTCTGTTCGTCTGTGTACACTTTGTTGGATCTCCAAGAGTCTCTATCAGCCTTACGAATTTCACCAGAATCAGTGTAACTTTCTCCATTCTCAGCTCCTTTCTGGCGGCGCCTCTTTGGAAGTTCCTCATATTCAGATGCTTCACTCAAAGTCTCACTGACGTTGCGTCGTCGAGGTTTGCCCCTCTGATACTCTTCAACCTTGACAAGATCCCTGGGTGGTGCTCGACCTCGGCCTGCCCGCTGTACACTGCTGCTGTTATTGTTATTATATGCCCCTCTGAGGTTATCTCCACCTCGGCCGCCACGAGTTCCACCTCTAGAACCGAACTCCCTAAATCCTCGGCCACGTCCTCTGCCTGTCCCCCTGACTGAACCAAAGGCCTGCTCTTCATCAATGAAGATCCAGTTATTGCGCCGTGGTGCCTGAAGCTCTCTGTTTTCCTGATTATCTCTAGGTAACTGGGTCTTTCCAGTGCTCCAAGTGTTTTCTTTAAGAAAGTCATCACTATGGGTGCTGTGAGGTCTTTCTACTTTGCTAGGAGCCGGTGAATGACGCTGCCTCTCTTCAGGTTGTTTCTCAACAACAGGTGAGGTTGGACGCCTGTTGCTTGTAGGCTGGTTATCTTTCTTCAAGTCATAAACATTAGTCAGGACTTCTTTCTCCAGTCTGTAGGGGACAGGTTTCTCTTCAGGTTCAGATTTAGGTTTTTCATTTTCTTTATCTTCCAGTTTGAGAGCCTTAAGAACTGGTTTCTTGATGGGACCAGTTCTGCGAATCAGTGTCCGTCCACTGGTCTCAGAAGGCTGACTGACACTACTGCTGGAACTGGAACTGGCCTCAGACCACTGGCTCTGGGAATTTAGACCCCCATCTTGTTTCTGGCCGCCATCTCTCTTCCAGCTGTCCTTTGGGCTATCCAAGGTCTCACTGTGAGGTTCAAGACCATCTTTCGAGTGTTTCTCTCTGAATTCCTGTTTTGTAAATTCACTCTCTGAAAAATTCTGAGAGAGATTCTGAGCAGTGGTGAGAAGGCCGTGGTCGTGGTGTTTGTGTTCCTTCTCTGAGCTTCGGCTCTGGTAAGCGTGATGGGTGAGATCATCCTGGGTGTGTCTCAGGCACTCACTGGCCCGTTCCTCATAAAGATCCAGTTGAGAAGAAGCCACGTCACCTCTGAAAATTTAGAAAAATCAAAACAAACAAAAAAAAGCTCAAGAATAACAAAAACAGAATTTGCAATAATTTCCAGTGTTGCTTAAATTCCTGATGGGTAGAAAAATAATTTAACTTTATTATTCTTCATTAATAACAGAACTCAGAAGATGCTTGCCCAATTTTTTTTTTAGATCATACCAAACTGAAAGAAGGTCTAAATTAATTTAGAACTTACAAGATCAACTTTGATATTTTCCAGGTGAGTAACTAACCTGTCACTAGACTGGCTCCTATCTGAGGCGTCATGCTGTCTCTGGTAAGGTGGAGTGAAGCTGCGCAATGGGTAGCCATCTTGGTTCCATACTGGGTAAGGTTCAGCAGATGGGGCTCGCCTTTCTTGGTACAGCTTGGAATGAGATCCTTCATCCGAACCAGGACTGTTTAGATGGTCTTGAGGCATGACAGGTTTTACCATTCCTATGATTAAAACAAACATTTGTATTCACTCAAATCTCAGTGACCTACTGTAGATTTATTTTTGGCTGAACACCACACTACATAAGATAAATTTAGTGTTTACCTGAAGAGTGAACAGTACCAGGGTAGTAGTCCACAGGAGACTGGCCCTGGCCCATGCGGGGATCCATGAAAGGCGGCATCATCATCCAGCGGGGATCAAACCCAAGCACATGTGGGGGGTAGTACCCCCGCTGAGCATGGCTTGAGCCTGAAGAGGGAGGGTGACTTGACTGCTGCCAATGCTGCATTTTGAGCAGTGAATCCTATCAAGTGCACAAAATAGACTGTTAAGAAATGGTGGATAAAGTCCAAGACCAGGAAATTTTGGTAGGTTGAGTAAGTCAACATCTTGATCTTTGAGTTCTTTTTGGCATAGGGTATATTTTCTAATATACAGGTCTAAAGAAAAACGAAAAAAAATTTTAAACAATGTTATGCGAAATTATGACTTGTCAAAAGAGACAGAGAGAGACACAGTTAAAGCTCACTTGTTGCTGGTGGTGCTGTGGCTGCTTTTGAAAGCGGGGTGGAACTGGTTTGGAGGGTTGGCGTCCTCTGTAGTCTTCTGAGGGGGAGGAGGGCTCTTGACAATCATCCTCACTGCTGCGGTGTGTAGAAAAGCCAGACTCTTCACGATAACTACTGCCAGGGGAGTGGACTGGCAGAAACTCACTTCCCTCTGAAAATTGTTTTGATCACAAAAAAGCTTTAGAATTTCCCATTTTTTAAAACCTTTGGTAAAATCTTCTAAATAGAGAGTGAAAAATTCATGTCACTTGCACCTTTTGTGCTATATTGCACATTTTCAATATAGCCTTTACTCTGTTCCCGGTTTAGGAAAAGAGGAATCTCTTTGCCCTCTGCCTCCTTGGGGCTGTCGTCTGTCCTCAACGATTGCCTCTCAGTCTTCCCAAACTTCTCATCCAACTTTTTGAGTTTTTCAGCACATGCAGCTAGTCGTTCTTCACGAGCACGTCTCTCTTCCTCCTCTCGTCGTCTGCGAGCTCTCTCAACAGCCTCAGAAAGCTCAGGCGACACATATTTTCCCCTGGCTGGTGCCTGACTCTGAGACGACCGCTGGTGATCATCTGGGTCGACTAGTGGATCACTGTGGTTTTTCAGCTGAGCCTAGAGGTGTTACACGAGCAGTTAGATTTAGATGTGGTTTCATACGGTAGTCTGAAGATTAGGTTGGACATTTTTATTTGTTATGTTGTTCAGGATGATACATTTGACAGAATAAAACTTTAAAGTTAAAGCAAAAAAGACCTTCCTGTAGAGGGAAAGGCTGCCTGTGTTTTAAGAAAACAGAACATGATGTCAGTGAAAGACAAGCTTTCATTATACTCGCATATTTTCATTTTTTAAACTGAAAAGTAAAAGGCACAGCTGGTAAAATGTGTCTAGAAATGTATTGCTATGGTTACTGCAAAGTCATGTCCTTCAATTCACAAAAGCAGCCCAATTTAAACTTTAATGTTGTGAGATGACCATCTTAGAAACATGTTTTTAATGAATAAATCATCTTAAAAGAGAAGGATCAAAGTTGCAAACACTACTCTGTGCGCAGTTACCTGGCTGTCAGTAGAAAGATATCTGCTGTTGGGCTTCCTGGGGGGCTCGTGGTGGTGATGTTGATAGGAATAATTTTCATCTGAGATCTCTTGAAGATAAGACGGCTCCCCTGAACTAAGAGAGGACTGGCAGTCCCGCTGGATCTCTCTCTCTCTGTCCCAGTCAGTCCTACAAAAGAAACCGTTACACAAGGAACCCATAAGTAACAGACAATAAATTAGAACAATAATCAATACAGAAATGAAAGGAGTTTGTACCAAATCTTGTTTTTATCAATAGAGTGCTCCTCTTCGTCATCACTGAACTTGAGCTTCTCACTATAATCAACTTCTTCATGAAGTCCTAAAAGAAGGGAATAAAAATAACAATCAGGAGCAGTAGTTACAGGAAAAAAATGTAACTTGAGTAAATCCTTAAAGTTACTTAAAAGAGAAATAATTGTTTTTTAAGAGGAAAAAAGTCATTTTTATTTTGAATTTGTATTACTTTACCATTTTTCAGACTGAAAAATATCTATGGCGGTGTAGTTGAAGCCGTAATGCATTATGCAAAGAACTGAGTGCAATCGCACAAAAACAAAAAAAACCCACTGACCAGCCCATCCATCTTCACAGTCGTTATCAAGATCATCAAGATCCTTCAAATCCTCTGGATTAATAATGGCTGGTCTCTGCTGTCTGTCACCAGGCCTGCGGATGGGCTGAGAAGACAGTCTAGGTGGAACACGGACAAAGCGGTTTTCTCTTCTAGCATCACCGCTACAATCACAAAAGAACAACAAATTAACAACCAAGCAACTGTTTTCAGACTTAAGATGAGAGTTTTACTTATACATAGATGAGTAAATGTGAATACATTCATACTGTCCTTACTTGACAAGTTCAGGTTTGGCATAGCTTTGCCTAAAAGTGGGTTTGCTGTCAAGTCGGGCTGGTGCTGCTATGGCGGTAGAAACATTATCAGGGCCAGTAGCTTCGCGAGGCTCTTTCGAGCACATCTAAAAACAGCAGGAGCACACATGTTGTTTATATCAGAAATCCAAGTGGGAAATAAGTTGTTTTTTTTCTTCCTCTTAGGTCATGAACTACTTACAAATGCAGGCAACATGTCATGGTAGACCGCAGTGGAAGTGTGATGAAGCTGATACTGCAGAGCAGTAGGGACGGTCAGTCTGCGCACAGGCTGGGTGGGTCGGAGTGAAGGCTCCTTGGAGTCAACGCCTGGTGATGGAGCTGTTGTGACAGTAGATGAAGTGGCGCCGGTGGTAGAGGAGGGATGAGATGAGGCTGGAGGGGTGCCAGTCTCACCCAGGGCAGTGATCTTACCCTCAGGATCTGCTGGCAGGCTGAGGGTCAGGGATGAGGGCTGAAGGTTCCTGCCACCACCTTCCCTCCAGCTCGTCACGTCTTAAAGCAGAAACAGAGCAGAGTGAGTTTGGAATGAAGCTTCACAACTAGATCCAGGCAGATCAACAGTGTCAAAATGACAAAGTGCTATTGGAATTAGTAATCAAATTATTCTGCTTCAACTTCTGCTTTGCTAGAAAAATAAATAGCTAAAAGAAAAAAACTGCACTGTTTCCCGAATATGTTCTTTGTCATTCATATAACTTAAAACTAAATTCTAGCTTTGAGATCATCCTTCTAGAGAGTTTAAAAAATGAAATTCTCAATAATTTCTTATCCATAAAATTTTAGCCAATCTTTCCAGAGAACTCTGGAACAAAAGCTGAACTTACTCTGGGGGCGGAGGCTTGGTCCGGGCCCATACGACGGATCGAAGCCGCTTCTTTCCTTGCCAGCTCTGTCCTGTTCTCCAGCTGCCTTCAGGGTGGGAAATTCCTCGTGAGAGAAGGGCTGAAGTCGGTTTGAGGCCCTTAAACCTGATATTGAAAAAGGTGGTTAATGAAAACTGGCTTAAGAGATGCTGCCGTTTGACTTACAGCAACAGGTAGTCGCCATTAGCTACACAGGCTACAGGGCAGCAAACACAATGATTTTAATGATGAGCAGCAGCCTGACTATATTTTTATCATCTATATCAAAGGTCCCCAACCCCCACAGGGCTGTACGTTAACTTTTTTAGCTCATAGCACTGGTGCTACAAAGGTTGCAGGTTTTGTAGCACAGAACAAAAAGTTGTAGCACCAGCATAAAAATTCAGCTACAATCTCTAAAGCCAAAATTAGTACCCATCGTTTTAACACACTGAGAAAGTGCTTATTGTGAAAACACAATAACAAGAAATATCTTCAAACATGTTTATATGTCAATGTAATTTCAAGAAGAACATTTATTCATTCAAATTAGTGTAGATTTTTTTCAAAGTGCGAGTGTGAGCTGAGAAATGTGTGCACAAAACCACAAAAACAGATGTTTTCAGCTGCTATTAATCTTTGATTTATTAATAAAATGCAGAAACTGTTATAATTCTACTTTATATTACTTATTTTATGAACTTTGACTCATCTATTTTAAGCTTCTGCTCTGTAGCACTTTGAGATTGTGAAACAAAGTGCTATATAAGTTAAATTTATTATTATTATTATTAATTTCGATGTTGAAAGCAAATTCACAGGCAGACAGTTTTTATGGTGTACAGTGAGACTGTGATGTTTTAAAATGTTCATTTGTCTCCTGATTCTGAATCTGCTGCATAGTTCTTGCTAAACAGATTTTACTTCAGTAAATAAATGTTATTAAAACTTAGGTCTGCTGTCCATTGCAGTCCAAGACTGCAGAGCATTTAAATATAATGACCTTTTACTGTGCCACCCTTCTTTGCCCCTGCTTGGACCCCCCAAGAAAAAAGTTCTAGATACGCCCCTGGGGCTGAGCTGCGTTCAGCGGGGTCAGACTCCGGTGTGAAGCCTCGTCTCCCCCTGACTCGGACCGTGGACTCGTTAACAGACATCAGTGTGACCCGTTCAGATTTATCAGTTCCTCTGGTTTAATGTGTGTCTGAAGCACAGGGACACTTTCAGAGTCACAAAGAGTTTTTTTCCGAACAGCTAGAACTGATGGAACTCCGTCGCTGGACTCGCCAGTCGATTCGACGCAGAACTTTAATCCATACAAGTGCGCAAATATAGGCTATATATATATTTAATATGCTTTACATTGTTTCAAAGTCATCATCACGGCTCCTGCGAAGGGTCGGGTGTCGTCCCGCACCAGTGCGTTGAGCCTGGGTGTTTCCAGTACTGGCGATCTTGTGCCAGCTGCGCCATGGCATGACGGCAACTCCGGAATGTTGGGAGGTCGCCCGCAACGACATGGAACCATCGGGTGCGGCCGGGGTTTACGTCGTGGTTGTCTCCAGGCTGCGGCCCTCGGGTCAAAATGCAGAATGGCTCTGGTCGGATGATCAAAACGGAGACGAAGGACGTGCCCGAGCCAGCGGATGCAGCGCGTTGCGCTGCCAGGCAAGATGCTCTGAACTGGCGCCGCGCCTGAGTTCTAGCGCTATGTTGGAGACCCGCTGAGGCCACCTGACATTGTTTTTAAAATATATATATATTAAGGTAATTCTGACGGTGTGGCGGTGCGCCACGATCAATTACATGTAGAGGAAACCCTGATCGCACAAGTGCTACGTCTAAAAATAGTTTGTAGCACAGACTGTTTTTTTAATCGCACGTGCGACATATATGTCGCACTGTACAGCCCTGCCCCAGTCCCTATACTGGTACCGGTCTGCAGGTCAGTTGGTACCGGGCCGTCAGAACGGCAGAATAAAAAAATTAATTGGATGTATTGATCATGCCTGAAAGATTTGTCCGGGACCGGTGTGTTACGTGGCAGTATGGAGCCTGTAGCACTGTGATCACCTGCTGACAAGCTGCAAAGTGAGCTCAGCTGCTCTCCTCCTCACCTCCCGGGGTGCAATGGGTCATCATCGATTTGTGATCTGCACGGATCTCTCTCTACTACGGTTAGAACGCACGTGGCCCACTGATCCCACAGCGCTCGCACGTTGCTAAATCGCCCCGATATCCTGTGCTCGTGCTCACTGAATCTGCTTATAATTCCCCTCTATGAAAGACACATATAGAGGTTCACTCTGTTGGACTAGTCATTTTAGTTGACCAGAACAAATGACTGATCATCTCTGATTCAGTCTCTTTCGCGTGCAGCGGCTGCATCTTCCATCCCTCTCTGTCAGCTGGAATATTCTCCTCTCTGATGGAGAAACCAGACTCATCCATTTCTGTCTAAGATAATGTGTTGTGTTGGACTTTTATACAAGCTAATGAATGTTAATATTACAACAGGTGTTCCATCAGGAGCCACAGAGCAGCGCCTCGTCACGTCTCCTCACCTGTTCCTGCACCTCTGACGCCAGGGAGAGGATTGTCGAACAGAAACCAGGTTATTGCTCTGTCTGACCAGTGAGAGGTGCATAGGAGTCTATCCTCCCATTAATTTGCTTTTATATGATTAAAATCTTACTTAAGCATTGGATTGACATTTTGAGTTAAATGTTGTTTGTATTTAATGGCACTGAGCAGAAAAATGTTGCACAGTGTTCAACAAAAAAAAAAAAGGAGCAAAGTTATTTGTATTTTCTTTTTCCTTTCTTTCTGCTGATCAGAAAAATGATCCCTTGCAACACTACCTCCTGCTGCTGCAGGCAAAGTGGTCCACGATCACCGCCCTCCCCCACCCCCCGACCAACCAACCAACCAACCGACTGACTGACCGACCCGTAGATGCTTTACTTGATACTCAACCGGTCAGTGGCAAAAAAAAAAGGTTAGGGACCACTGATCTATATGACAAAAGAATGGAAAACTATTGTCACAGGTTATATTTGTAGAAATGACAAATTTATAAAAACAAAGGGAATGACAAAATAAAAAAATGGATCACCAATTACAACAAAATATATTAGAGGTGGGCATAGATTAATTTTTTTAATCTAGATTAATCTAGATTAATTTTGAAATTAATCTAGATTAAAATGGCTCATTTGAATTCTGCCAAAGGGTTCATAATACCGGTATGTGTGTTCATGAGGCTGAAGAATGGTGATACTTCAAGTCTGGAGTTTAAGGTTAGTAACAGCTGATCCACTGTTTGGATCAGCTGTTACTAACCTAACAAGAAATACTAAACCTGTCAGAACTTCCCTCAGAAACCCAGACCTGAGTCACAAACCAGAACCTCCAGATCAGATGAGCTCTGAGCTCATTTTAACAACCTCTGATGGTTGATCAAGTTATCAGGATGAAACATTTTAACACTAAAACACATTGATCTGTCATCAGAGGTCTGTCTCCTTTAACTTTACAGCTGTTTTCTGAGGCTCACTCTGTTTTAATAGTTTTACTGTAGAAACCTTCTCATCTCCTGACAGTAAAGGATTACATTTAGTTTACAGGTCACCTGATTAAAGCATCAACTCTCTTTTTTACATTAAATAACTTCATGCTGATTTTTTTTAGCTGTCAAAAAATGATTGTAGCATCCAGTTTATCTGTAATGGATTAAATCTGCCTTAAAATGACTTCATTTCTCTACTGTTTATTTCACATTATCCCATAGAGCTGTTTCATCATGTTTTTGTTAAATAAAACCACTTTAGGGGATTTAAACATTAACGAGTCTGAAAACTAAAGACAACCCTCTGATAAAGTCACTGACAGATCAATGTGTTTTAGTGTTGATATTGTTTGATTGGTTGAATGTTCAGCTGTCAGTTATGCTGAAAAACGCAGCACGCGCTGCCACATTCACTTTAACGAGAGGCACGTGCACAGCTGAGGCTGTCAGCACAAATAACACGTCGGTTCACCAGGAAACACCTGGAACCCAGACAGACAGTCCAGACCTGGTTGATGACTTGGTCGAAGTTCTGCGGGAACTCTACCAAGTTGTTGCCGCGGGTTTGTGACTCGGTCAGCGCTCTGCTGCGTCTCCTCCAACCTGGATCAAGCTCCGAACCACACGGTCCGGTTCAGGAGGAGGGGGCGTATGCCGAGGTTGGCACGGGCGCGCGGCTCCCGGACGCGCCTCTTTCACCTCCTTGGGTCCAGGTGAAAATCCTGGACCGGAACCAGCTCCCGGTGAAGGAGACACGCCTCACGTCTCCCGAACGCGCGCTTTACCAGGAGCCGCGGCTCCTGGTCCGGGTGAAGGATCGGGTCGGATCCGGGAGCCGCTCCAGGTGAAGCGAGCGTTCAGGAGACAGGAGCCGCGCCTCCTTCAGCTAGACCGGGGGAGCGGGTCCTGCTGCAGGTCCGGACTCCGGAAAGATCCGGGCCAGGATCAGAGTCTGCCATTTGGTAATGCCTGTACATCTCCTAGACCCAGCGACCTAATTTAGATTAACGGCGTTATTTTTTTTATCGCGCGATAACAGTTTCGCGTTAACGCGCTGCGTTAACGGCGTTATCGGCCCAGCACTAAAATATATATATATTGTATTAAAAATAATTGGAGACAAAGGCACTTGAATTTGAACAAATCTCCCTGAATGTGACAAAATAATACAAAACAACTGACCATCTTGCTCTACTGCCTTTCCATTTAGCTGGGCCCATTGCTTTGGTCCACCTGTGTTTGTGTTCTGCAGACAAGAAAAAAATTATGTTTTAATCAAACAAGTTATCAATGTCCTCTGAGACAAATTTATAAATATTTTCCCCAATATTATCGTTCCTTTGCCACCTGAAAACATGGTATTTCTGAGCTTCTGAGCATTTTTCAGATGACAGAAAGACATCAACTTTGAGTTTTAAAATTTCAGTGTATTTGACTTTTAGTTGTATAATAAATGTGCTTCTCACAATAAAATAAGAGAAAAAATTGAAGCAATACGTTATGATGGTGAAAATAAATGACCAAAGCTACAGGTACATATACACACCTCCTGGTTGGCTACTGGTAAGGACTTCTGAAGATTGGAGACAGATTTCTGTAAAGCCAGCTGCGGCTGCAACTCCGGCAGCTGTGGCATTGATGCAGTGGAACTACAAATGAGGGAGAAAAGAGAAAAGGCAGGTGTTTGTAGTGTGACCTGATTTAAGGAAAAATAAAAAATCTCAAGACTGATTCACTACGACAGAGAGTGAAAAGCTCAAAGCTTTATTTGAACCTCATGTTTCCTCTTAAATAAAGACGTAAAAGCTTAAAGCGGCTCTCTGGATTATTTTTCTCTGTATCAAAGTTTTCTAAATGTTTTAAATGATATTTCAGGTCTAAACTATGATCTATGGGTTGAGTTCCACAACATCTGTCATTCTGATGAAGACCCTCCTTCCTCCTAGAGACCCCTTTCCATTATTTCTTGCCGCTGACATTTTTCAGCCAATGAAATTCAAATTTCTGCATTCTCTCAACATGCACGCGCATTGACCAAACCTGTACCAGTAGGGGGCGCTGTCGTACAGGACGCTCCGTGTGTTTCTCTGCCGTCTCAGCCGTTCACTGAGGACTCACAGCTCATTTCTACTAAAAACTTACCCATTCTCCAGATAAAGATGGGTTTATTTTTATTTTTAAACCTTTCACCTCACAGAATGGCAAGGCTTGACAGGATTACGCATTTATTTTGGTCAGAAAGTTCATCCAGGGCCGAGTCAAGTTCAGCTTCAGAGTCCAGCAGCAGCTCGATGCTAACAGAGCTAATATCAGAAGCAGCAGGGATAGAGAGGGCTCATCAGACCCTCGTAGTGTTGGAATAAGAGTTGTGAACTGTGAGTGATTAAACCCTACACATTGAGCTGTACAGTTCATGCCCGCAACGTATATGCGCCGTGTGCACGCGCGCACACGCAACCGGACGCGCGTGTCGAGATGTTTTGAGGAGGAGCCTTTGGACGCTAGATTCAAAATCTGCTCTCTTGCTGAAATAATCCAGAGTGCGGCTTTAAAGTTGAAATTGATCTTTACATTTAAATCATTTTGACATTTTAAAACAAACCAAAAAAATCCTTACAACTAGTTATAAAAACATAAAAGGCCAACATTTTAAAATATGAACGATGTAAGAAACGTTGAATAAGTTTTAAAAACCATCTACTGTACCTCTTTTGATCGGGTTGTTCCTGCTTGTTCGCCCATCCTGTACCGTCTTTGGGCACTATAATCACGTTGGGATCGTTTCCTTTGTTTTCAGACTTCAAGCTCGGCAGGTGAGCAGGTGGGGGCATACGCCGGGCTGTGGCCACTTTTCCAAGACTCTGCAAGCCATGTCGGGGAACTACTGGGAGATAAACCACAGGTAAATTAAGAAAGTAATTAAAAAAATTATAAGATGATCAGAGTAATGAGGAAAATAACTCAAAAATGCAAACCATGAACACAAACTTACCTGTATTTTTCTGAGTTTCTATTGATTTTCCCTTGTACTTGTCAAATAGGCTGAGTGAGGAATACTTGCTTTTCCCATCCTTGGACTTGGTTATTTGCCCCAAACGATCGGACATTTCGATGTAATGTCATCGAGTATGAAAATTTTTCCTTGCGCCTCTTCCTAGTGCCTTCTGATTCTACAAAAAAATGAAAACGCAGAAAAACAGATTTTCACAATGTGTAAAAGACACCACCGGAACAACCAAAAATTAATTATCTTAAGGTGTTCACTACCTTAATATAACATACACTGACTTGATTATTTTCATCACACTGCTTGTCTATTAATTTTTAAAGCTTTTTATATAAGAGCAGGTAGTCTCCATAAATTACAATTTAATGCAGATATGTGCAGCAGTTTTCTATGTATCAAAGTTTTCTAAATGTTTTAAATGATATTTCAGGTCTAAACTATGATTTATGGGTAGAGTTCCACTACATCTGTTTTTCTTCTGAAGACCCTCCTTCCTCCTATAGACCCCTTTGCATTCTTTCTGACTGGCGAACTTTATCAGCCAATAAAATTCAAATTTATGCATTGTCGGCTGTCAGTCAACATGCACGTGCTTCGAGCAAACCTGTAGCGGTAGGGGGCGCTCTCGTACAGGACGCTTTGTCTGTACAGTCTCAGCCGTCATGAGGAGCCAGTCAGAGCTCATTTCTACTAAATAGTTATCCATTCCCCGGTTACTGAGGGATTTATTTTTATTTTTAAACATCTCTCCTCACAGAATGGAAAGGCTTGCCAAGGATACACATTTATTTTAGTTAAGAACTTCATTCAGGAACGAGTGTGTTCTCATTAACGGGTTCAGCTTCAGAGTACAGCAGCAGCTCGCAGTTCCAGACCAACTTATCATAAGCACAGCAGGGACAGACAGGCCTCAGACAGTGAGAGAACATGATTTGTGAACGATTGAACCCTGCAATGTAATCGTAGTTTGAGTGGGAGTTGTAGAGTTTATGCCCAGCTTACAGATCGAAGTCATGCGCCGTGTGCACGCACGCGTCGATGTGTTTTGGGAGGAGCCGTGATACTTTGGATTCAGAAATTGCTCTCTTGCTCAAAAACTCCACATACGGCCTTTAACACCTGTAATAAATCCTCAATCTAAGTCCAGTTTGGTATGATCTTCACAAGACGCCTACATCTATTTGGTTTAGTGTGTTTTGCTTCAATTGCAGGAGCCTAAGTTATTGTTGTCTCATCTCCTGAACTGAATGTATTGCTACACCCCTATCTGAATCATGAAATACACATTTGTTTAGCTTTTCAGTGTAAACAGTTTAGAAAACAGTCATTACAAAACCTAATTTCAGTTCTTGCACATTTTAATGAATTTCATTTCAGGATTTCAAGACCCTTTAATATGAGACCAAAAAGAAAGAACAAAATCTACCAACATCTGTTTTGTGTTTGTAGTTACACAGGACATAATTAGCATTCAGTCCTGTGCCAAGAGATTTTGCTGCAGGTGCAGAAATTTATTGGCCCCAGCATCAATCCGCAGTGATGTAAACATAAATTGACAACATTTTCATTTCTAGGTGAAAGATTGGGTTTGCATAGCTCATGCTTTGAAAATAATACAATTGAATACATTTATCTAGTATATACCGACAGCATTACCTATTGAGAAGATTGTGAAACTGACAAAATCACAAAACAAAAAATAAATGGTTTAGATTTATTTTGGGCTGCAGAGGCTCACTCTGAACAACAAAAAATATATATGTACACGTTTTTTATATCAGAAACTGCGGTCCACATCAGCATGAAAGACACTGTAGTTACTAGATGTAACTTTAGTTCTACAAGAACACGTTTTGTTCTTAGCATGCTGATAAACATGTGGTTTCAGGCTAAGGGGAAATATTTCATTGCCTTTTTAATCAGGTGCCACCATGTCTAACAAACCAACATCTTCAAACTAATTTTGGCACAAAAGATTAAGGCAGTCTCTTTTCTCCACTTAATTTTAATGTCGTTGCCATGTTCCCTTTCAAGTTTCACTGCAGTGTAGACTAATGGTGCCAATGCTAAAATAGAAATTGTTCCAGCAACATTTTTTTAACCACAGAATCAAGACCTATTTTTTCACAAGTTGAAAGGACAAAGAAGCATATGGGTTTATAAAACAAACCCAAAAAGAAATATTAATTTATAAAATCAATATCTAAATCACTGTTTAGATTTTTCAGAACTCTGAAAAGATTTACCCTAATAAACAGAATACACAGAAATATTATGATTTGTGTCATGCACTCAAATAAAAATCATGATGTTAAAGTATCACAGATTGTTATTCTTATCCATGGTTTGCTGACAAACTCTTGAAATATAAAAACAGTTTCACTGTTAACTCAAACACTAGTGCAAACAAACAACATAACTTACACTCAATGTGACAAAATACAACTAAAATTTAACTTATAAAAGAAAAACTCAAGGGTATATACAGAACAAATTCCAGATTATCTCTAAGCCAAGATGACAAGTTTTAAACTAAAGCAAATTTTAAATAATCTGTCAAATATAAACTTAGATCTGGCACAACATTGAATATAAAAAAACAACAAAGCTACTGTTTTATTTTTACTCACAATAAAAAAATGTAAACTATTTTGAGTGCACACACTCCTTTAAGATGCACATACCACAGTGATTAGATGACAATACACTACACTAATCTGTCTTGAAATGGTTGTAAAGGCGTTCAGCTTCATAATTATCTTGCTTATTTAAAAAAACAACAATGTATTGCTGAGAAATTATGGTGCAAAACTAATGGATGAGCATTGTAAATGATCAATTTCTAATGTATATACAAAGACAGCTAATAACCATTAATCTTAAGTGTTGGTTAAATATAAATGACTTGAGTAAAGCATTTGACGGGAAATAGTCCCGTTTCATCCGAGAACTCGTCAATAACGTGCTGAAGGCCACCCGATTTAAACTCGGCACAGGCGTCTGGCCTGAGACTCAAAACAAAAAAGATCAACCTACTAGGATTTGTTTACTTGTGTAATAACAGAGATCATTGCTTCCTGTACCATTTATACAGTAGAAAAAGTCAAAATTGTATCCGAATACCACTAGATTACAGATTTAGTTGGGTTATCATGTAAACCAACTATGCTAACGAAATGACGGCTAACGCTGTCAATCATGTAAATTTACATTCTAAAATCACTTCCACACAAATAGCACAAAACAAAATAACAAATGAGTTAACAGCGATGTAGTGTAATTAAAATCTCAAAGCTAAATTTGAGGAAAAACTCTTGACCTCTTCTTGCTAGTTAGCGTTTATGCTAATTCCAGCAAATAACTCACTTTTAACGCACAAATATAACCAAATCTCAACAAAATACGAACAAAAGGTTAATCTGTGACATTATAAAATAGTATGCTTACAAAATTGTGACTTAAAAAACAAAACTGTGCTCAAATGTTGTACGACGGCTAAACTAAAATCGCTATGTAAACATCATATGCTAACGAGTAAATCTGGTTCCGAGTGGTTTATATCACCAAGTCGTAAAAGAAACGCTTTCTTTACAATCAATTTGTTGTATTTAGGTTTACAACCGAGCAAATGCAGAAATGTAGCATTAGCTGACTGCCTTCGACAGTCGCAGCTTGTTAGAAAACTAGCGAAACAGCAATTCGTTCAACTTCCAGGGTACTGTTACAAATACAACCCCACAGGCCGGGAGACTGACAGTCAGTGCATTTGAAATGAGGTTTTATTATTAAAAGGATGGCTGATTTCTTTCAATCTCTATAAAACATTCAAACCAATGCCACAATTTTCAACTAGCTAGGTTTTCTGAACGGGCAAGAAACCAGCGACTGGAATGTAGGACAAGGCGATTAAAAATGGCTGCTGCCCAGAACAAAGCAACAATAAAACCGAGCAGCAAAAAACATAAGCAAAATCAGAAGATTTCACATAGTTCCACATTTAGAACTCACCAGGTTCCTCAATTTAAGAATGTCTTCTGATCAGTGACAGTAATATAGTTCCGCCAAACGTATTCTATTCGGAGGATGGATTGCGATTGTAAAGCCCAATATTCATAGGTTGATCCGACAGCAGGGTTGTTGCTGGGGTCCTACCCGGCCTGAGAATGAACAGAGCTGTGAGAAGGCTCGATCGGCTCCGCTCGGTGCGTCCTACGTCACTGAGGTACGTCGTCAGACAGCGCCCCTTGGTGGTTAATATTTGTAACCACAGAAATACAGATTGGCCAGAATGATGTCACTATAATTTATGGGAATATTGAATCTAAGACTCAATAACTGCACAAGCAGAGGCCAAGAAGCTCTTGGAATCAGACAAACACTTACCTTCCACCAAAATACATGTCTCTGAGAATGATTGAAAATAATACAAATAATTTAGGAACATTAGATCTAAAGAAATTATGAATAAGGAAATATAAATGTACTTCAAAGCTACTCTGCAACAAAAGCATGCAAAATCACAATATGAAACAGTTGCACAGTTTAACACAAACCACCTGACTTTAACGGATGCTGTTCACTAGCGCTTTCATGCTGTCAATCTAATAATAATGTTCCAAAATTTCAGCAAATAAATTTAGGAGATCCTCAAACAAAATGATGCACAAAATCCTCCAAACATGAGAGAAATTTGGCAAAGAAAAAAAGAAGATTTTGAAACTGTTTTCCTGCACAGGTTCATTTTCACTTCGCTATATCCTCACATCACATTCTCAGTTCCTCCTGCAGTGAAAGTGAATGCATAAATATTTTTAAAAAGTGTAACATAAAAATTGAAGTCTAAAAGTTCACAGAATGGCATAGGAGTGAGTTTGTCAGATCAATCAGGTGATACAACAAACATACACACATCTTTTTTAGAATTTATAACAGAGAGCACAGTGTCAATTGCAGACTGAACCAGTTGAGCTGTATTTTATGTTGTTTGGTTATATATACTTAGCTAATCAGACAATGATCAGTTTTTTCAATCTTTTCCTTTGTTTATAATTAACTGTTTCTGTCTGCTGTCTTTTTAAAACTTTACAGTCCTCCAATAAATGATTCAGACACTTGGATTAGAATACATTACTTTTAAACACAGTCTATGATATATTCAAAATTATAAATTCATGCAGGTAATAGTAAAAAATCCATGTGATACAAATAAGTTTTTTAAATGCAGTGTTTATGCAGTACCATACGGGTTCCTGCAGAGGGCGCGATCTCCTAACATTCTATTGGTTTTTTCTGATAATGTGTTCCCAAAGCTTCTAAGGTTTATAACTGAAACGTTTTTCTCACAGTAGTATTCATTTGATATCTGATCTACAACACATGACTCTTTTACTATTAAGAAAAATAATCAAAATGCTGTTTGAGGTATGAAAAAATACCCTCAATCCCTACACCTGGAGGCTATTGTGTCTAAAGCTACTCAAACAGAGAATGAAGACACAACAGTTTGAAGTTTGTTGAACTTGTCCGGTCAACCTATCAGTGTTGGTTCACAGGAATATTTTGGGTATTTCAGCCTTGATATCTGAGTAAAAATCAGACAATTTGTACCCAGGACAAATTATACCATCAATTTTTGAACTCAACTAATTTAGTTAGTTATTATTTTTGAAAGTTTTCTAGCCACAGTGACTGTTGGCAGTGTCATGGTTTTCCTCTTTCAAAGTATTTTGAATGTCTTCAAATTTTCCTAAAAGTGTATTTAGGTTTTTTGTGAAACTTTTTATTGAAATGTTTAAACTTTTTAAAAATTGTCTAGTAAGGTTTTACATAAACTAAGATCTGAAACAAATAAAAAATCCAAATACAGCAGGTCAATTTTTGCAGCATGAATAATAAATAAGTTTCCATTGTGCTGAATACATTTTAAAAGCACGTTTTACATAATATTATGCAGCTTTGTCAGTGCTATATAAACATGTTGGTTTTGCTGTTTCTTGGCAATATGTTTTAAAATACAAAAGCAACCCCCTTCCTCTGTAAGTTCTGCAAACACAACCAGATAACATGGGAATATTTTAAAGTTTTAGCAAATATTTTGAAAGTAGTTTCAGTTCCTTCAGTTCACGCTGTTTCTGAGCACACATTTGTGCTGCTTCCTGTTATATTTCCTGTGGTATGAGGGGTGTCACATGGAAGAAGTGTTAACAGTTTCTCAATCCTTAAGATAGAGGAGCTCACTGTTGAACCAGAATATCCTTGTTGGTCGTTTGGGTATCAAGTGAATGTTCTGGACTAAAATTACATTTATACAGTAAAAACAAAATAGAAATAAGCAATCTGATTATTTTCAAAACTTTATTTGTTGAAAACAATTGTTTGTGTTATGTGAACTGTTTTGCATAGAGCACAAAGCACTTTCAGGTTAATGGCAGCTGTGATTCTGTTTCACATGAACAACATTATGAAAATAATTGAATGTCAGACACAAATATCCATTTAACGGTCTGTGTGTGTGACCATGTCTGAGCAGACTCATGACTTGGGGTTTCATCTGACCACACATCTTCATTCTCTTGCTGACTCTGTTGAGCAACAAGTCATAACTGGAAGATATCAAAACAACGTGTTGTGGACAGCTGTTTCATAGAGCGATCTGGTGTTTAGCTTATAAAAGAATCCTGTTTAATGGATGGAGCTGTAAAGACGAACAGACGGATAGCAATACAAAACATACACAAGTCAAATCTATATTTTCACAATCATTTCCACAAAAAACACATTGATTTGTGCACTCTTTTGACATAAAAATGGGTCTCATCATGTTTGTAGATGATGTGGTTTTGTTGGCATCTTCAAGCCGTGATTTCAGTGTGCATTGGAGTAGGAAATAACCAGGATTAGAGCCAGTCTATTGACTGGAAAAAGGTGAAATGCTATCTTTAGTTTCAGGTTGTCAGTGTCTGAAGAGTTTAAGTATCTTGTTCATGAGTGATGACAAGGATGGAACAAGAAGTGAACTGATGGATCAGGGCTTCATCTGTTGTGATGAAAAAAGAGGTGAACCAAAGGACAAAGTTCTTAATTTACTGGTCTGTCTATGTATCAACCCTATGGTCACGGGAGCTGCATCAAGATTAAAAGAATTACATCACAGAAACAATCAGCTGAGAAGAGCTGTGACCAGATTAGGTCTTAGAAATAGGGTTGAAGCCCAAAAAAGCACAGAAGCACTGCAGCTGCTACTTCTCACTGAAGGTGGTTCAGTCATCTAATCAGGACGGTGTTTCATCCTTAAAGGGACATTTGGGTCATTCTGAAGTGTTGATATCAGTTATTAATCTACAGTAAGGCCCATACCTGTCAATGACATCACTCAAAGTGAGCAGAAACAGGAAGGAGTCATCTAACTGGAGCAATACCCGTGGCTAGCCAGACTGGGAGACACTGCTGCTGAACAGTGGCATATTAGCGGCTGATTTTGGGGTATTTAAAATAGCTATTGCTCAAAAACGTTACACCAATGTGTTAGAATGCTATATATTTTTAATCCTATCATTTTGCATAAAAGGCTATGCTTACTTTGAGTGATGTCACTGATGTGTAAAGTCCACTGTAGATAAATATCTGATAGAACGCCGTTTCAAATGACGAATCAAGAATCATCCAGAACCCACTAGGGATTATGTATCTCTGGCCAGAAAACGCCATCCCCAGAATGGTTTGGGCAGCGTATTTGGGGTGATGGACTCTGGATTTCTTTTCCTGAGCTGCTGCCTCTTTAAGTTTGATCTCAGATAATTTGCAAATAGCTGTATGGATATGATAAGTTAAACACAAAGACGTTGTCCATAACTGTACAACAGGTTTTTATTAAACAGACGAAGAAACAAAGGTATCAGATTTCTATACAGAGCAAAGCTATCTGGTCTATACAGTGACTGTAACCAGTACATGGAGTCTTTATTTTTTGTCAATAAATTTAACCAAATCTAAAATGTGTAAGGCTACTGACTTCCAAATGAAAATCATCAAAAACCGAGTCGTTTACAGCGTCAAGTTAATTCTGCCAGGTCAATCGATATCTGGCCCTGCAGTGTTAGAAAAATGTTCAGTTTAGTGCATCTGTGATATTTTTTGCAATAAAACAGATAAATTCAGTTGCATCAAAAATATATGGTCAAAGAGCTGAAACATACCGTAAAAAATCCTGAAATCCATCAAAAATGTACAAATATCACAATAATGCATATCAGGAACAATGGAATCCATCCAAAACAATCACTCTATTCTGGGGTTTTTTTTTTTTTCATTTTGGCTAAATTTGGGGGGGAGGATGAGAGAGAAAATGTAAACGAACAAAAAGAGAAACAGGAAAACAGACAAAAGGCAACAAGTTGTGCATAGAAACATGTTGTTTTAAGATATTTTCTGTAAATGGTGCCACCTTTTTCAAAACTCATAAAAACATCCATTATAGACACATTTAAGACAACTTACTCTGGTCTTTCTAGTCCTTAGTATTTACCTGAAACCAATTAAGAGTCAAAGTGAGGCAGCAGAGTTTTGAAGCTAGAAGAGGGTCTTGAAAGGGACTTGCAGGTCTTTGGAAATGCATGCAAGTCAGGGTCTGCACCAGATATGAGTGTCTCTTTGTTCACAGCCTTTAGGGGGAAAAGATTTGCAAAAATACCTTTGTAGGACCTATTAAGATATTTCACAGCTGGAGTACCACATATGCTTAGTAAAGCCTTGCAGGAACAGCTCAGAAAAACGGGCTCCAGCTGAACGTACTTATGGAGATAAGAGTCTGACAGGTGTTTGACGAGAGCCACACCGTCTCCATCAGACTGAAGTGGAGCATGCCCAATGCGAAGCCACACATCATATCTGTTAGGTGGTGTTTACCCAAAAGCACCCGGGACATGCCCACTAGGAGGGCCCACAGCACCAGGAGGATGCGAAGAGGCACAGCCAGAACCAGATGGGACAGCAGGAACTTGGAGACCATGGCTGCTCGACTGGCGTGAGCAGCGGGGAAGGAGTAAACATCCATGGCAACGCAGTCCATGAAGCCTGGCGTCATCTCCCAGGGTCCTCTTCGCTTCACCAGTCTCTGGACTCCAGCTACTGTCATGACGTCAACAATGAGTGCTGTCAGAAAAACAGGAAGAAGGAAAGAAAGAATACATAACAATGTACCAGTGCTGATAAGAAGATGCCGGTTTACTCCTTTAAAAGTCAAGGTCTGAATGCAAAACCCCAAGCAAGAGAACTTAATAGTAAAAAAATGTGTACCTAGTTTCATATTATTTTATGGAACCTCTTTGAATCTTTTTAATAAATAAATAAATAAGTTGTAGAGACAGCTGACAATTACCAGCAGGTATTATGGTATATCAACATGTATGATGCCATTAATGGTAGTCTCTACATAAAACACCTTTGATGCAATACTTCCACCACCATGCTTCACTAAGGTTTATTGTAAATTAATTTGTCTTGTTCATTTGAAACAGCAGAGTTATCTCTGGAGAAAGAAGTCCCAGTAGTTTGTGGAAAAACAGATTATTTTAGGCAAATCAAAACAAAATAAAGTATACCTACACAGAGTTCACAAAGGTTCAGAATTGAGAAAATCCTGGTGTTTAGACTGTTTTGAATATTTCAAACAGATATTATAGTATCAATAACTGAAACTTGCCTCGCCATGCCTTCCTCTGCTTATCAAGATCTGGGTCGTGGGGGCAGCATACCAATTAGGGCATCCCAGGCCATCCTCTCCCCGGCCAAGTCTGCCAGCTCCTCAGCTGGGACGCCCAGGTGTTCCCTGGCCAACCTGGAGATGTATTTCCTGCAGCTTGTCCTGGGTCGACCCAGGGGTCTCCTGCCAGCAGGACATACCCAAAACACCTCCTGAGGGAGGCGTCCAGGAGGCATCCTAACCAGATGCCCAAACCACCTCAACTGGTTCCTTTCAATGTGGAGGAGCAGCGGCTCTACTCCGAATCCCTCCCAGATGTCCGAGCTCCTTAACCTATCTCTAAGGCTGAGCCCGGCCACCCTGTGAAGAAAACTTGTTTTGGCTGCTTGTATCTGCAGTCTCGTTCTATTGGTCATTACCCAAAGCTCATGACCATAGGTGAGGATTGGGACGTAGATCGACCGGTAAATCGAGAGCGTTGCTTTCTGGCTCAGCTCCTTCTTCACCACGACCGACTGGTTCAGCGTCCGCATCACTGCAGACGCTGCCTCAATCCGCCTGTCGATTTCCCGCTCCATCCTTCCCTCACTTGTGAACAAGACCCTGAGATACTTAAACTCCTCCATTTGGGGCAGGACCTCTCTCCCGACCTGGAGTTGGCAAGCCACCCTTTTCCGATTGAGAACCATGGTCTTAGACTTGGAGAAGAAATTCCCCTGCCACCAAACTTGACACCCTCCACACATGGCTGCGCCTAGAAATCCTGTCCATAAAAGTTTGGAACAGGATCGGTGACAAAGGGCAGCCCTCGCGGAGTCTAACCCTCACCGGGAACAGGTCCGACTTACTGCCAGCTATGCGGACCAGACTCACACTCCTCTGGTACAGGGACTGAATGGCCCTTAACAAAAGACCATCCACCCCGTACTCCTGGAGCGCCCCCCACAGGGTGCCCCTGGGGCCACGCCCACGGTCATAAGCCTTCTCCAAATCCACAAAACACATGTGGATTGGTTGGGCAAACTCCCATGACCCCTCCATCACCCTAGCAAGGGTAAAGAGCTGGTCCACAGTTCCACGACCAAGACGAAAACCACATTGCTCCTCTTCTATCCGAGATTCAACCATCGACCGGACCCTCCTCTCCAGTACCCTGGAGTAGACCTTTCCCGGGAGGCTGAGGAGTGTGATCCCCCTATAGTTGGAACACACCCTCTGGTCCCCTTTCTTAAAGATGAGGACCACCACCCCGGTCTGCCACTCCACAGGAACTGCCCCGATGACCACGCAATGTTGCAGATACGTGTCAACCACGACAGTCCTACAACATCCATAGCTTTCAGATACCCAGGTCGGATCTCATCCACCCCCGGGGCTCCACCACTGCATAGTTTTTTGACTACCTCAGCGACTTCTGCCCCAGAGATTGGACAGTCCGTCCCCAGGTCTCCCAGCTCTGGTTCCTCATAGGAATGCGTGTCAGTGGGATTGAGGAGCTCCTCAAAGTATTCCTTCCACCACCCGACTATAGCCCCAGTTGATGTCAGCAGCTCCCCGTCCCCACTGTAAACAGTGTCAGCAAGTTGCTGCCCTTCTCCCCTGAGGCATCAGACAGTTTGCCAGAATCTTTCTGGAGCCGATCGATAGTCTTTTTCCATGACCTTGCCGAACTCTTCCCACGCCCAAGATTTTGCCCAGGAAACTGCCACCGCTGCACCCCGCTTGGCCATCTGGTACCTGTCTGCTGGCTCTGGAGACCCACAGACCAGCCATGCCCTGTAGGCCTCCTTCTTCAGTCTGACGGCTCCCCTAACCTCTCGTGTCCACCAGCGGATACAGAGGTTACGGCTGCGACTGGCACTGGCCAGCTTGCGACCACAGCTAGCAACAGCCGCCTCAACAATCGCAGAGCGGAACAAGGACCATTCAAACTCATTGCTCTCTGGATGCGGTCAAAGCTCTGCTGGAGGTGGGAGTTGAAGACCATCTTGACAGGCTCTTCTGCCAGGCGTTCCCAGCAGACCCTCACTATACATTTGGGTCTACCAGGTCTGCACGGCATCTTCCCACACTTTAAATCTACAGTTGTTGCCAAATGTTTTGAGAATACACATGAATTGTCACACAGTTTACTGCCTCTGTTTTATTTTTAATCATTTTATGACGATTAATGTTTGTCTTACTGTCAAAATGTCTGACCACAGCTGTGTTTGGTTTATCTGGCTTTTTGTTTGTGTCGTGTCTCTTTAAAATAGTCACATAACCATGATTTAAATAACCAGTAATCCTTCCAACCAAAATAGAAGAACAAAATATATTAAAATCTAACACTCTGAGAGCAACTGCAACAAAAAAATAAACAGATAATTAGATGGATGAGAGCAGGACCTTTAATGATGATGAGCAGCATTTGCTCTACATGCCAGAGATTTGTAGAGACTTTTTATAGCTCCATGACACTCCCATGTGTATATATATAACCATCGCTTTTCACCATGTTTAAATTCTCTTCTGTCTGCCAGCTTCACACACTCCATGCCAGTTGTCTGACATCCTGGTTTTACTGGCCTAGTTTGATCTCTTTTAATCTTTTACTTCCTGTCTTTTCCATTCTAGATCATCAACCTCTCAAAACCTCTCCACAGGCCTGTTTCACGTCACAGATACTTAAATATTTGTGCATATTGGTGTAGTTTTTATTGATACAATCTCAGATGAAACCTGTAAAAGTATATCAGATATGGCTTTATTTTGAACATGTGTAAATAAAAGAGTATTATGCTCATGGAACTTATAGAAAAAATATAAATGGTAAGTGACATAAAAAAGAAAAATGTGTAAAATAAAAATAACAAAAATTATGATAACATTAAATCATCATAATAATAACGACAATATCAGTAATATCACTACCATTCAGAATTGATAATGTAAACATGTTCAAGAGGAGGAAGCTGATTTAAGTTAACATCACATCGTCACATCGGTCACAAAAATGCAATCCTTTGAATGCACGTAGTTGCTGTTTTCATGCTTGGAAAATGAGAGAGGTGTAAACACCTAAGCTCTTAGAAAAATATTGCTGAATATGGAGCTATTTGCTCCACTGAGCACAAAGAGAGCAGCTGCGTGAGCACAGCCCCAATCTGTTTCTGTCATCATCTAAAAGACCTCCCCTTAAAAACACACAAAAATCTGCTGTCGCAGCCAAACAGCATCTCATTAAACTCAAAGGAATTAGTAAAAGTCACCTTACAGATCTTAATGCAAAGTTTTGTACACTTAAAGAGCTACTGTCTAACAGCAACTGTCTTTGTTTTGGACATTTTACTAAAATAAAACTTTAAAAACCCATAAAATGATGCAATAAAAATAAAATATTTAATTGTAAATGATGTGCAGAAAAACTGAACTAAAATGGTTGCCTCCTTGAGTCTTTGCTTGATTAATTAATGCAAACAGAACTGAAAAATGCCACTTAGGAATCATCTTGTTTTGAATGCATCCCATTTCAAATTTGAATGCATTTGCAATACTATAGACAAAAGTAATTAATCAAACTGAATGAGAAGTTATAACAATAAGAGCATCCTCTGGCTGTGTCTGGACATGTTTATTAGTCTTTTAAGGTGAAACGTTTCTGCACAATCCACTGAATTAAACCAACGCTGACAGATCAGTCAATGCAGATTACGCTCTCAATAGATCACAACAGAACATACTTTCAGGAAGCATCAAATATTAATTCTTCGCCAACTGTTGGGTATGTTTGGGTTTTTTCCTCCCTACAACAAGACAAATCCTAAATCAGCAACTATTGAACAAGCAACTAAACTGAGGTCAAATCTGACTCCAAACACAATGCAGCACTGTCCCAAATCCAGAGATTTGCTGGCTTTCAAATCGGTGCCCAAAACAACAGCTGGAAGATTTTTATTACTGTTTTTTGGAAGAATAATCTTGTGTTTTCATTTCAGATTATGTGCTTTCGCTTGCTCACATGAGAAAACACATAAATGACACATAAAAGTTAAAACATTTTTAAAGTATTTATTTCCTGCAGAATGCTGTTGTTCAAAAGAACAAAACTATTTGTGAAATGTTTTCATGGGACAAAATATTCCAAAACAAAGACTCTCAAGCATTTTGCATGAGTAAGAATTATTTATGCTGTGCAAGAAATTAAAGAAAAAGAAAAGTGTAGCATGTGCTAACTTTAATAAATAGATTTTAGTCAGATTATTTCAACCACGTATTGGTGATACTGTGTCACTGTTTAAGCCTGTTTAAACTCAGTCCTGAGAACACAGCTAGTTTTAGTGTGGAAGTGCAAAGGAAGAAGAAATGTTGTGCAATGCATTAAACTCCAACAATGACTTTTGCAAGAAAAAAAGTGACTTTTCTTTACCGTTAAAGACAAGGTTTCATCCTCTTTTTGCTGCATCTTATTGTAATGAATCAATCCAAATGATGTAGAGTTTTACAATAAAACCATTTCCCCCAAACGTACTGAAATACCTCTTCTGTTTGTTGGACAAACTGGACCTCTTATTTTAGGTCTTTTATGACTTCTTAAAATGTATTCCTGGCATCAAAATGAGTGTATACTTTCCCAATAAAGTGTTTTTGTTTCAACAGTTGAGACATCATTGTTTAAAAACTAAAATATAAGATTACAATTATTTTTAATGTGCATGATCTTTTAATTTAAGGAGTTGTCATCACTTGCATCATATTCTATTCTATTCTGGACCTGTTATCTTTTATCAACAGCATTTTGGCATCTGGGAATTGTGTCACTTTGTCACCTTTTAAAAGCTCTTGCCTTGATTTTTTACAATTTTTTTACAATAATTAAAATAACATTTTAAAATATCCTATCTTAGCCTTATTTCTTCAATCATGAATATATTAACTTGCACTATATGGACTTGTAATCACATAATGACACTTGCCTCAAAAATCTCAAACATATATAAGCTACAAAAGTGTCAGAGGGTCCAGTGGCACCTGGTTGCTTGGCTTCTGAGCTTACTGCCATCACCAAATTAGGAGGAAGTATGCTGAGTGTTGAGAGAAAAAAGTCAAAATACTTGTTCCAGAAAAAAGTAGTTAACATCCATGAAAAAAAGAAAGTATATGTTACTTCAATAACAGTCCAGAGAAGTGAACCCCCTTCTGAACTTGACAGAATCCCTTTATAATTTTTATTATAAGCAAGGGTTTGGGGAGTGGTTTTAACCTGTTAAATGGAATTTTATTAAAATCCAATGTGAGGTATTTTTCTGGAAATATATCAACTTTTCCCATGAAATCATTGTTGACTTTTTTCTAGACATTTTTTTTACTTTAATCTTGACCCTTCCTCCACTCAGTGGCCCTATACTACCCGTCCTATTTTAGGTGCGTTGTGGTGCGGATGCTTGTCTTGGTGAGGTGTGATGCGACATTTACCAAGCAGCAGGTTGACTAGAACCTCTTGTCCTGCCAGCGTGTTACTCCGTGTGAGACACACGATAGTGCCAATGATCCACGTGATGCCGTGACCCGTGAGTGCCAACAGGGCCACCATGGAGCGGCAGCCTCCCCAGGAGGAGGACGTGTAAGCGCACACCCCCATGCGCTTGGACAGGCAGATGTCAATGGCGAGGAGGGCGTTCATCGCGATCCCCTTGAAGGAAGGGTTCAGCTGCATGCAGTCCTCCTCTGGCATTTTGGTGGACTCTCTCCTGTCCTTGCTGCCGCTGTCGGTAGGTTCCTCAGCCTTCTGGCTCGTTTGGTGCTTGATTTGACCCGGTCGTCTAGAGGTGGCGGCGCGGCTCTCTGAGGAGCCGCCTGACGCGCCGCGGAGAGGCTGATGGTTGAGGGACATGAACTCAGGTCTGCTCAGGATGCTGTTCCTCTCCCGCGCCCTGGACCTCACGGTGTAAGTCGAGGGCATGTTTAGATAGTTTCCTTCTGGATGCAATAAACTGAATGTCAGGCTCCTAATTCAAGTTTATCACGGCGGAGAAATGTCCCAGAATAAACCCCCTACAACAGCCTCCCCTCCTGTGGCCTTAATAGATATATTTAGAGCCTCCGGAATGTGAAATCTCCATGCTGTTTATACCTCGGAAGCAGGCAGGGTGTATTAATGGCACAGCAGCTTCCAGCCAGTCCAGTGAAACCCGATCTACAGCATGGACACAAAAATAACAACATGAGCGTTTCATTACGCCGCAGCATCACAGCTAGCAGCTGATCCGCTGCGTCCTGTAGGGGAAAAAATACACAAAACACAAGCTTTGCGTAAAACTAGCAAAACAATGCGCAAGAGGCGGTTGTTAACTCGTACCTGACCCTCACAGCGTCTCTCTAAACGCCTCCATCACAGCTCCGAGGGCTAACAGTGAGACGAAAACCATCAACAAAAGATGCAGACGAGGGAGCCCAGTCAGCAGCATCCGATAGGTCTGACGTCATTTACGCACAATCGCAATTCAGCTTCTGAGGTGCGCCCTGCTGCGGAGCGGAGTTCTCCAAGGTGCTTCAAAATACAGTCAGGACATAATACTAATAATAAAATCACATACATAAATAAAATAATTAAATAAATAAAACAATAATACATTTGTTCAACAAATTACAAATATTTATATAAGATTTAGCTTCAAATCAAAACAGGAAAAATAAAAACACACAATTAAGGCAACAAAACGTCATAAAACAACACCTTGTGGTTTGTTGACTTGTTTTGTGGTTTTGGCAGGATTTATTGCGTTTTTGTGAAACTATTATGTTTGTCACTGGAATTTTTTTTGTGTGATTTGTCAGTTTACAGACATATAATCTCACTATCTGTGCCATCATTTTCATATACACAGTAGTGTTTTGCACTACAGGGCCACTATTCAGAGAAACACACATTTGTTTAAATATAATTCTCAGTAAATTGTCAGAAATAATTGTAACCTTTTTATACCATTTTATACTGGGCACTTTATTAGATACGCCTGTTCAGATGCTTAATTGGAAATAGCTACATGGCAACAACTCAGTGCATTACATCTAGACGTGGTGAAAAACAACTTGCTGAAGTTCAAACTGAGCGTCAGAATGGAGAAGAAACGAGATTTAAGACTTTGAACTTAGTGTGGATGTTGGTGCCAGACCCGCTGGATACTGGGATTTTCCATCCACAACTATCTCTGGGGTTTACAGAGAATGGTCAGAAATAGAGCAAATATCCAGTGAGCAAAAGCTGTGGACAAAAATGTCTTGTTAAACTCAACAGGTCAAAGGTCAGACTGGTTCTAGACGATAGAAAAGCAACGCTCTAATAACCACATTTGTTAGAAGCAGCAACCAAGCTACGAATGGATCCTTTTCAGGCAGTTTTTTTTACTGTGATTGTCAAACTTTGTGAGGAAATGGGCAGAAATCCCTGGTAACTTTTTTCTCAATGGGAGCCTAATTGGTCCCAGATTGTTCAAGGTTTTATTGTGTTTTTATGGGTAACATTTTCCCCCCATTTAGTGACATTATATTTTTTAAATTAACACTCTCAAGTCTTTTTAGAGATTTAGATCAATGTGGTTTGACCAGATGTCTTTGGATTATCATTCTAACCCAGGTTGCTGAGGCCTTGAGGCTGAGATAAACCAGTCTGTTTGACCAGTCAGGGCCGGTGTAACCTGTCTCTGGTCTAGTTGATCCCCAGCCTTCTAACCACTACAGCCAAACGTCCATAGCTGCCTGAGCCTATAGCCTTCTACCACCTTCTGCCTGGACTTTCTTCATCTTGAATATTCTGTAATCGGATATCACAACTTGAAAGCATCATGTTTCATTCAGGTGGTCTAAAGTTTTTAAAATCTTTTTTGTTGTTATTAACTTGTTTACACTAAAATAAGGATCATACATGCAAAAATGGAATAGTGTCTAATGTTTTTCTACTCAAATCTTGCACATACTGGGATTTCTTAACTTTTTCAAGCTCTCCAAAAAAACACAGTGCACTCTTTAATGACTCTACAGCTTTTATTCATTATGTTAACCTTCATGACTGGTTAGTTTTACTCATATGGTTCCTGGAGACTGGAGGCAGTAGCTCAGTGGTTAGGGCGTTGGTCTTGTGTTGGTTGCAGGATCGAATCCCCACTCCAGCTGGGTTACAAGACACTTTACCCTCATTACCTGCTAGTGGTGGTGGACAGAGGGCTGGTCGCATCTCTGTGTCCTCCGTAGCTCCATCAGCATGTGAATGACCGACTGATGTAAAGCACTTTGTAGTCCACTGACTTCAACAAGTGCGAGACATTTACACGATTCGCCCTCTGTGCCTTTTGAATCTGTGCTGGAGATTTTAACTGGTCCTTGTTGTCATCTAATGCTCATGTTTTTAAATCTACCTGTGACTCATTTAAATCTTACACAATTAATCAATACTCATCCAAATTCTAAAATCCCAGAAAAATCTTCTCTTTTTGATCTGTTTTTTTTTAACAAATACTCCTCATAAACTCTCAGATGTTGATGTTTTTTAAATAATGATCTGAGGGACCGTGTGTAATTGCAATTAACAGACAAGCTTCCTAAACCAAAATAGCAAATTATTTATAAACAAAATCTAGAAATCTTTGTGAACAAGTTTTTTTTTTTTCATGATTTGTGGGGGGGTTTTTTGGAGCTGAATCTCATTACTGATGTAGAATTAGCATGATGCTTTTAATCAGATTGTAAATAAACATGCTTGACTCCATACATTTCTCACTTTTAAAAGGATCTTGAAAATGTCTCTCATTGAATCTGATTAACTTGTTTGTTGTACTTTTACAGTTTTATTGTGCTTTTGTTGTATTGTGTGTTTGTCTGAATTGTTTTCTTGGACCAGATCACTCTTTAAAAATGAGATTTTTACCTGGCAACATATATAACTACATTTCCCAGCATGCCCGCAGCTCGTAGCGGAAGTGTCGTGACGTAACGCTTATAAAGCTTCTCCCCCGGCTGCTCGACGCGTAGCGGGTGAACCTGCTGCCGTTGCCATGGGACGACGACGAACTGACAGCTCGTGCAGAAATGTCGGCTGAGCTGCATCCTAAGCTCGCGCGAACCATGTGACAGCTGTTCGTTTCTCCGAACAAGGCGGCTTTTTTGTTTTATTTCTTTTTCTTTCTTCTTATTTAAAAAAAATAAATAACCCATAAGGAATGGATCCATCGGAATGGGCGCAAAACTTTAACCCGACATTGTCCTCTGGATGTAGTTCCGTCTTATTAAACTCCGCTAAGATGCCGCTTCTCTCAATGGGACGGTGACTTCAGCTGCAGGGGGGGGGACATAACGGAATTACAGCTCTCAGACCGAGGAGCTGTGAGCCCGTCGCGGGCTCGGGATTTCTCCGTTAAACCTCTCTGAAGACACCGGAGACTCCCCGGTAGACTCCCCTTTTTTTCCATGCATGCTATTTTATTGGTTAAAAATAGACCACAACTCTGTTAATCCGCATTCACTGCTTCTATATCATTTTTTTAATTCCAAGGAATGGAGGCTGGTTGAATTAATGGACATTTCGGAAATCGGATCTCCACCTCTGAGCAGCTATTAGTCCTTAATAATGTTACAGGATTTGTAATCATGATGCATGTCACCATCTGGACACAGAGTGGCACTCACCGGTCTTTATAGTCCAGGGATTAGTTTTTGATGACACAAAGAATCATGTAAAAGGGAATCTGACACCATGATGTAATATTATAGGCCGCTTCTGTTAATTATTTAGCTGAGAGGACCGTTCTTGGTTGCCACATGTCGCCAAAGTGTTTTTATTTTGTTCTCTAGTCTAGAGCACATCTTTCTAAAACACCTCTGCACGCGTAAGAAAAGTTATGACTTAAGCTTGGAGTCGCCTTACGCACCGGAAAGCATGCGCTCTGCAGATATGACTTTATTGGTCCGTCTTCTGGATGAAAGACGCATGGCTTTTTCTTTTTTCTTTTTTTTCCACATCGTCTGCTGGTAAACTATTTTTGGTGTGTGGATGAAGGCATCATGTGGTGATTCTCTTGCTGTTTCCGTGCGTCTTTCTTCTCCTCCTCCAGAACTCTGGACGTTGTTGTGGATCGCGTTGCAATTTCATGCGATGGGCTGCATCCAGAGCATCAGGTGTAAGCCCAAGAGTTTCCGAGACAGCATCATCGTCCTGGATCTGAACACGTCCATCGACTCCAACCCCACCATCATCGACGAGACGTCCAGCGTGGTCCTGCGCTACCGGACGCCGCACTTCAGAGCCAATGCGCGCGTCGAGGTGCCGCCTGTAGCGGCAAAGGAGACCTGGACCATCGGCTGGATTCAAGCGTGCAACCACATGGAGTTTTACAACACCTACGGGGACAGAGGGATGTGAGTATTTGACTGTTTTTTTGTGAAAGATGAGCGAGACTTGTCTCCAAAGTTATAGAACACTGACAGATAAACACAAACCTGAATTAAATGGTCAGTTTTTACATAAAACAAGAGAAGATTCTTGCTTTGATACCTAATAATTTGCTTTAGGAAACAAAAAAATTGAAATGAAGCAAATTTTCACTCATGCTTTGAAATAATTCTTATGGACTATAGTAATGGTTTGTGCCTTACTTTGATCAAATACGCTTTAACAAATAAAGTAAATCGAAACCCTCAGAAGTCAAAAGCTGTATCAAATACTGGGTTCACTTTTAAACTAATAACAAAAAATGGAGCTCAGAAGATTTAAAATATCCCAATATATCAGAATTAACTCATAAATTTGGATGTTTATGTTCATATAAAATAATCTCCATAAAAAATAAAAGAATACATTCTAAGGTATTTAATGACTGATTTGTGTGCATGTGTGTAGCAAGACTCACTCAATTGTGTTTAAATTATGCTTTTATTAAGTTTCAGGACACCAAAGTACTTTTTAATTTATTTATTTTAAATGTATTTTGGATCCAGCTCAGATGTAATCATGAAATGGTCACAGTGATCCAGAATAAGGAGGAAGGAGACGGGGAAACTGAGCTCAAAAGGCTGGCGTAGCAGCAAAAACACAAAACCTAGAAAACCAGAAGGAGCTCTGGGAGATAAAACACAGGAATGACAGGAAGCAGGACTTCTCATGGGGAATAACAGGAGGATCTGACAGGGTCTGAGTGAGTGTATATATGCAGCAGGCAAGTGATCAGTGATGAGGAGCAGCTGGGTTAATTGACTAGATGAGGAGCAGGTGTGGGTATGACTGAGGAGCTGCTGAACCAAGCAGGCTAAGACAGAAATCAAACGATTTAAAATAAGCTTATTCATCCTAAAGAAAACACAGAATCTATGAAATAAATAAAACTTTTAAAAATTACAAATAATACTAAAACTACCTTTCAGAAGTTTGTCAATGGGTGCATTTCAAGTACAATAACTGAACAAATTTAGTTCTAAAATTCATCTTCAGCGTTAAAGCAGCTAAATCAGTACTTTCCCTTCCTGCCTTCTGTTTCGTCTGTGTCAGAAATGTGGTCCTCATCTTATTTACGGTGCGGGCAGCCGCACGCTGGTCCAAAACACGCTTTATCTGTAGACGCTGCAGGAGAGGATGTTTGAGCGCTGCAAGACGAAGATTAGAGACTCAGTCCTCTCCCCGACACCCCCACCCCACATGGTCACGCTGCACATTTCTGATCAGCTGTTTCATAAATGAGGCCTCTTTATAAATGTGTCGAAGTTGATTCAGTGAGAGGAGGATGGAAAACGGCTGCTGGTTCTTAAAAAGTTCAGCTGAAATGTGTCTGTCGATCAGTAACTACATGTTTTGTGGATATTAGGGGTCTTGTGAGGCGTTTTTTACTTGTCAGTGACAACTTTTAAACTTAAAAAGTAAATAAAAACTTCCACAGCATCATTGTTTGATGGTTTTTAAGAAGGTTGGACAAACTACTACACACACAGCTCATTGATGATTTACAGGTTGAACCTTTCATTTGAAGGAATCAGCCTAAACTTTTTGCCGCTCCTTAAATATGTGAATATATTAGAATATCTTCTTCCAGAAAATATAAATAACAGAACCTTAAAAAATATCAAGGGGAAATCTTCCTCATAAACAGTTTTTTTCAACATTTTTGAAGTTAGAATAACTTAGAATCTCAGTTTATTTGATGGTGATGAAGCTTCATAATTGGACAGAACAGCTGAAGACGGTAATGTGCATCATTTCTGTGCACATTCCTCTCTTCCATTTGTGCCTTCAGGCGATACCGAGGTACAGGACTGTAGGTTTAGACAGACCGAGCGTGCATTTCTAAGCGTGCACGCTTACAGAAGTGAAACAAGTGGAGGAAATTCACGTTTGAAATTCAAACCGTATCCTGCACGAACCGTCTTCGGTTTCCCTGCAGCAAACACGAACAGGTGAGGAGGCTCAGCAGTGCTGCGGGTGATTCAGTGTGTTTGCATCTCGTTTCGTTGCTCCTCTTCCTTCAAAGCTGTTAAAATCTTCATTTATCGTGTGACAGAAAGCACATCTTAGACATTTTATCAGCAGAGGTTTGTTGCTTCAAATGATTTACACACAACGTGCAGCTGAATCAGGCGGGCAAAGCATGTGAAACAGGAAATTAGTCATTTTCTATGCTTCTTTTCATCTGTGACGACACTTTTCTAGTAGATACACAGATCTGTGTTGCACAGAGTTTATGATCAGTGGGGACAGGTAAGAGGAAATGCAACCCAGCACTACGGTTGTGGTTTCCCAACCTTGTTAAATCTTGTCAGATGAACTGACGCATGCATTCATTAGAGCTGCTTAAACTAGATGTTTTTTTGTTTTGTTTTTAGCACACATGCATGCAATATTTAGAAAATTAAACATGCTTAATCAGATTTAGACAGGTGGGGTTTTCTTTTAAAGGAAATACTTTGTTTATGCATGTCTGTGGTTTTGCAGGAGCCTTGCACACCGTTAAGTTGTGACATCGCAGGCCGCGAAGATGCAAACAGGAAGTGAGGCTCTGCAGTGGCTGAGGGAAACCCCATAGTCAGTGATCGAACTTCCTCAGCGTTTTTTTAACTGTGTGCATCTCATATAATGAAGAACAAACTGGAGATTTACACATGGAAAGAAATTCGATTTATGAGCTGCACATTGGTATAAAATGAAGGAACTGCTGCAGTATATTTTGGAAGCTTCAACATGAGAAATATGTGGTCTTTCAGAATCAAAATGTGCAACAAGCAGACACAGAAACACAAATTCAGGAAAGTGCCAGCCATTATTATGGCGAACATTCTAATCTGTGCTGCTGGGTGAAATCATAAATTAGAGCGTGAGTCCAGGTCAGTCAGGCAGTAAAGTCGTGTCACTGGAAATCACACCGTATCGCCTCTGTTCTGCTGATCCTCCAATACAGGGAATGAAGGGTAATCTTTTTCTTGGTGTGGGCAGAAAAATCGATAGGTGGACAGAACAGAGGTACAAGGTCATTTAGGATGTTCAGTGTCGCCTGCTTTCGATGAAATATTTTCTCTTTGTTGTTATTTTAACTCATGAAAGATGAAACTCGGAGGATTAGAGCTAATTTGTTAATTCTGTCCCAATTGTTAGATCTCTGCACATGCCATCAAGATTTCTCAGGGCAGAAATCTTCATCTCTGACTCTTTTACCTTACAGGTCAAGTTGGGAGCTTCCTGACTTGCGTGACAGCAAAATCCAGGCCATCAGCGACTCGGATGGCGTCAACTACCCGTGGTACGGCAACACCACAGAGACCTTCACCGTGGTAGGTCCCACTAAGAGGGAGAGCAAATTCACTGTTAGCATGAATGACAATTTCTACCCCAGCGTGACTTGGGGTGTCCCGGTCAGCGACAGCAATGTGCCTCTGCTTAGCAGCATCCACCGCGACCAGAGCTTTACTACCTGGCTGGTTGCCATCAATCAGGCCACCTCAGAGACGGTCGTCCTGCAGACGATTCACTGGAGAATGCGTCTTCACATCGAAGTGGACCCGGAGAAGCCACTGGGTCAAAGGGCTGTTTTAAAAGAGCCCTTGGTCCAAGAACAACCTCAAAAACTGTTCAAGAATGAGCTCATACCTCCCAACGCCATGGTCAAGCCCAACGCCAATGACGCCCAGGTGCTTATGTGGCGGCCAAAGAAAGGTGACCCCGTGGTGGTCATCCCACCCAAATACTCCCCTGCCCCTCTGACCAGACTGGCCTCTGATACCTGATAAGTATCATCTTCTATGTGTGGGGGTTTTATTTAATTTATTTTTTTTACTTCCACTTCCCATATCTACCAGCTTTCAGTGCTTTAACCCATCCTTCATATTTATTTACCCTTTTGCTGCCTCTACATTTTCCTCCCCATTTTAAAAACACTGAAAGAAATCAAAAAGAGCCAGCTGTTGCTTCCAAAACGGGGCTTGAACATCCTTCTAGAACTGGAGCGGATTAACCTGCAACCACTCTACCTTCAGTCGTAGGTCGGGCCTCACTGTGCTAAAAGCAAAAATGGAGCGAAACAGAGTTCGTTTGAGTTTTAACTTGAGCGTGGGAGAGTTTGAACAATGTACGGTGCACGACCATGTCTGCACAGATGCTGCACAAACTGTGTGTACAAATACCAGAGGTGTTTTTTTTATTTATTGGCTGGAAGAGAGTGCATTTACTGCTGTTTTTATGTTGCTGAGTTATTTACATGGCACACTGCTATGAGGTGATGTAGCAGAATTCTTTTTACGAACATGCAAAGACATTCGATCCATGCTGCCTTAAGTTTACATTGCTTTCCACTGCAGATGTTTTTAGCCTTAAATGAAATGCAATGCAGTATTTAGTTGTTCATCCCATTTCTTCCAGACCGTTGGTGCTGGTGTGTGTGGGTTTAGGACTGGAACGGTAGCACAGAAGAACAAATACAACAGTTTTATGTTTTATTTATTTAGAAAAATCTGTTTTCTAGCAGCCAGTGTTGAGAAGCAGTTACACAATCAAACTAACTAGCAGCGTTTGCATTTCAAGTGCATTATGCAACAGATGAGAAGCTCACTGACAGTACAGAAAAATCAAACATCTGGATAAAATCTACTGAAAGGAGCTCCCCGTCTGACTTTATTTGTCACCTTTCCTCTGTCAGGAGGTTACCTCTGCAGCACTCTCATCTCAGGACTCCTTTTTTTTTACCTCCTTCCGTTATTTTTCAAGATTTATTTGATATTATTATAATCAAATCAGACAGCCTGTTTAACTGACTTTTCATTGCAAACAATCATCATCCATCACATATTTGATCTTCAACAGAATTCCCCCTCCCACTCCTCACTTCCTCCCCTCTCTCACTTTTTGTCAGAGGCTGAAAAGCAGAACAGGAAGAGTTTAATGCCGACTGCTCGGCTGGCATATAGATGACCCACTTCTCTTCCCTTCACTGCCAGTCGTGGCTCTCGCTGCATGTGGGGCTTGTCTCCCTTTATTTCACCGCCAGCGAATGCGATGCAGGGCTACACATGCATGAACAAGCAACTCCGGTCAGCTAAATATCAACGCCCGACAACACCAATGCCTGTTTAACTGGAAATCTTCAAGAAGAAAACTGAAGACAGTAAGAGAGAGAGGAGCAGAGCTGTTTGTTTTGCACCAAAAGTATTGATTTCTGCACAGATTCATAGACCGTAGAAACATTTAGGTGGTTTATCCCTCTCAGGCGTGTGTTTGACTTTTACCAAAGAAATGATTTGCATGCAAGTCAGCTCCGACTCTGTGTTCCACAAAGATCGGTCAGCCCCAGCTCCTCCAGTGTTTCAGGATCTCTGTGTTTTTGATCCAGGTGCACATCAGCTGTAGTTCTATACTCATTTGTGTGTTTAAAAAAAAGAAAATCTGGCCTTAAATTGGTCAATATGTTTGACGTTGCTTCTTCTCAGCACACATGATTTATTACTAAATCGATAAAAATGCTGCAAAAAATGGAAATGATCCATTTATTGATCCATCAGACTCATGCGTTTTAGGAACGGTGCTTTGATGTAGCTCATTTCTCATCAAGATCTTACAGGATGCACATTCTCATATTAGTGGTATGAATCTGAAATTGCAGCGAAGGAAACAAATTAATCCACCAGTGCTTCTGAGGCTCACCAGTTGAGGTGTTTTGTCTCATTTGCCTGAAGCTTGCAAAAACACAACCTGTCCAGACTGAATATTTCTTTAAATTTGGCTACAGTCGACCCCCTGAACTCTAAACGTGTGCTAGAGTGCAGATAACGTTCTTTAAAGGCTCTGCTCTAATAGGCGGATGACATTATCTGAACCAGAACTGACAGATCAAATCCATCCCAGGGTAAATGAACATCTAAGCTTTACTCGAGACGGCCCCCGTCCCGGGGCTGAGTCGGAGGGCGTCGTGGTGAAAGGGCGACGGAACAAAGAGGCTACTCGGGAACCCATGTCATAATTAGACATGCGGTGACACACTTTTCGATGCCTTACATGGACTGACCTGTGCCGAGCTGGGTTAGATAGTCAGGCTGAAAGGGGTTAAAAGATGCAGTGTGTGTGTGTGTGTGTGTGTGTGATGGTGGTAAAGACAAACAGTCTGTTCAGACACTGACGTTGACTAAAACTAATGCTGACATGCTCTAAGAGCAACTTGGACTCCAGCCAAGAGTTATTTCAATTTGCAGTTAAAAGCTGCAAAAAAGCTGCTTGTACTCGTGAACTCAGTGACCTTTGACCCAACACTGTTGCTTGGCTGTCCTGTAATATCCTGCCAGTTGATATCGACAATACTCAAGCTGGACTTGATGTCATTAAACTTCAACACTATCCGTTTTGTATTTTTAAAGGACTTTTGGCAGGACGTGTGCTGTTGTCTGACTCTACACACACACACACTCACACACACACACAGTGCAGGGAAGGTTATGTCCTTGTCATACACCCCTCACAAACACACACAGGAACCCCCCGAGGGGAAAGGAGCAGGCCCGGCGTGGTATCTGATTGTCACAGCGGTGTCACATTGGCAGCATGGACTCATTTATCATGCCTGCACGTGTACCAGCTGAACACATGCACTAACTAACAAAGCCATATGCACAAACACACCTGCTGAATAACAATCAGGAAGTCATGTGTGGCTTTTGTTGTAAAAACTAAAGAACAAACACAAGAAACACATCTAGTCGTTAGACTGAGTGTCAGAAATGCTTCCTTAAAGCCACAGAAAAACTAGAATTAGATCTTTTTGATTTCTTTGCTTTTTTAATTTTAAAGTTTTTATGCACAGATGGCAACATGTGCCAATATTGGATGAAGCCAAAACTATGCAGAGAGACACTGGAACTCCTGTGAACTATAAAAAAACCCACGTGTCGGCCTGTTTTCTGCTGGTTTGGATTCAAGAGAAGATAGCAGATAGAACCGTGTCTGCAGGGTTGTGCCAAGTCAAAGGACGTCTCCTCTCCTAAACCCACATCCTTACAGTTCTTCAGAGGGCTGCTACCATTTGCTTTACATTTTTGTGTTTTTATTGAACCTGACTGAGACACAAGTAATGGCTCGGGATCATGGCCTCATTCCCTGGCTTTTACTTGTGTTTTTGATGATTAAAACTTCATGGTCCGTACGCCTCACTTTTCCTCTTCTGCCAGGAATTATTATTATTATTTTAAAATGTAAAACCCCAAATGTAGCACAAGAAATGGTACGAGTTTGTTTCCTTTTCTGTGTTGAAATAGTTTGAGGGGAATGTGTTTCTCTTTTGTTCTGCTTTGATTTGATTTTATTTTTTACACCAGTACTTGAATATGGGTTGGTTCTGGAAATTGTTTAAAACTGTGAAAATGCACAATAATGGGGGAGACAATCCCTGAAAAAAAATATTTAAAAGGTCTTTTTTCACAAAAGAATAAAGTGTTCAAGTGTTCTCTGGTGCGTTTTCTTCTTGTTTGAGCCTAAAAACAAATTATTCTCTAAAGCTACTTCATATACTTCCATAAACAGCAGTAGATCTCTTTAATTAGTCAGAAATCAACGTATTAAAATATATTATTTAAAATATTTCTATTCATCACCTGTCTATGCAGGTAAACCTTCTTTTACAGAATCTTTGAAAATGTAAAGCAGTCTGCAAAACATCAGGAAAACTGACAGTTTTGAAAACCATAAAAAAACACAGTGGAAATTTGTAGCTGGTTTATGGTTTTAGTTCTGAAGAAAGCAATTCTATTTAAGAGATAATATGGGCAATATAAAATACTTCAGTTTTTATTATTACTAGTAATGATTTTTTTTCTTTGTGTCTGACTTAATCATTCAATTTATTATCTAAAAGTGCAGAAAAGACGCGCTTTGCAAACAGGACGTTTTCAGGAAATGTTTTTTGCAGGGAATTTTAAAACATTTGACACAAAACCATGAAATTCTTGGAATGACAACTGAGCATTTTGTCATTTTTATGATGGAAATTGCAACATAGTGCAGCTAGCTTTATAGAAATAATAAAAATCTAGGTTTGTGGTATAGAATGAGATAAACAGCTATACGTTTGGTATGACGACAGCATGTGTTCTCATATTTGGGGATGAAATGAATAAAAGTCACAAAATACTAATTCTTAGATTCAAGTCTAAATTGTTTAGATTGTGTTCAATTAAAAGCAGATACTTAATGAAATGATCCTGGAAAACTGTGGTTACATCCTGGTCTTTTCTTTCTGTTTGTCCCTTCTATAAAATACAGCCTCACAGGGAGAAGCTCACAATGAGTCAGTATCTTGCTTTTTATCCCTTTAAGAGAATCATATGGTAAATTGTCATATAAAATAAAATACAGTTTGTTTTGAACCTAAAATGTAAGATTTTAAAACCATCCACTCACAAACGGAACCTGAGTCCGTTTCTAAGATGCAGCCTGTGTGGATTATGTTCCTGAGCTTCGTGGCTATATTTACACGACTGCAGTGTCTCCCTGCAAACCTCCACCTGTTGTTCCACCAAATAATCACTGTAACATAGTATGAATTGAACCAGACCTTACTATTAATACTCTCATGGCGCCAGAGCAAAATGTCTAGAGACCCCCTCAATCATTCGATTGGCAGATAACTGCTCTCCTTGTTATTTTTACTCAGCGAGACTTTCATCTTAATCAGGACTGACCTTTTTATATCTCTGTCGCATGGAGCAGGACTACAGCTAGCCCATCAGTTACACTACAGCCTTGTTGTGCTGACAGGAAGTTTTCAGACATTGCAACCTATACAGTAGAGCCCTATGGATGTCAGCGATCCCCGAGGTGCTTCTGCAGTTTAACTAAAGCTAGCAGGAATGATGTGCATCTAAAGACTTGAGAATTTCATTCAAATCCATCAAGGTGGTTTGACATATTTTGCTAAAAATAACAAAGACTGTGCACGATCCCCTCTCTACTAAACACCCCAACATTTAGCTCAACATTTATAAAACTGATGGTTTCAGCCATGTTTTAAATATGGTGGCCATCTTGAATTGGATTCCCACCAAAGGGTAATAGGTTGTAGATCCATTAATGACTTGCTGAGAGTTTAATTAAAATCCATGCAGTGGTTCGAGAGATTTTCTGCAAACAGACACACACAGCGCACACAAATGTGAAAAACATGCCAAAACATTTGTTCTTTTTGGTGGTAGGCGGTTAATATTCTTTGGGATAAACAAGATATTGTTAATTTTGAGAGAAAATGTTTATTTTCAACATTTCAGCTGCATTAAGGACATTACACGCAGACCAAAAAGCCTCTGGTTGTGACAAAACGGACCGTTTAAGGTGATTTTTATCCATAACATTATAGTCACAAACAGTAATCTGCATGCTCAGTTTAACAGTGAGATTCAAATGATTCCAACTGCAGCAGCAACATGAATCCATCATTTCCCAGACAGTGCACAATTGGACAGATCAACATTTTTATTACTGACAATAAAGCTCCGGGCGGACTTGGCGTAAATCAAATTGAAAACTTTTAATCCCCTTAAAGGCTTTGGGACTTTTCTGAGCCTGTAGGTGCCATCCTGAGAACATTATGTAACTTTTATTAAAATGAAAAGCTGCAACAAAAACAGATAAAAGTCACTTTTAATCTTGAGCCTGGCACTCTCATTGTAGGTTATGTAAGAGGCTGATGTTGAAGCAACATCTGGACTGTTGAGCTGAAGCCCCAGTTAGGACAATACCTGATTAGCATGCAGCACAATGCAATTCCTTCACTAGAATTAATGATAGCCATTAAACAATGAGCATCCCACAAGCTGCGGCTGCGATACTCACAGGCAACCTTTAACTACCACCATCAGTGTAATCGCAGCCGGTGATGGAGTTGGATCCCACACCTCCCACACGCTGCCAAGGCTTTTGTAATAAACTCAGACATCACAAGCAGCTCCTGAGGGAACCAGATCCTCCTCGTAATCACAGGCTCAACTGTTTTGTGAAACTGAACTCCGCTCGTTAACAATTCCCTTCTATAAACATGAAAACTTTCACTCAGATTAATGAAACAGAAGCCACGGGCCACTTTTAGCAGTTAAGTTATCTGGAAAGCTGCACAACTTGCTGGATGACAATTTAAAAAAAGTTAAATTTAATTTATATTTTGGCATAAATTCTTCTAAATTCATTACAGGCTTGTTTCCATACAACCCAGCCGCTTTAGTAATGTTTATTGATGTTTTATAAAGGGAAACAATGAAAGGTGAAACATCTTTAAAACAAGAAGTCAAGCTGCTTTGTTTTAAACTCTCATGATCTCCATGTCATGGATTAGTGCAGCGTCTGTAGTGACCTGAGTGCTGCTGTACCAATGTGTTGGAAAGTGAAGAGGCTATAGAGTCTTTTTTGGTAAAAAAAAAAAAAAAAGATGCAGAATCTCTACTTTAGTGATTTACTAAAAGATCTTAAGATGTACATTCAAGTTAAAATAAAGAAAAGGGAAGTCTTTTAAAAGGAAATAGATGAGGTTAATTTGTGTCCCTGCAGTAGGAAACTGAAACACATTTAGTGACACCAGCAGAGTTTAATAAGCATTGATTTAGAAGAAGTTTGCTCAGTAAAAAAAAGAGCAAAGTCCTCGATTCAGCACATGGCAGCATTAGCTGCTCTAAATATTGACCGAGAGTCTGCAGCTGCAACCAAATGACTCTCAAGAGGAAACTGATGAAATAATGAGTCCTCTGCTGCAAAACCTGGTTCTAAATGCTAAACTCCTGCAATCAGATCATGCCTGATTAACTAGAGTTAGTAGAAAAAAGCTTAGTTAAAGAAGAGATGGTTCAACTGGAGATGTTTCTGTTGAGTTTTTCTCCAAAAACCTCAGCGATTCTGTGCAGCAAACTGAAATCCTTCCTCCTGACATCTGTGGTAATGCCTGACATCCGTGATCATGTCTAATAGATAAGACTTTAAGCCCTTTCTCACTAATCCATTCACATGCAAAGGAGCTGAGTGTTGAAATTGCTGCTACGCTTACCTGTTTTTGTCATCTTACGCGCTAAACAGCTTCCTCTGCAGAGGTAGGGCGCAGTGTGTGAACAATTCATTTTTAAAGGCTAAATGGAGTTTGAAGAGAAAATGTTCAGTGCAAAGCTCCTTTGAAGTATCAAGTGTCAAGAAACCTGAATAATCCCTGAGCACGTTAAAGACAGAGCGACTGGAGAAGAGGAGCTGAGGCGGGAAGGTAATTAAAAGATGTGATGGTTAAGGATGGACTTCATCGGCTGTTATCGTTCACTCTGCTCAAAGCTGCTCTTGGCTTTTTAGAAAATTAGCAATGACTCCTGGTATATTCTGCATGTTAATAGAAACACTTAATGTGTAACAGCAGGTAAAGGAAAAACAGTTTACTGCTTCTGTTTTTTATCTTTATATTAAGTGTTTATATGCAGAATTACAAGCATTTCATACATTTCAAAGGCTTTTATTGACACTGGCTTTAGGTTAATGTAAGAAGTTAGCATTTGCAGAGTTGGTCCTTCTGTTTCAAGACCTCTGCAATTCACTCTGGCGTGCTGTCAATCAGCTTCTGGTCCTAATCCTGACTGAAGGCAGTCCATTCTCCCTAATCAATGCTCTGAGTTTGTCAGAATTTGTGGGAACTTATTGGCCTCTTTGGGGAGTTTCCTGGACATGGACCCAAAATTTGATATTTTGTTTCCTCGAGCCACACTTTTGCCTTATGGCACAGTGCTCCATCATGCTGGAAATTACATTGTCCATCACGAAATGGGAGTTCTTGGAGGATGTTTAGGTACCATTCTTTATTCTTGGCTGAGAACCAACCCCAAATATGGTCTCAGGATGCCTTACTGTTAGCAGGACAGACATGGGAGCTCTCATCTTTTCTTCTCCTGACAATTCTTTTTCCAGAAGTCCCAAACAATCAGGAAAGGGATTCATCAAAAATATTTTACCCCAGTGCTTAATAGAATTCCTGGAAAGTCTGTCTCTGATACTTTTCTTGGAAAGGAGGAGCTTCTTTGCTGCTCTTTTTGACAAAAGGCCATCCTCCAAAGGTTTTCTCCTTACTGTGTGCACAAAGTTGCAATCACACCCACCTGCTACCATTCCTGAGCAAGCTCTGCACTGGTAGTTCTTTGACCCCACAGCTACATCAACTTCCTTTTGTTTACAAAATTCTAAATCAGTAAACAGATTAAATCAGTGGGACCATCCTTTGCCTTCAAAACAGCATCAGTTCTTCTAAAACTTGCACAAAGTCAAGAAATTTGTTGGACGATGTGTTCAGCTGATTAACCACATCTACAAACAGGAGCTAATATAAGCATTTTACATGCAGGTTGAATCACCGTCATTAACCAAAACATGATTATTGGTGTCCTGAATGCTGAGATGTTTATTCACTATTAAAGATGACCAGGGAGGCAAATTTATTCTGCAACAGATCCCAAACTTAAAGCCAGTGCCCTTAATCTTCAGCAGAAACAACAAGGAGACCCTCTTGGAAGTTTGACTCAGAAAGAGCTCTGATCTCAGCATCATCTATATCTGGGATTTCATAAAGAGTCAGAAACACAAACCTCTGGTTTGTTCTCCAAGATGTTTGACAAGCTCCTTCAAAACCTGCGTGTAAATGCAACCGATGCTGAAGGCACATAAAAACTGATTTGAATTCTATGTAAAGTTTTTACTAAATACTGATAAGAACAAAAACCTTCTCACATCATTACAATAATTATATCATAACATGAAAAGAAACTGATCAAACATGAATGTTTTTTTTTCAAATGTAATAATCTGGTTCTGTTTTAACAGAATGTTAGAGACAGAAGTATTACTGGGTATTGTGATGTTTCGACTGCTTAAAACAGTAGTTTAACCATTCATAGATATGTAAATACACTTTTTTAAAACATATTTCCCCCCATAGCTTTACTAAAAGAAACCCTGACACAACAGAATGATAATTATTCTGAAATGTAATTAGTTAGTTTCATGCTAAATGGATTCCGGCACATTAACAGCTATCATCTAAAGGAGCTGTTCTCTGTAAGAAATGTGACCACAGAGGTCAACTAGGCCTGCAGGACATTAGAAAAACATGCAACTGTGATACTTGAATGCTAGGTAAACTACACAAATACTGCTAAAAAGCCAAATGATAAATAGCATAAAACACAAACAGTTTCAACTTGTATTAGTTTTCTGTCCATTTATGATCATTTTTCATCTTTTTCGACAATTATTGTAAAACTAGTGTAATATAGGTATTATTTTTCAATGTATTTGATTTCCAGAGATCACCTCAAGAGTCCCATCTTAGCGTTTTGCAACCTACTTTGGGTTCTTGACCCCAATTTGGGGATTTTAAGCAAGGTGAGGATATCAAGGACTGCAAAATGTCATCTGATTGGCATGCAAATGTCTCACTTGGAGTCCAAACTGTTCTTCGGGATTATTGTGCACAGTAATATTGCAATATATTGTGCAGCCAAGTCAGCACAGTGCATGGAATAAAGACAAACCAGAAGCAGGGCTATGCTAATTTGTTAGTGGATTACTGGATTTGGACTTTCCGTGCAGACAAAAATGACCCATTAGGCTAAACTGTGCTTTCTGCCCCAGAGGCGCGGGTGTTCAGCAACTCAGCAAAACATCAAGCTGACATAACAGTGTGAGACGAACAGCCTGGCCGCTACAATACGACAGACGCCTGACTGACCACAATCAGTAGCATTAACTATAAAAGCTGCACACAGTTCACAGAAATGCCTCAAGGCTCGAATGATGCACGCACTGTTGAGAGCAGATGAATAGAGCAAAGCGGCGAGAGCTGCTAATCATCTCAGAGTGGGGGTGGGAGAAAACAGAAGAAGGGTGCAGCTTGGGGAGGGGTGGGTGGGTGTTTAGTTTGGACTCTTGCTATTTTTATCCAGATCCTATGAAGACAGCTGTTCCAAGATTCTCCCTGCAATCTTTAATCAATGTACAGATTTGCATATTAGTTATGTTGGAATAAAGAACAATAGCAAAAAAAGACCTGCTTTGCTTTTCATGCTTTCATCGAGGCCAGTTGTGGAAGTGGGTGCGGGAAATCTCATAAGCTCATCCGCTTTAGCTGAAAGCATTACAGACTTTGGGCTCTGTAACTGCCCGTGTGCTGCTGTAATCTGCCACCGGGTCCCATTGTAATTCTTTACCTGGGATGTGAAATAAAACTGCTCCTGAACACACATGTCCCTGTGGTGATGCTGCCACTCTGCAGGCAAACTTCCAACCAGCTTACTCTATACGTGCAGACACTAAACTCCCCGTCTCCCCATCTCTAGCTGCTGAAATGTGGGCTGTACTATTTTAGCAGGTGTCTGTTACAGGTCACGTACTTCGACCCTGACATTCCTACTCTTTCTCAAAGCAACCAGTACTTCTGTCACACGTTTAGAAAGCAGAAGATAAAGGCTGACAGAGTGATGGTGACACGCTCCACAGACAAAAGCTGGGAATGTAACTCTGCTGCCGGTAGCCAACATGCCACAATGTCACGCCTCAGACACAAACCATACCCCCCCCCCCCCCCCCCCCCCCCCCCCCCCCCCCCCATCAGCATTCTGTTACTTCAGCACAGAAAGCCAGTGGATGTGCTCCTTTACTGAAGACGGAGGAACGGGCTGCATATAAATAAGGACTTAGAATTAATTACTGAGACATCTGAACAAGGCTCGAGGCTTGCTGCTACTCAGTTCTCCACGCCACAGCATATTAAACTCTATACGGGTAAATTTCTGCTTCATTCTTTTCTTTTTATGAATGTGTACAGGTCAATGGTGTGCCTGCAAATTCTGAACACCCTAAAATCAAAAGGCCTGCTGGATGAATACTGGACAGTGAAGTGTTTCACCTCAAGATATTTGCAAACAAATTATTTAGAGCTCCTAAATGAGAAACGGATCAAATATTTATATTTTTAACCTTAAAAGCTAACTTGAGATTGGAAAAATAATCTTATCAATAAATATTAGTTTATAGAAGTTTGGTTTGACGTGTACTGGATTAATATGTAAAAATTTGGTTCTTTTATGAGATTTAGTTAAAATAATACGATAAGTGCTGATCAGTTTACTACGAAATAATGCAAAAAAAAAAAAAAAAAACCTCAGAAAATGCTTTTATTTGTATTTTCTCATGATAAAATACACATCACTTTCTGCAAAATAATGTTTGAAAAATACAGGTTTTCATGCTGCGTAAAAACAATGTTAATTTAAATTTTAATACATCTATGTATCAACTGAACGCTTTAAAATATAGAGCTGTGATCTGAATCAACATTAAACCAAACACATTTTACCCACTTGTTTACAAGTTTGACAAGTTCAAATTAGAAGTTTGGGGGGAAAAATGCAAAATATTTATATCAGAGAAATGTGTTTGTGCACATCATGGTATGTTCTGTTTGCGTGTACAAATCACAGCAGCTGGGTGATGTAAAGAGAATCATTTTACAAAAGAGAAAGCAGAAATCTTGCATATAAATATAGTTGCTACTAGAAAATCTAGATTTATTTTGTAAAGGAACTATAAAAGGTTCACCCTCTTCTTGACTTTATTCTCTCCCTTCAAGCAAAATGCGATGAAGTTTTTCCGACTGAAGTTTGAACAGAACATTTGCATCTCTACTTTCTCATGAAGGTTGTAGAAAACTAGCTTCTCCAACTGGAAAACGTTTGAGGGCTTGACCTGAAAAACAAAAAACAGAAATAAGGGATGAAACAGAAAAAGAGAAAAAAAAAGTTTATATGTTTGAAAAGCTAATTTTTAATGATCTAAATAGAATTACATATTAAATAATACACATAAACAAGCTAATTTAAACTTTAAGATATAAATTTGATTATCTTACTTAATTAAAGGAACAAAATCTGTTTAATTTCACTAAAACTTGAAATTCATCTTGAGGTATTGATGGATGACATTTATTATGAAACTTATGCACAAATAGACAGGAATTTATCACTGAGAGGAACTGAAATGGAGCCTAAAGATAAATGATGCCATATTTAACAGGAAACATGGTTCTTAAAGCTTCACATTAAAATTCAAGCCCTTTTCATTGGTGATGATCTACACGTGCATGAACAGTACATATATGCTCAAAACTGTTCAATTTCTTATCTCATAAACATAAATATTAATATGATGTAAACAATTTCAGCTACAGTTTCAAATACTTTATTAAAAATTCAGGCAAAACAAATTTTTCAACTAGAAGACGAGCCATAAAATGAAGATGCATCAGGAGGAAATCTAAAGACACAAGCCTAAAAGCTGTACTGAAACACATTCCACTACCATTTGCAACAGAATATGATGTTTTATTCATTTCTTGCTATAATTTGTGTGAGTTCAGTCAAATGGTGGAAGCAAATGTACACCGAGATGAACAAACTGAAGACAAGAGATGAGGATGAGGACACAAATGAGGTTAGATGAGGTATTAAATCAGAAAGGTTTCATAGGGAGCAGTGTTCTGGAAGAAAAGACGTGAGCTTCAAAACCCCACAGGCGCAACACGCTGCAGACATGCAGAAATGTAGAAATGTGGGGCGGTCTCTACTACTTAGTGCACACTTTAAAAAAACAGAAATTGAAACAAAACAGATTCAAACTTACTGGTTTGCAGACCCAAAAGTGTTTCCGGAGAACACTACAAAAACAGAAATAGTGATTTTAAGTTGCAGAAGCACAAAAAGAACTAGAAAAAAAAAAAAAATCACTGTTCTGATGAATGTCTTAAATCTGAAACTAACGTGTGTCTGCTGGGAAAAATAGATGGTTTCATGCTTGTAACCTTCAACAAAGTCACTGAATACAGCAGATAATAAAAACAGAACAAGATGTAGGAACGAATGTGACAAAAAGAAACTATTACAGAATAAAAACTGGGCTGCAAAGGGCAAGAAAACGAGCGTGGGTCATGCATGGATGCAAACACAAACATGAATAATTATTTTATTTGCAAATGGAGAACATGTGGTGATTTATTGTCTAAAGTATTACATGTTTGGCAGTAATGGAAAAAATACACTTTTTGTTCAAAATTTGTGTGTTAAAACAAATTTTTATTTGAGTAAAAATGCAGAATATAAAATCATCCAACTGTCTTTAACTTTCAGACACTAACCAGACCAGATGAATATTGTTTACCAACTAATATTGCACAAATGTCTTACTGATGCTGCTTCAGGCACTGAATACCCAACAGTTTTAACCAAACAGTTCCTTCTTTTGTGAAGTAGATGTCTCACCTCCAGTCTGTGGCTGTTGTCCAAAGCCTGAGAAGCTGCTGGGCTGACTTCCAAATCCAGTGCCCTGCTGGGCCAAGCTCCCGAAAGACGGGGCACTCTGATTGGCTATAGTGGCAAAAGAAGGGCCAGTGGGGGCTGAAGCAAACCTGAAATCAAAGGCAGACACAGAGAGTGTGTTATAGTAAAAAAAAAAAAAAAAAAAAAAAGACTGGGATATAAATGAGTCTAAACACATGAAAACATTATTAGTAATGGATGCCATAAAATCTGTAATCTATACAGAGAAAAGGGAAATAAGAAACATGAGCAGAAAATGATGTTCTTGTTCTGTTTCAAGTAAACATGTCAGTGAGACAGAAGAGGTGAGGAGGAGTAGGTGAAATTTGAATATGGGATTTAAAGGCTGGGATTTAAGCAGGAATTAAATCCTTCCACAGGACTCACACCCACTGACTCACGAGAGAAAGAGAGAGAGAGAGAGAGAGAAAAAGAGTTTAAGCAAAACAGTGGGAGAAGTAGAGAGAGCAGGCCAGTTTAATCTGCAGGCAGCATGACCCCAGAGTGGGATTATCTGAGGGGAATAATCTACTCCTGCACAGAGATCCATAGTTTTAGGCTCCAAGCCAAGTTCACTGCAATCAAAACACATAGTGGACGCACAACAAATAAAGCCGGCAAAACCATTAGAATAGAAAAGACGAGAAAGGAGGATCGGATTAATGCACAGTTTTCCTAATATTTAAAATAAGAATGAATCCATTGAATGCTGTGAAAAGTAAACTGCTCCAACTCTTATCTCATACATAAAACACTATTTATCAAGTGTTTGAATTTGTTAAATGATTTATTTTATGTCAAATCAGACTCAGTTTTTGGTTAAACTAGTGCAAAGAGGAAAAAATAAAGATAATCTGACATGTACGTGATGAAAGTGACGGAGCAAACTCATGTTTACCTTTGAAAGCATATTTCATAGAGGCAGCTACTGTGTGCTCTTTTCATTCTTGATTTTTTATTTGTTCTTTATGATTTTTCACATCTGATGCAGCAACTAATGACTGCTTTCACTTCTAGTTTTGTACGTAAGCAAGGGAAATGTACTTATTTTAAGAAAATGACCAGATTTACCCAACTACTGTTTCAATAAGCTTTGAAAAACTTAATAAAGATTCTTACCCAAATCCTCCCATGTTTGATGCTGCTGTTCCCTCACCAAACACTTTGTTTGCTGAGGAGCCCATAGGACCGCTAAAAGAAGGACTGGAGCCAAACGATGCTGTAGCACCAAAAGCTGGAGAACCACCAAAGGAAGGAGGACTCCCAAACACCGGAGCGCTGCCAAACCCACCTGCTGAAGAGAAACAAGAAGAACATAAATTGCTTTTTAAAAATTTCTACCCAGTTTTATTTCTAATTTAAAAAAACAAAGTTTCTACAGAATTGAAAGCATCAGGCAACATTTTCTTCTTCCTATAAAAGGGGTTTTCACCTGACTGGATACATTTTCATCAGATTGTGGCCTCCAAACATTTTAGGCTGACACTCCAGAAGGCCAACATTTACTTTATTTTGCTTGAACGAGTGAGTATTTCAACCTTATTAAACAAACAATACAAAAAAACACCTTAATGGATTAAAAGAAAGAAACAAGCTTGACTACATATAAAAGTTAAGACTGCTGTGTGCTGTGGTGACAGATTACAGGCGCAATGAATACTTCACACCAGTTTAAAGCCTTTGGGCAGCAGAGGAGACAGAGTGCGCTGAAATTACAGCCTGGCTAGAAGCGAGCTCTAGTAAATAATTGATTGAGCTAATGTAACAAGATTACATTCCCTTTACATAGACCACTGATAAGACTTTATTGTGATGAGCAACTGTGGAATAGATCAAATGCCTAATAACTGCTAATTACCTAAAATAAAACAGAATTGCTAGAAAATAGCTCAATTTACATTTTGTGACTTACACGGCTTTTTGAGAGTATTTGTTTCTTAGTCATAAATATGCTCCTCACTCATTTACATCCAATAAAGTTTAAACTGTAAGAATATTGTTGAATTGTCCGTGTCCAGTGCTTAAAGCTGCTTGAGTGGAAGCAGAGCGTACAGAAACATGACGACGGTCCGAGTCACTTGACTAGAGCTTCAAGATCTGTTTCACCTTTTCCAATACAAATCAAGAGCCAGATGGTCTCTGATCAGGTGCAGCCCTCTACATCAAGAATCTCCTGAAGCCTCATCCATTCACAGAGTTCCTCCTTTCCAAACACATCTAACATGCCTAACCTGTCCTTATTGTGTTCAACCTGTACTGGTATTTAAACAGATTTTGTTCCTCGGAGGTCTCTTATAACTTTGAAGATTGTTCTTCACACATAGGTCATTTTAGATGAACCCTATGCTAAACGGCTAGATAAATGTATGTCCATGCCTCAAAGGAATTTAAAAACATTTGCCAAAATCAAATAATTAAATATTTGTGGTATAAAAAAAAAAAGTAAAATAAAACACACCATCACCATGTGTATGCATTACATATAAAATCTACTATGGTCTAAAAGGCAGGCAGTAACAGAATTCTTCATAAAATGTTATAACAACAAGTATGCACAACTTTTAAAGTAGGTTGAAAAACAGCTAAAGAAACCGTACAACTAGACCACTTCATTACCTGATTTTGCTGGTGTAGAGAAGGAGCCAAAGCCCTGAGATGCAACACTCACTCCACCAGTGCTGAAGGTCCCACTGGCCTTCTGCTCCCCAAAGGTGGACTGGCCAAAACCAAAGGACTTTGCTCCACTGTTTCCAAACAGAGTGCTGCTACCTAGAGGGGGAAAGGCAGAAAAAACTAAACATTTAAGAATACTTAATGAGAATTTATTACAAATATTTTTCATTGGTTTGACAATTAATTAAATAGTATAATGATTACATAATCATACCAGTCTGAGCAGCCTGTCCAAAAGCACCAGAAGGTGGAGCGGTACCAAACGGGTTCTTGTTGACAGCATCCTCACTTGGTTTACCTCCCAGACCACTGAAGAAGCCTCCACCAGATGATGAGACTGCTGTACTGGCTGAACCTGAACCAAACAGGCTCCCACCAGATGATGGCTGCTGTTTGGAGATATAAGAGTCAATTAAGAGAGTCAATTAATAGGTTACTGTATCAGTCAAATACCTGTCCAAAAATGATACCTGTCCAAAAATGCTGCCGGTGGAAGACTGTTGTCCAAACACAGGGGCAGCAGCAGAACAGCCAAAAACTGGGAAACATAAAAAAGTGAAAACAAAATCAATACTCCATGAGCCATCACTGAAATGATGTCTGTTCTCATCAACCAGTTTGAGCTAACTATTAAATCCAGAACCAAGAGGGGTAACTCTGTAAAGAGGAGTGGCAAGCTAGGTCTACATGCTGAGCTCATATACTGGCATCAGCTGTTCACATTCTCAGACAGCTTTTGGAATTCAAAGAATGTTTGGGAATGGGACAACTCCCTTTTAGCCAGTCAGGCAAATTAAACAAACAGGTGCGGATGTATCCGACTAGTACTCATCTCGTCACTTTGACCTTTTTGATGATGAAGTTGTTTTAACTTTAACAAGACTAAAACATTTTGAGAGATTTTTAGATTTAATCAAAACAGAAAACAAAGATACACTGATCAAGCCTTACCTGAAGGCTGCCCAAAGCTGAATCCTGAGGATGAAGATGTGGTGGTGTTACTTCCAAACAAAGATGCTTGCCCAAATCCAGAGCTCTGGCCAAACGCTGGAGCTGTGTTCTGTCCAAACAGCCCTGAGCCAGTGCTGCTGGCTGTGTTGGCGCTGCTAGTGCCAAAGGAGAAGGAACTTGCATTGCTAGCAGTAGAAGGCCCAAACAGACCTCCTCCTCCTCCAGTAGTTGCGCCAGTAGAAGTTGCTCCAAATGCAGATTGGGTAAAAGAAAAGCCACTAGATGTTCCAGAACTGCTGGCAGGTTGACCAAACACATTCATCTGGTCAAACATAGGTTTACCAAAACCAGTTCCATTTGATGCATCAAACCCAGAAGAGCCAAACCCTGCTGGAGCTGAGGATGCAGGAGGAGCAGCAGGTTGCCCAAAAACAGAGTTATCAGCAGTAGTCGGTGCCGTGCTAACTACTGAAAGGGTGGAGGTGGTGGTTGCAGGAGCAGCTGTGTTGACGACTGGTAAGACCCCAATGGAACTGCTGTCTGTTGTTGCAGGAGTGGACTGAGTGAAGATGGAACCTGGTTTTTCAGACGGGGGCACTTGGAATGCAGCTGGGGGTGACTGGGAAGTGGGGACGACAGAGGAAGCGGTTGACGCGGACACAGGAGCAGTAGTAGAGGTGGTAGAGGGGTCAGGGGGGGCTTCTGTTGTGGATGGAGCACTGACTGGTGGTGGAGGAGTCGCCGCCTCAGCTGGTGCAGTGATGGTAGAGGGAGGCTCTGGGGTAGAAACAGCTGTGGTCAAAGGAACTGCTGGTGTTGATGCTGCAGGTGTTGCCGCGGTTACTGCATCCACTACAGGTTCTGTTGCTACAGACTGACTGGTGCTCTCTTCGGCAGGGTCAGGTTTAGTAGGTTCTTCTTCAGGAGGTGGTGTGGGCTCTGAAGGCTGTGGGGGGGCAATTGGTTCCTCTGAAGACTCTGAAGATGCTGCAAGAAGGCTACTGAACGATGTAGGCAGAGCTGGAGCTGCTGAGCTTGGTGGGGGAACAGAAAAGGCTGGTTTGGAGGTTGATTCAGGAGGCTTGAACAAACTGTTTGGCCCTGCCCCCTTAGATAAGTCCGCTACACCAAAGCTGAACTGCTGTGCTCCCTTGCCTAGGCCAAGACTAGCATCACCAAATGTAAATGCAGCAGTTGATTTTGGTGCAGCATCTTTAGCTTCTTCTCCTTGACCCACTCGCAGGCCAGAAAAAATGCCCAATGTCTCTCCTCCAGTCGTCTTTGGTGGCTCCGTCCTGAAAGCGGTGGTGGTGGATGGCAGTTTGGCTGCTTCGCCTGATGTGTTTGAAACCAAAATGGGAGACTCAGAGCCGAGACCAGAGGAGGGGGACTTTGGGGGGAGAGAGAATGGCTGTTCTTCCGTCTGACTGAATATAGCTTTGCCATTTCCACCAAAAGAGAATTTATTCACATCTTTAACTGTGGAGAGGTGAGACAGAAGATTGAAATTATGAAGGTATCTGCAATCATCTTACACATATCAAGCCAGGTTCCTGATTGTTCTGACCTTGTGAGGTTCCAGGTCCTTGTGTGACTGAGGAAAAACTGAAGCCTGCTGACCTGCAACAAAGTCAAAATATAACAGTGAAGCTAACTTTACATTTATAATAATTAGAGATGCACAAAAAATTTGGCCACCAAACATTTTAGTCCGAAAATGACCCAAAAGTGCATTTTCGGTTTTGGTCCAAAACACTTAAATCACCGAAACAACACGCCGAAACGTGTGGTGTAGCGAGCAAATAACGCAGCCAGCACCGGGGAAACGGAAAAAGAAAAAGCATGTCTGCAGTGTGGACTTTTTCCACTATCTCTGCTGGTGATTTTGAGCTGGAACGGCCATTTGCTCCTCCCGCTGCAGAGCGCTGTACGGAGAGCGGCTCCAAGTGACAGGTGATATACGCATGTGCTTGACACGGCTTACAGTCCACAAACCCCCCTGGACAGAAACTGAACATCACCTGTAAGATTATGCTGGGCTCACATGACCTAAAATGCCAGGGCCGTTTTTCAGTCCAAGTCCAGTCCTGACTGGACCTGAGTCAGTCCCGAACCAGAGTGTTGTTTTTTCTCCCCATCGGGGCTGCTGCATGCTGCCGTCACATCGTCAGACAGGGGCTTCTCCAAGTTACAGACAGTACTTTTCCCTCCTCTCACCATTGTTTTCATAGTTTTGTAATTGATTTATTGCAATGCCTTGATTTTAGTGAGGTTACATATCGTAGCCATAAATGCTATGGTTCTAATGACTGATTATCATTTCTTTCAGTGTTTCTGGTTTTGGCCTTGGTTTCCTCATTTTCGGTTTTGGCCAAGAATTCTCATTTCGGTGCATCCCTATTAATAACACATTTCCAATTTGTAGTTAAAATCTACCGACACCTTTTCACTTGTGTGGCTGGATTTAAGGATGGAGACGATGAAATAAACAACAGTTTTAAAGCAGACACCATGATGATTCAACAGATGACAACAGGTTTAACAAACAAAAAATGTTTTATGAGAACAAGTTTTAAAAGTCTACACAAAATCAGTTTTATTGGAATACATTTATACATCTTGTATATTTATAAAACACAGAATTCTAAAAAATCTACAAGACAACAGGAGTCAATCTCAGAATGTTTGTCTCTCTGTTGAAGTGAACTCACCCTGACATGAAGGAGAACGGCTTGCTGCTGTTTGGCTCCACTGAGGAACTAGCAGGAGCCACAGAAACATCCGTTTTGGATGACTGGCCTTAAGAAAAAAGGGTTTATGAAGTCAGTAAACATCTGTCACATCTGTATATGTAAATAGAACAGAGCTAAACGGCACTTACCAAATACAAAGCCTGTTTGTGGGATGGTCGTACTGTCAGTGGGTATCTTTTGGATACTTGGGGTTGTAGTCTACAGACACAGGTTGAAAAACTATTAGGACGATTATGCAATCTAATAAAGAAGAAATGCAGCTTTCTTTAAAAACAATCCCACTCTATTCATTAAGCTACAACATTGAGTGTGATGTAGGGAAAACAAAAACAAACTTAAAACACGCATTAGGAGATCATCATGTTTAGGTCTTCCCTGTTAAAGTTAACTTGTGGACATACAAGAACTAGATTTGTAAGATTTGTGCGAGGGTCCCCCCCTCTCAGTCAACTGCAATTTGTAGCATTGGCATGGGAGGAACCGGAGATATTTCTCACTCCTGCAGTTAAAGCTATGTCTTCAGATGCCAAACTGTCGGCAATCTGTGGATTTTCACACATTCAGTGTTCTTTTAACTTACAAGAACAATGAATCAATATCAGAGAACATGCTTGACTTTTAAGTAACATCTTATAAACAGCTTTAAAAAAATACTGAACTATTTTCTTTGTGAATATATTAAAGGCTTAAAGAGATAATTACTGTAACATTAAGTTAAAACAACTAATATGTTTCTCAAAAAAGTGGCTATGTTTTAATTCTGTAAGAGTAAAAACTACAAGTATTTAATGTATGAGCCAGTTAAGGTAGGGGGGATTAGTAGGTGTCACTTAAATGACAATGATACAGAAATGCACAAATACACACAACTATGCAACAACCAATTCTAGGGAAAGAAAAAGTCACTTTTCACTCACTCGTTTGACTTGGTTGGCAGAAACTGTAATAAACGCCTGCGTTGCTTGTTCTGGTACTGAGGAGCTGAGGAGTCAATTAAAAAGAGGAAGACAACATTTGAAGACAAATTATTAAGCAAAACTAAAAATCCACAAAAACAAAATATAGTCTATTGCTCCATATAATTTTTAAATTTTAAATACTGCTAAAAGTAAGGTATCCCATAAACTGATAAAAGTAATAATTCTGCTCATGTTGTGAATTGGACTATTTGCTTTATTAAACATAAATCAAACAGGATGCAGATTTGACTTAATGCTACAGTAGGATACAACAGATTTGAACCACAACAGAGAGGAAAAAAAAAAAAGACTTTTTCACTTTTGAGTTGTTTACAGCAGAGTGAACTAAAATGTGGGACACCATGAAGCAGTAGATATAAGTATGTTAAAGATGTTGTCTTTTATTATAATTTGCATCTTCTTGTGGGTAAAAAGTCAATTCTTAAAGCAATTTGTTAAATGATTCTTATATACAAGTCTGAATGCGTGAAATCTTCTGATAAGATTTTCGTTTCTACCCGATGATAGAAGAAACAGGAACAGGTGGTCCTTTGTCCTTCAGCTCCTGAACATTGACCACCTGGGGAACTGTCTTCAAGGTGGACTCAGTCAAAGAAGTATTAACAACCACTGGAACACAAACAAAACCATCAAAAACGTTGTTAAAAATTCATTTAGGTTTAAGTCTGTGTCGCCCCCTGGTGATTAACAAGAGGAATAGCAATATGAAGAAGTACAATATAATATTTTATAAAAGGCAAGTTAGAATTTTTTCATCATGCTTCAAATATAAAAAGAACAAATGACTATTTCTAGTTGAGTGTTGGACTTTCTCTCTTTATTCAAGAGCTGTTTTCACTTTCATTTATTTTATTGCTTTGCCCTTACAAAGTCCCTGCTTTTGATCTTATTTCACCTCAAAACTGCCATCTCTGCAATTAAGGGTGCTGCTGCTTACAAATGTTCTACTCTATGCCTAACTTCTTGAATAACACCTTTTGTGAATGCTCATTAAACTTTCTTCTTGACATTTTCTTTTTAGTTTATTGTTCTGAGGCTGCTGTAAAACAAAGTTCTCAGCTAATAAAGTCCCTTCCAGACAACTACTGGTTAACTGGCTACAACAGAACACTTGTCCACAAGAACACAATGAAGTCAGATTTTGGTTTACGACAATATTAGAACGAGCTGTGAAAATACAGATTAGAAATCCAAATTTTGGCAAGCTTAAAAAGAGCAGTTTAATTTATATAAATAAAGTATTTAAGAAAAATCATTTTAAGGTGAACAAGTTTCCAAGTGGAAAAAGTCTGAGTGTAAAGACAGTTTTAAATGAAAGCACTATACCTGTTTTCTGATTGGCCATTTGTCTACGCAGAGCAGCAGTGGCCGCAGCCTGCTGGGCAGAGATGGTGACGGGCACGGTTCTCTCTGCTGGTGGAGCGCCATGTTTTACCGTCTTTGTGGCCAGAGCAGTGCTTTCAGCTCCACTCAAGTTGATCTTATTTGTAGGAACTAAAATAAAAAGCATAATAGAAATGCAACATACTGTAAGAGTCTGTGATTTGTTGGCTGCTACCTCATTTTCTCTTTAATGATATCCATATGCTTACTTACCAGGGCTGGCAATAGGGCTGAGTCCAAACCCCACACCTGGTATTGAGTGAATTTTTGGTAGAGGGGTGGACTGGATGGCTCCAAAGCCTGGTTGGATAGAGGGTGTCCTCATGACTGTCTGGTGTCGAGGGATGGATAACGCTGGAACCATGGCAGTCACAGGCAGGGGGTGTAGTGGCTGCAGTTCCTCTTCTTCCAGGTCCAAGTTAGGCAGATGAGGCTCCAGGGACTGGGACAGCGAGGACGTCGAGCTCGCGTCATCCAAGTCCTCATAGTATTTAGGTGACAGGAAGGCTGAACGAGACAGGTTAGCTGGAAGACAACACACAGGAGATTTAGGAATCAAAATGATACTTTTTGATTAATCTGACAGGCTGAATGCATTTAAATGACTTTCACAAGTCATAAACGAGTTGTACCTGGAGCAGTTGAACGCACAGGAGGCATCTGTCCCTTTGAGAGGAAGTTACGCAGTTGGGACTGTTTGGCTGGCGATATCTTCACTGCCAGAAAAGTACCTGGTGTTAGTATCTTTAATATTGTTGTAATTTTATTTTAAACCAATGTAACAATAGATACCTGGAGATTTGGTTTTTGTCTTAAGAGGAGAGTCATCCAGCCTGGCTTTCAGCAATGCATCCTTTAAACTCTCAAGCTCAGTTTCCAAACTAAAAAAAGGGAGACATATTTTAAACACGAGGACCTCATCTGGTGGAAGAAAGTTAACAAACAAGAAACATTCACACCTATTAAAGGCAATGACCCTACAAGAAGTGTAGATTATATTACATCTGTCAAAAAGGTTAAATGGTAGTGAGATTTGTTGTATTTTTTCAGTTCCTACCCAGCTGTGGATGTAGTTGCAGTATTTTGGTTTCTAGAAGGAGCCGTTGTTTTGCTGTAGAGGCGCAGGGACGTGAGATCCTGAACCAGCTGATCCAGTCTGTTCTTCTGCTGGTTGATGATGTACAGGTTATTGGACAGTGTGGTGAACAGACCCTCACGGCCAGGCACAACCATGTGTCTATGAAGAAAAAGTGTTAATTTATTAATAAATGAGAGGAAATATATTATTCAAATCAAGTACTGAAAACTGCTGTCAGGATTATTTAACTCACTTCTGTTTCTTCTTCTTCTCCAGATGTTTCTCCCATTCAACATCCAAGACGTCGTTAACGTCCTCAACAGCAAAAGTAACATACTGGTACAGCCTGCGAATCTCCTGAGGAAAGGAGAAAACAAAATAATATTAAAAAGATATTAGAGTATACAGTGTTTGAGGTATACATTGAGGTATTCAGTTTTTCCATTTCTCACCTTGAGCTGTTCCCCGCTGCGTGGATCCAGAGGTTTTTTATACAACAGCTGTCGGTAATTTCTGTCTTTGCTCAGTTCACTTTGGGTTTTACCGTCTTCTGCCCCAGCAAAGCCCTCCAGTAAGGTGGTCTTCAGAGTACCGATGTCTCCATGAAGAGACTTTATATCAGAAAGAAGAGATTTGAAATTGAATGCAAACTAAAACACAAACATAAAAAGTATTTCTTAGTTACCGTGATCCACTGATTTTGTAACTATATAAATGTTAATGTGTGTTTTAGTAATTAGGAGTGTACAAAATACTCTGGCTTACTTTTAACATCAAATATAAATTGAGAGGAAAGGATGTATACAGACTACTGTTACAATCTTCTTCAAAATGAAAATACCAACAACACTTAATAAAAATGCATTTCATAAAATTGATCATTTAATCATCACCATACAGCTAACAAACACACATTCTGTTATACTAAGATCTTTGTATTCTAAAGAAGAGGCAGCTGTAGGAATTAGGATTTGTCTGCTGAGAGAGCTTTGGAGGGATTTGGATCAAACTGAGAAATTTCTGATCATTCAGGTTTGTCGAACACAATCTAACCTCTGTGGTTTCCTTGATTTCCAGAGTGAAAATGTGAAGGTCCTCCGACTCTTTTCTCAGCTCCTTCATCTCATCGTTGGTGCCAACCTTAAAGTCAGCTTTTGCACTTCGTGCCTTGAGGTCATCCAGCTCCTTCTGGAAGTGTGCAATCTGATGACAAACCAAAGAAACATCGAGTTATAAAAAGAACCAAAAACGGGTGCTGGATGTTCAGTAACTTTAAACCAAACAGCAACAAGATGAACTACTGCTTGTTTTATTTATGTGAACAGTTTTTTTGTCAACTCTGGTTGTTTTTTATGACTTTTATAAATAGTTGATTTAAATTGAATTAGTAATTTGTAAATTAGAGTAAATTTAATTCAATTTCTTAGTAACAATCAAACTTTATTTATATCCATATCCAATAGGCGTACAAATCAAGGTGCGTCACATAAAAAAAAAAAAACACCAGCAACAAAACTTAGAATTTAATTAAACGTTAATCAACAACATGATTAATCCAATAACTTCCGGATTAAATTGTAAAATCATAAACAATTCCACGATAACATGAAATCAGTGGCTCTTCAACAGACCAAGAGCAAAGTTATTTAAAACAATTTGAAAAAAAAAAAAACTGAAAACACTCTTTAGAAGTACCATAACACAATCTCTCAGGAATGAATAATTGCAAAGGGAAAGATTTAGGCTAATCTCAGCCATAACAAACAGAAAGGTCAAGATTACTAAACTGTTGCATCATTAGGATAATTAAGTGTATAATATGTACATTAGTATACACAAAATATACAAACACTACATTTTGACTAAGATTTTTAAACAAAATTTGATGAATAATCTTTTTTTTTTTAATCACATCATTTGGCGTTTGTTGCCAACTTAGCTTAGCTTCTGTGTTTTAGTATTTTGTATATTTCTGCATTTCTTTATCTATTTTTAAATCTAACCATGTAATATAATAAGCAGCATTTGAGTGTCAGGCCAGACACTGATTATATTTCATTCTATTACTTTTTGCATACTTCAATTTTTAGAGATCTTACATTTGTAAGACAAAGTTTTGTCAACCTAAAGTTAACATAAGGTCAGTTAGGAACATATTATAATCAGCAGTAGCTGTATGATTGTGTGAAAAAAGTCACTATCTTTTTAGGAGTTTGGCTCAAGTTATTGTCCTAAATTAGGCTAAATTTTAAGCATTTGATTTGATGGTTTTGATCACACATGTTGCAAAAGGTGAGAACGGCATGAAACTTGAGCAATGACTGGTTTATCTGACTTACCTCTTCCAAAATACCAGTCATTATGGGATCAGAGTCTTTCTTCTGCTGTAGCTGCTTCTCCAGAGCCTTCATACCAACAGGTACCTGCATCAAGAAAAGATCAAAAATAACAACCATTACTCATAGCTGGCTAAAAACAAAGGCAGAAAAATCTGAACAAAAGGTAAAAAGTTTTTCTCTTTCAGTTAAACTTTGACATGTGGAGTTCCTCAGGGTTCCATTCTGGGGCATCTCCCGTTATCATTATACATGCTGCCATTAGGATCTAATCAGCTTTGTTGATGATATTCTGTCTCCAGGACCTTTTACTGATCCAAACACCACTCAGAACTCTAAGGTCAAATAACCAAATAGTCCTCTCTGTTCCCAGACCCAAATTAAGGAGCAGAGGTGATCATGCTTTAGCGGTTACTGCCCCTAACCTCTGGAACAACCTACCTCAGTCTCCACATTAGATCAGCTGAGAACCTGGGTTATTTAAAAAACTCTTAAAGACACACTTCTACTCACTGGCTTTTGAGTTTAAACTGTTTAAATATCAAAGCATGCACCCCAAATAGGCAAGAAAACCTGTCAACCTTACAAACACAAACTGCAGCATTACTGTAGTGACCTAAAGAACAAAGAGCTGATACAGAAACCTGAAACTGTCAGATTGCTGTGATGGCAAATGAAAACATAGGTCTCAAAATAAGCAGGAATATTACCTGTGGAGTTTGGACAGGGCCTTGTGCAGCAGGAGCAGGTTTCTGCACAATAGTGGGAGGTGCACTGGTTTGAACTTGACGCACTGGGGCTGAGAAACAATCAACATGACAATCAATAATACAAATACTGCTACTCAGATCACTTGACAAAAACAACTAAAACTTGCATACCCATTGTTGGTAACTTAGTGATTGAGAGTGGCGGGGCACTCGCACTGCTGGAACTGGACACAGCCATTTTAGGCAGTGTGGAATTAAAGGAGAAAGCTGGAGCTGGAGTCTCCAATGCTGAGAACCTTAGTTGAGAAAGAGCAAAATAATCTTTAATGTGTATATAAACTTTCCAATCCTAGTCAGAATACTGAAAATATTATAGTTCAGTACCTCTCGTTTAGATTTAATTTGACAGTTGGTGGTGACGCAGCAGAAAGGCTCTGAGGTGTTAAAGCTGGAGCTGTAACTGCTGGGGGTTTGATTGAAGGGGTGCTAAAAGAAAATGCTGAAGGTGCAGAGGGAGTGTCAGAGGGAGGTTTGGAAGCAAAAGAAAAGCCCGAGGAACCTGAACCAAAAGGTGCAGATGCTGAGCCAAAAGGTGCAGATCCCCCCAGGGAAAAAGCCGAAGTGGCTGAGGAGGTAGAGAAGGTGGCTGGAGCCGAGAAAGTAAACGCTGATGAGGACGAGGACACTGGAGCTGTAGAAACAAAGCTAAATGGAGCTGCAGAGGAAGCAGCAGCAACAGCAGCAGCAGCAGGGGCTGGAGTACTGGAAGCAGCTGCTGAAGTGAGACTGATGTTTGAGAACGATGCTGGAGCAGATGGAAACGAAGCAGCCAGTTTGACTGGCTGGGTTGTCAAGGAACCTATAAACAGATAATATGAACCTCGTCACATGTTGAATGTTTTATCAGCACAAGCACAGGATGCTAATTATACAAAATGATAAGATTAGACCTAAAACAAATCTGTGATGCTCACAGAAACATTTCCATGAGACTTCAAATAAATTTGTAAAAAAGTTGCTAAACATTTGATGAGTAAAACAGAAAGTTTAGGTTTTCATCAAGCAGACACTACACATTCTGATTAAAGTAACAGGTAAAACTTTTGTTGGTACTTTTTAAATCTATTGATTTGACAAAATCCTAACTCAAACGGTCATTTAATGACATATTCAACATTTTGTAAAAAGTTACAAGTTTTATTAAGAAACAAAACCTTGAAGATGTGTGAGTGAGTGTAATGAGTGACTTATCTAGAAATGTGCCTATTTTATTGACAGGCCACTCGTACTAAACTTAACTGGAGTAGGTTACATGTGTACACCAAATCAAGACCACCAAAAAATCAAAAACTTTAAAGTGTTCATCAGAAAACAGCTGGTAAAATGTTATTCAATTTAAAAACACTGGGGGACATTTATCATACAGACAATGATCACTTCAGGCTTTCTCACCTGGCTTTGGCTGTCTCTCCCCTTCCAAGGTAAGGGGGGTAGGGGGTGAGACCAGCTGTTTGGCTCCAGGATTCTGGTTGAGAAGAGCAAACGGGCAGAGCAATCCCTCTGTGGACAGCATCAGCATCGTGGGCGCTGGAGGCAATGTCTTCTCATCAGCTTTGTATTGGTGCAGAGAAGGAATGCAAATTAGGAGTTGAATCAGATTTTTGCATAATGTCTTGCACAAGACTCAACAAAGGTTTGATATAATTTTACTAAACACATTCTTCAAATAAAGGCCTGGTGTTTTTTTTTTAAAGAACGCACATCACTGCATTTTATGCCATAGTGTTAAATTAAATGACGGGAGTTATAGCCGTTTTGATCAAACCTTCAAAGTCACATTATGCAATCTGATAGTTGTGAATAATTCTTAGCTACTATCTCATTAAATTGTTCAAAATCTATACAACTGACTGAGGTACCACTATTTCATATAAGCAGCAGTGGAATGGGGTTGACTCTAAAAGTTAATCAGTGGTCAATGGAAGAAGGACAAATTTTGCTTTTTGGTGGAAGATAATGAAACTTGAACAAGCTTTCATTTCCATTTCTATTCACCCCCTAATAGAATCATCTTCCACAGAGCCAGGACTTTATAGCTCACTAACAAGAAACTCCTAAGTGTGTATTAATTAAAATCTAATCAACAACCGGCAGGTTAAAAGTTCTCAAGAGAAAATATTAGAGCTGCTGCTCAGCTTTGTGCTTTAAATCTGAAACACACACACAAGGATAACAAAGGGCTGGTGTTGTGTGCAGACTGTTTACGAAAACAAAATGAAATTTTCCAAATGAATAAAACATTTGAGAAAAAAATTGCATGCTGGCAGTGGAGCCTTCTCATTGACCTTGGCTGTTTTTTTCAGAATGTTTACTTTAAAAAGACACACTGTAGTCATGTTTAAAGAACAATCTTAAGATGCCTCATTTTGTAAAACACAGCCCACTGCCTGCCTCTTCTTGCCAAACCCTCAAACCTTTCCTGCTCCTCACACCCACTTTGCTGCACTTTTCAAAATCTCACAGTTTGCCGTGAGCTACAGACCAAATGGCAAAATCATGTATAAACCAACATTTACAATGATTAAACTGCAAGATTTATAACCTAGATTAAATATGCATTAGTCAGAGTTGATATGCATTCTCTCAGAAATATCAGGAAAAGAAAAAGCAGCACCCTGGAGGGAAACAATCTCACCGTGGAGCGGTTTGGCTAATGCTCAGTATGTTTACCTTCTTGTATTTTGCAACTAAATTCCTTTTCGTGTGAAACACAAAGAATAAGTTTTCAATTCTATGAGCTGAGCTGATGCAACTTTTCATACAGAAAACACATAAATCCCATTACATATATGTATACAAATGTACATAAAAAAGAAGAATTTTTTGAAACACATTTCAAAAAGAATAATCCTAATAAACAGAATTAAAATAGCTAACTGATAGTGTTTTTCAGTTATGAACCTGAAAAGTCATCAGAGAAACAAGAGACAGAGTGAATAGGAACAAAACTGAAGGTACAGAGTAAACCTCATCAGCATTCTGTAACAGGATTGTCTGGGCTTTGTTGTTTGTTATAGTCCTCTAGCTTGTCTGTGCCATTTTAATGAGTACTTTTTGTCCACAGATAACTCTTTTGTTACTTCTCCCTTTACCTTGCGTACCAAATGCCTCACATTTGATCAATGTTTTCATGAGACTACAGTCGTGTCATGATGTTGCTCAAAACTGCAGGTTTTTTCCCTCTCTTGATAGGGAGGGAGTTCTTGGAGAGAACAAGGAAAGATGTGACGAGACAGCAACTCTACGTGAATGTCTGGCAGACTGGGCCAGTTAAGATGAAACAGGACAGCGAGACGTAGCTTATCACTATTCTTTACACACGCTGTAATACAGCATTGCAGTGGATGCTGTATGCACAAAGCATTCTGAGAGAACTCAGTCACATCTAATCAATAAAGGCATGTTGGAAATAAATACTTTGAAGATGAGGCTGAGAAGTAATGAGAGAAGCACAAGATGTAATAAATCTTAAATACGACAAACTAAAGTTAACATTTGCTTTTTAACACATTTGCTGATTGTGAGTAGGACTTTATTTTTTACACCAAATCACAATGGATAATTCTTTATTACCACAAGTCTTTGAAAATAAGCCTCAGCAGCTACCAGAGCTCAGCAACACTATTCAAATGCAATCTTTAGCTTATTAATGTTGATCACAGACACAATTAGCTTTTGCTAATTTATTGCAGGTCTTTAAATTTATAATTCATATAAAAAGTTTAATATTACCACAAAGTATGTTTATTTAAAGGTGGAGCTGAAGGAAAATGCACAATGAATTCTGACAAAGCACTTCCAGATTTTAAATGAAAAATATTTTTTGGCAAAATACTACATTAAGGGTTTTTCTGGCATTTAACTACACATCCTAATTTAATGTGACAAACTTTAATTGTGTCAAATAGAAACTTTATCTAAAACCTAAAGATGTGCCTGCAGTTTAACTAAACCGCCATGTTTCCCAGGGTTTTTAAATCTTTGACAAAATCAAAGCCAATCACTTTCCAAGGTGAGTTTTCAAACCTTTCCAGCACCTTACTGTGGTGCTGATTTACATTAACATGAACTGTACATACAGTATGTGCACAGAATTAAATTTTTTCACTTTCTTGTCTCATAGAAGTAAATTTTATTGCGCTACAACCAATTTCAGTTACAATTTTAATCACTTTAGTTCAAATTCAAGCACTTCCAAACCCTGCAAAATACTCAATTAAAAATCAGGCATTTTCAAGGACTTCAAGGACCCATAAGATCCCTAGTTTCAGTATCACAGTAAGCGATATAAACCAACATCATGCTTGTACACTCTTTGTTGTTTTTATAGCTTTGGCTAAATCCAAACATTAATTTGTATCCATATAGTAGTGATGTGTAAGAAAATTTGTTTCAAAACTCTGTTCAAGATAGTTACCAAAACCTTAAATTGTGTTCAGCATTTTTGATTCATCAGGATGTCCAACTTCAAATACTTGATTTGGACAGATCTAGTTCAGTTTATTTAGCTGGAAAATTTTCACAAACTGGCCAACTATATGTATTATAATACAAAGCTATAATAATGTGGCTGAGCTGTAAGAACATTGTGGACATAGTTTATTAAAAGCTTTTGATGTATGACCCCGTTTTGCACCATCTTTGTTGTGTTTCTAAAAGTATTTAAAGGTTTATTTGAAAAGAACCATTACATATCTTTATTTAAATTTTTTGTGTTACACTGTTTTTAGCTACATATATTCATTTCCTGCAATTATTTTTACATTTTCTGTATTTGTATCTTTTCCCCCCAATGTGCTCTTAAGAGAAATGTTATCAACCTACTTCCACCAACAGTCGATCTGTTATAATTTTGCAGCATTGGGAGACTACACCAGATTGGACAGATCAAATTTAAGTTAATGAACAAAGCTCCTCGAGTTCTGGTTTAGCTCAATTATAATAAATGTTTGCTCAGTCAGGTCAAGAAAGGTAGTAATTTGAAAGACAAATACACTTACTGATCTGAATCTCCTGCTGGCTGGTGAAGTCCATTGCTAAACCAAGGGGCAGCGTGTCTTCACTTGTCTCAGTCACTGGAAGTTCTGCTCTGCTTGCATCTTCTAGGATCCAAAGCTCCCACATCTAAAAAAAAAAAAGAGACAAAATGGGTCATTACAAGACAGAATTAGTGTCCTTTCCTCGAACATTTGAATAAGAACAACATGTAAATTAAAACAATGAATGCTGTGAAACAATATTTAAAAGGAAACTATATTTAAACAGTTGTTTACACAAAAAAAATGCCTTTACAGGTGATATCTTCAGTGTTTTCTTTCTAAGAAACATACCTTGTCGTCTTGTCTGGCCATTACGCTGACCTCAATAGAAGCTGCTGATGCCGCAAACAAAAGGTCCCTTTATGAAAAAGCAAAGAAACGTTTGCTCCAAACTGTACAAAATTTTAAAAAATAGTTCAACAGAGAATTGTTAATACATAAATGACACTTTATTGGACAACTGTTCATTCGTACCAGTCCTCTATGTGACTTAAAAAGTAGTGATGTTGTCGCTCTGTGCAGCTACCGTACACACTGTCACCAAAGTTCAGATACTTTGTCTCCACTCTTTCATCCTTTTTCTGCAAATATAAAACAATTTATTACGAGTCACACTTATTGAAGGCAAACTGTGCAGTTTTGGCTTGTTTTTAGCACCCCCTAGTGTCTGTTTTAAATAACTGTTGTAAAAACGTTAGCATCGTCTTTGCACAGAAACACTTAAATCTAACTGTTGAAATGTTTCCTCAGCCTTCATTGCTTTCTACTGGAGCGGTTCATCACTCATTCAAAGAAATCAGCTGTGTTCAAGCAGGAAGAGATCAAAAAAAGCAGGAATCATGAGCTAAAAACACTCCGGCGCAGACTGGGCTGAGTGACTTTTCATTAACCCTGTAAAGCACATACTGGCTCAAGAAAAAGATTTAAAAATATGAAAAAGTTACATAGTGTGTCTTTAACAAGGTTGAAAAAGCATAGTTTGAAAGAAGAAACTCTTTTCACTGAACATGACACATGCATTGCTTTGCTACCTTTTTAAAACCATGTGTTACTATTCTTTTTTATGATTTTAGTCTTTATAAACTAAAAAAGACTGAAGATTTTTACCACCAAAATGTGACTTGTAATTAAAGCTAAAAGCAAAAAACTATGCATTTTTTTAACCATAAAACTCTTGAAAGGCTGTGTAATCAGTAATATTAAGAACTCAATTAACTAAACTAAGAAGAGACGGCGTCTCAGGTGAGGAACTACACTATACAAGAAATAACACTGTTCAACAAAGAGACAATTTGTTCTGCAAATCTTATAGTACAGACCTACTGTATTTGTTGGTTGTAATAAGAAATGTAGCTGACAACAATCCACATATGATTAAGTGAATTTGGTGTTTGCAGCACTCACAGGTAGGGAAATCAACACTAGATCAGGAGGAGTCTCCAGACACCCGTCTGCAGCAGCATAAACCACAGCAAACACAAACGTTCTCAGCCAAAGCACATCCAGAGCTGCCAAAGACAAGCAAATAGAAATACGTCAGCCACAGAGGAAATCTGAAAAGAGAACTATTTTAAGAGATTGCATAATTTTTTGACATTCAAACCATTAAAATTCATGTATTACCTTTGACCGGTTCGTCCGAGTTGTAGAAATGTGGACATGGGATAACTTTCTTTTCTTCAAGTGCCTTTAAGAAAAATAAATAACTTACATTTTCTAAGTAAACTAAGAAATGTATTTTTCATTCTGGTAAATAAATATCACTTACTGGTGTGTACTGGCTGACTGTGGCATTCATTTTTCCTGCTGCAACCTGTTTTCCTTTTGGACTCCAGGAAACTTTGGAGCAGAGTAAACAAACATTAGAAAAGAAACGCTAAATGCCCCAAACTATGTTTTAAGTGAAACTTACTGCAGGTGATGCCACTTGTAGCGGGTAGCTGGGCCTGCACTTTGACAACATCTGTAACATCCAGAATCATCATGCTGCCATTAGACAGGCAGGTGGCCAGCATAGACGCATGAGCAGGATTCCACTTCAGGTCCTGCACTGAAGTACTGGGATCCACAGCTGGCTGCAGGGACGCAAAGGGTAGCTTCTGTGGTCTCGTCTGAGATAAATGAGGAGAAAATGGTAAGTAAAAAATTCATTATTGAAACATTTTTAGCTAGATACTAAAGCAAGAGCAGGTTTTCTAATTTATACATGCATTTTTAAATGTATAGATTTGTTCTAATTTATAAAACACAAAAATCTAATGGGTCTGCTTTCTTCTAATAGTTTAACTTTAGGTATGTTGGACTAAAACAGTTGTAAATGAGGAAAAAGCAAAATGATGTAAGATTTCTATTTATCTTTACCCATGTATTTCCTGGTCTCAAAAGGCTAATTTCTGTTTATTTTGGGGAGGAAAATTTGTTGATTTTCTTTATTTTTCAGATACATGCTAGAAAGAATTATTTACAGTGTAACTGTATCCATAGACCCACGTCAACCTTAAACATTACAAAGTAGCTAAACTCATGGTTTGAAGTGTCTGTTTGTGTGACCACAGCAAAATCAAATGATATATGTAAAAAAAAAATACACTTCAAAATAAAAATGTGGAATTAAGTGTTTACCTTGTTGAGGAAGGTGCGGACATCGTAGAACATGAGGGACAAACCCACCTCGTCAGACTCGCCACAAACTGACAACGTGACCTCATCACAACTAAGAGCCAGGTGATGCAAATTCAGATCTACGGTCACTTCAGCCAGGGTTGGTATCCCTTTAACTAGAATACAGAGAGAACTTTTATTTTTGCACCAACTAAATGACAATACAGTGTGATGCTGTAGGGATCAAAATAATTCAAACCTGGGTGGTCGTTTTCTTACCTACTTCGTAGGAGTTCCCATCAACTTTATCAGCAGCAAGAATATCTTGAGTTAAGTACACTTTAAATGTTCTGTCAAGGCCCACAAATATTAAACCAAATTTGTTTGAAATGGTAAGCAGACTTGATCTGTCTTTAGGCAGTTCATCAGCAGGTTCAAAAACTTGTACTTTCTTCATCTGATGAAACTGAAAATCCTGAAAAATAAAGGAAAAGAAAGAACATTACTTGTGTTAACTCATCATAAGCAGCAAACAAAAGTAGATTCTAGTACACTAGCGCTGACATTTAATTCACAACAACACTGGACATTTCACATAAATCAACATTTGAGAAAACACAATATTTCACCAAAACGATAATGAGTTGCAGATAAAATACAACCAATATTTATTGCTACAAACACCAAACATTACAGACGAAATAACTGAAATTTGAATAATCTTCTGCTTTCAGTATGCCTAGCTTTGATATGTTCAGTAGAGTCTGTTTTTAGAGTCTGTTTTCTGAAATGCAGTTGCATTACAGTACAGTTTAGCATTGTTACACTTTCTGAACTGCAGATGAATTTTCTAAAATTTTGAGTTGTCTGTTTATTAAAATTTCTGTCAAGTTGTGCAACCTGGGGTCAGGTTCTAGTTCTGCAAAAGCAGAAAAAATAAAAACACCATCTCTAACATGACATATGAACTTGATTTATTTGCCTGGAATCTGATTTTCTCAACAAAACCTTGCAACCTTTGTAAATTACCATATATAACAACCTGCACAAATTTAGATACCTTCAAATTGACTAATCAGTGAAAACAAGAAAATGCTGAAATGTCGTATACAAACTGAATAAGTATGGTGAAAGTGAGATACTCGGGTCTGGTTCTTTCATATGATCTGTGATGCAGAATCAATATGCACATGTTCCTATCTTTCAAACTTTACTGAAAAATAGTATGTGTAAAATGTATGTATCGACTGACTGGTTAAATATATATGATCAAAAAGTCTAGAATATCAATACTATACAATAAAAGGTGTTATTCGTGCTTTTGGAAACACTGGGGGAAATGTTTATACATACATGTGTGTGCTAGTTTTCATGAGTTGTAATGTATGCAATGACGTATTTGCTTATTACCGGTGTTTTACTTATCGATTAGTCTGAAATAAAGAAAAACTGCCTTCGCAGAGTCTCTGTAAAATAGCAAACGGTAACAAGCTTACAAATAACCTGAATGACTTTAGTTCAGTTAACCATTAGCCTATAACATACCTAGGAATCGAACGTAAAAACTTCAAAAGTGAAACATTTAAAACCATCTTCGCACTTCACATTTTTCATTGTGCCTGAAATAGTTAAGTAAATAATATGGAGTTGAGGTTAACTTATCCATAATGAAACACAACAAGCTCGCTAACTTGCTAAGCTAAGCTAGCCACAACCATAGAGGATGAGTTGACGTATTAGCTTAAAAGCTACTGTCAACACAAGCAGAACAAAAATACCTTCATCTCCCTCTCGGGAGGGGAGTCTGTATCGTCGCTCATTTTGAAGAACAGAAGCTTCTGCCTTGTCTGAAATTTTCTTTCTCCAAAGTGTGTGTCTGAGACAAAGTTTTAGAGAGCTACATCAATACAGCTGAACCCTCGCCGCGCTATTTTGCGTAGGGGAAATATAAACTAGAATGTGGTGTAGATGCCAGAGTTTCGTTTGGCCGATGAGAAAATGAACTAGGATGACGAGTAGATGCCAGAGCTCCCCGAGACGATACAGTAATAAAAGTCAGGCCACAATACAAAAATTATATATGTTTAAGGATCAAATTTTCTGATCATATTTATCCTATGTTTTCTTTATTCTGGAAAAAAATGTCTTGTTTGGTTACACAGATTATAACTAAATTAAATTATATATATTTTTATAATTCACCTGCTAGTTATTCTTTCAAAAAGGTGTATTCATAATTCCAAGTTCTCTAAACATAAGCCAGATTTCACTACTTTATACACATCATTACTTTGCTTTTTTTTTTTTTTAATAGTAGACCACAAACATAAAATAACCAAAACAAAAAAATAGTCATCTTTTAAAACATTTGAATATTCTTTAATTTAGTCTTATTTGTTTTAAAACCATGGCTTTTTGTGTTTATGGTATACTTAAGTTTTATTTTGCATCTCTTCCCCTTGTGTTACTTCTTGCTTTTATGCTAACTTAATGTTTTTAATTGAGAGGGAAAAAAACACTTATAGCTTTCCTTCCGTTAGTACACCCTTGCAGAAAAGTTTGCACCTTTGCATAAATGGCTCACAAGTTGCAAAAACTTTTATCCCTCCTGTGTATAGAATTTTTTGGCATCAGCTCCCAAAGGCCACCCTTTCAGCTCTTGGAACACAAAGAAACAAAAGACAAATAAAATAGTCGGCCACTACAGTACATGGTGAAGTAGGACTTTTATTAGAAAGCAGAATTTTTTGTATTGCGTTTAAAGAAATCAGGTATTCTTCTTCGACTACACAACTTAAAACTGATGACGATAGACACAATGGTGGGAATGAAAGGTAGATTCTTATGCAACATCAAAAGTGGCAACTTGCATTTCCATATATATTATTGATGCTTGAGCCAGAAGGCGCATTAACATTTTAACATTTTTTCTTTTATAAAGCAGAATCAACACTGAAATTGCCCTGTCCAGGTTTTCCAGGACCAAGCCCTGATTGTGAAGAACAATACAGTGATCGGAGTTTACGGTTGCATGATCAGATCCTTTGTCTAGTTGTGTGTTGTTGTCCATTGTCAGGTAACCTATAAGTCCAGACTTGGGGCCAAATTTGGCCCACTCTTACCAGAGCATAACAGATGTGGCCCAACATGGGATGACTCTGTTCATGAAGCACCAAGATTTGAGTCAGTTCTTGTTGCAGTAACACACTTAAATCCATGAAGGCTGGAGTTAACATCACCATGTCCCTCTGTTCTGAGAAAGCAAGCTAGCACAGACTGAAGCAAGCAAGAGAAAGACAAAGCAAATCGCAAGAGTACAGCAAGTCATGTCACAACTCCCATAGTGCACCTTGGGCCTTATCCCTTTTCTGATTGTCAGCGCTCTGAACACATGGCTTTAAAAGTTGCATTTACTCCTCTTTTGCCTGTAGCCTTGGTCACTCTTGATGTTTTTTCCCCACTTTTCTTTCAGTTTCCAAGTAAAGTGCTGGCTTTATGTTCAAATTCACATACAGACATACAAACTTTTTAGTGCATTTTTTTTGAGTCTGCAAAGGATTCAAATGCACACTCAACTGGGTAGTTAGTCTGTGTGTATTCCACTCTTAATCAGTACTTTACTGTCAATTATACAAGAGATTACACTTTATGCAAACATTCAATGAAAGGCCAGGGTGTGTAAGAAACACACACACACTCCTGCTCGCTGCAAGACTCCTCAGTCGTTGCTTGTTAACAGTGACAAGTTATTCAGCATAAAATACATGGTGCATAAAGATCAGAGGTTTCATTGGGTTAGGGTGAGCATCTGAATGGCATGCACTTTATGATACAAGTGTCACTTTGCATATCAATGTATAGTTTTCAGGAAATAAGTGGAACAAAAAATAAATACAGTGTTCATTTATTTTTACAGTAATGAGGGATGAGCTGAGCCCTAAATAAGGTTTATGAGGACAGAATTGATTTAGGACAAAATGTTTGTGAGAACTGTTTCTTTACAGCCAACAAACCCCGTCTAATTACTTGTTTTAGGTGACTGTCGGGGCAAAAACGCTTGCTGTAAAAGAGACCCTGGTTTCAGCCCAATTAACGAATCAAATCAAAACTTTACTTTATCCACCTCAGATGGAGCTCATTCTCCCAAATGATTAGCCACGACATTCTCTGAGAATTTCTCAGCTTATATAGTGCAACATCACTCAGTTTACCCTGCACAAGGAAAATAAAAGAAGACAGACCCCAAGGACCTAAAAAATGAATCATATAGAGAAAAGGCTGGTTGAAGCTTGCATTTAATGAGGAAGACGTATTCAGTTGGATGAACTGGTTCGACTAGCGTTGACGTAAAATTTTATTTAATTTCCAAGATGGACGGTGGATCTCGCTTGTAACACGAGGGTCTCCAATAAGGTGCCAGTTTTAATTCAATGTCAAACATCTGCTGAATTAAATCCTACAGGTTTGCTCTAATAGAGTTAAAAATCAAACAGGTTCCATCATGTCAGCAGAGATAAAGTAGTGAAGCATTTTACAATCTTAAACATCAATTTTGATGAGGGATAAAAAATAATCTGTCAGCTTATAATTCATTAATACACACCAGGGTCTTTGATTTCGCCTCTGTAAGATAATTATGGCACACATCCACACCAACACATCGACAGTCTAAGGCACTGCTCCACGCTCCTTTTTTGCACTACAGTGGAATATAATCACAATTTCCACCCCATTTTAGTTCCCAAACACCTTTATTATAAACTGAACTCAAAATTCATATAGATTAAGCTCTCATATTGTTGTAAAAATACTTTACCAATAATCCAAAACCTAACACTTATTTAAACTGATAGGATTTGCGCATCTTTCATAATCACTGGTCAAATCTTAGAACTTACATAGTCAGGATTCAGTTTAAGTGGCTGGTTTACAAAGTGACAGGCTGTTTTAATATTTAAAATTGTAAATTTTTGTTGACATTTTAATACATAGTCTTAAAAAATAGTATTTAATGTGGAATCAAGTAGAATTTATTTCCTTACAAGAGCAAATAAGGCTGAATAAATAAAAACATTGATAACATTTACTGAACCTTGTCATTTCAACATTAGACACATACATAATTGTTGGGATTATCGCTAAATAGACAATAGAGGAATAAATCCCCACAATTTTGCTCATTTTTGCCCTTTTTAAGGGAAATGCTCCCTGCTGTTCACTACACTGGAAGACCTGTTAGTTAAAAATCACTTGTTTTAGAGAACATCGTCCAGCCTTTTAGTCAGAAATTAGTTTTTTAAATTTACAATTTTTGTACAAGACTGAGCTAAATGTTAGGAAAAAAAAAAAAAGAAAATTCAATAATTTACAGTTTTTAATAGAAAAAGTTCATGACCCTCACCAACGCAGTGCTACAGTTTACATTCATCCATTAACTTGGCCATTCTAACTTATTCCTGGTTCATGTGTGGCAGATCACATCTCATCCAGGAAAGACAAAAACAATAAAATAAAATAATGTAAACGTCATCAACATCACCTAGTGCAATCATGACCCTGTGTTTCGTGTGCAGGGACATTTTAAAGCTAACCCTAAAGATAACTGGAGGACAGACAGAGAAACATCTGGCCCAACCTTTGAAGTGGCACATCACTGAAACATGGGAAAAAAACAAAAAAAGATAAAATATACAGGGGAGAATTTACAGGTGCCATACTTTCTGATTAACCTCCGTGTGCAATCACTTATGCGGTTTAAAAGAAGAAAACATTTTATTTCCATCCACTTTTTGGATGACCAGGTTTCTACATCTCTTTAAAAAGAAAAAGACTTCCAGTTCATTCACTGAAATTAATGGTCTGCTTTCGTGATTAGATGTGCTTTCACTGCTGATTGGGACCTACAACAAAAAAAAGGAAAAGAACACGAGGGAAGAACATTCAACAGCGCATCGTTTAAAATCGATGCATGGGGACAGTAAAAGGGAAAAAAAGAAAGGCAGTTCAGACTGTGTCCTGTACATGGCAACAAACATAAAAACAAACAACAAAAAGATAACGAGCATGACGAATGCACGGCCCTTACTCCCTCCTTCTAAACATACACAAACAGTCATTGTCAGAGAGACCCGTTGTTTCCATCCAAGCCCACAAAAGGCCTGATTAGGTTTGTAATCAGGGTGATGTGGGGGTAATTTGCAGTCTTTGCAGGTCCATTTAGCCTCAGTCCTCCACCCACTTTTTACTCTTCATGAGTGCAAAAAGCACAAAAGCCAGCATAATTTTGCTCTTTAAAGTTTTGTCTAATAATTTACCCGCCCATTTCCCCCCACGAGGACAGAAAAAGAAAAAAAAAGGAACAGGATGGAAGCAGGATTGTGTGGTCTCACACCACCACGTCCAACACTCAGTGTAGTGCACTTCCTCTTCCTACTCCATTCACTCTCTTGTTTAATTTTAAGGTGACATTCACTCCATAGCTAACATACAGGAATTTCAGATCATCCTGGGCTGCGCCAAAGGCCAGTTCTAACATCAGTTAAACTGAGGAGGTTAAGATTCCAGTAGAAAAGTCCTCCTGGTTTTAATGGCATAGCTCCAGGCAATAATAGCTGTTTTCTTATTTAGATGCATGACTGTGGTTTTGCTGTTGTTTTCAGTATTTCTCTCCATCCATTGTTTGTAATAATGCATGCAAGCCTAGACTTTAGTATACATTATTATTCTGCATCTCCAGGACAAATCGATGCAATTTAAATGCTTTTTTAGGAGTTCAAAAGCAACTTTGGACATATATATTAACAGATGATACAATTAAAATGATAAATGTAGGTATTCATGTGCATCTTTAGCAGCATGTGTGTGATGTTAGGAGGGATCATCTGATATGTGTCCACTAGAAATGCAGATATGTGACTGCTTTGTTTGAAATTTTGGGTTTGTTTTTGGATCGCGGTGAAGGCTTTGGCGTATTACATTCTGTAATCTTCATCATAAAAGTGGCATGCTGGTTGTTACACGGCTATATCACAGTACGCGACGTTTTATCGTAATACTGCCAATAATAATCCATAAATTGAACAAGCATCGTAAACACTGCTCTCGTTAGGGAGCCGTGTCTCACTTAACTTAGGTTTCTTAAAAGTTGGGTTGTTTTCAGAGGCGGATTTCCCAAAAAAAACAACAAAAAATTGAATCGTTTTACAAACCATTACACACACTGCCAGCAAAGCAGCTGTAGCTTTTGTATTGCACTGATATGATGAATCATTACAGCCATTTGTTCAGCTATGAGGTCTTTGTTACAATGCTGCAGGAGCCCAAATACTGAGTACATACTTAATATAATAAGAAAGGGGGGGTGAATCAGACCGGGTTTGATTTTCTGAATGAGCTAATGCCATGCCGGTGTGTACCTCTACTATCAGTGTTCCACTAGTATGCGAGTACACAAGCACACACGAGCGCATGCATGTGTGACAAATTTCCGTGTAATAAGATTTATGAGTGCAGCGCTTTGTGCTGGAAAACTCCTGTTGAGGAAGCACAGAGGAGGAGAAGAAAGGGTGGTGGACGAGATGCTAGAGTTAGAGAGAGAGAGAGCAAGAGTAAGAAAAGGCGTGGGTTAAACGGATTTCAAAACATGAGAGACATTCACTGTCCGTTCACCCTCAGACCTTGTTCAAAATTTTCCACCTCCTGCTTAGGCGACGTGACGCCCGCCTCACCCACTGTGACTATCAGCGGCGCCCCCAGTGATCCGTCCACCCCCTCCAACCCAGCTTCATCCTCATCTTCCTCCGGCTCCTCCTGAACCGCTGCTTCACCTTCACCTTCCGTCTCTGCTCCAGCTGCCCCTGAACCGGGGCTGCCCTCTGTCAGCGGCGGGTGAGTCCTCAAAGGGTCCTTGCGATCTAGATACAGCCTTTGCTCTAGGGCCTTGAAGTCATGCTCAAACGGGAGGGGCACCCCAGACTGAGAAGCACCCAGAGCCAGGCTCAGACCGACACCAGCACCCATGCCCATTCCCGCACGGTACACCTCCATGCCGTCAGGCAGCATGGACTTGATCTTGGGTAGCCATCTCTTGCGGACTCGCCTCGCATTTGTGCACATGTCAGCAGCAATCACATTCATTTCACTCTCCTTGAAGTTAGGGTTGAAATTCTGACAGTAGACTGCAAACAAGAGAAAATGGCAAAATCCATGAGGTCAAGTTGCACAAACTTTCCAATATTTATTAGAAGACTTGAAGAATAAACCTACGTTTGACAGCATTGAGGACCCTGCTGTCCAGGGGTTTCCTACTTGGATCACTTGTAGAAGAACGGATGCCAGTCCCACAGCTATTAGCTAAAGTGTTTCTGCAGGACCACAGAAACAACACCAGGGGGCAGAGTCAGCAGCAGGTATATTTACAGTAGATCCGCATGGGAAGAACTAACTGCATTGCACAACATGGCCACAGATGGAGTGTGAAAGTTGGTTTGTGAGAACAGCAGCAGTACTGGAGTCATGCACAGATCTCAGACTAACACAAACATTTGAATTCAAACTGCGTGTGTGCACTTGTCTTTAAACTCACCTGTCAAAAAACGTGGCTAAGAGACGGCGGAGCAAGACTTTGTGTTTGATGCCGGCACACAGATGACAGTTCATCAGTTGGCCTCGTGTCATGAACACCTGGGTACCTGTGTTGCAACGGACAGAGAAGAGCTTTCTGAGAAATGCTTTTGTCTGAATCAGTAGCTCTTTTTCTTTAGCCCCAGTTCATCTTTTAGAAAGAGATTAAAGCTTCAGCAGTCCAAATTGGAATCAGAAACTGAGAAATCAAATTTAATCATGTGAGAACTTTATGAATAACTTTTCCCAAAACATGTTTAATTCTAAATAAATGTAACATTATGTGATGCTTCGATGATGACATTCTGGTCCCGACGTGCTTAGTCGTACCTGTTTCTGTTGCGATGCTGAGAGCAACATCAGACAGCCAGACCACAACGTAAACCCTTTTGTCTAATCATACATTTTTCCTCCTACACTCCCTGAACTCTGTAAGGATCATTTGGCATCCCCCGGCAGGCAGTCATACGCTTTTCACTTCTGACTGACTTCTATCTAGACACTCTTCCATAAAGGCCTGATTGATGATAACTGCAGAGATCGTTGTCCTTGTGTCACAGCCTTAAATCTCTCCAAAGAAACTCTGCAGCTTTGTTTTATTCCTTTCAGACAGACTGAGGATGAAATCCATTTTAAGAACCAATCCAAACAATTTGATCTACATGCTTTGTGCACAGCTTTAGCCTTTCAGTTTGTGCTAAGACAAGGTTGGTTAAACTATCAGGCTTTTCTCCCTCATCTTCACATAAAGTGTTTCTGCTCTGACATCCTGAGTTTATTAGTTTACTGGAAAGAAATCTGCACAATGCGATTTCAAGAGAATTTAATTTTGATTCCAAATAAAGTCTACAGGTCTGGATGCTTTCAAGTTTCTTTTGGAATATGCTCATGGGGACTGTTTATTATTACTTGTGTATGAAAAGCAAAGTGCAAGCAAAAAAATTCTTGTGTGCATGTGTCAAAACATCTTACAAACCAATGAACAAATTTTAACCAAACCTCCAGAAAACAATCAATAAATGTATATCTAAAAACTGCTTTTATTTTGGGAGTTAATCCCTTTACCAGACGGCAGGAGCAGCTGATCAAGTTTAGCAAACACAAAAATAGATACAACTCAATCCGTTTTACAAATTTTGAGCTTAAAATTTGGTGTCATAGTGGCTGAGAGTCATTCACAACACATGTTTTGAGTTCAATAACAGCTCACAAAAAGTCTTGCAAGAAACAAATTGCTATAACGACACCATACACATAATACGATTTAAGTTTAAAATCTGGTATGGAAGGTGTTGATTGATTGGTGATGTGTTTGCCTACCAGCTACCAGCTCCAGCTTCTCCCCAGGGTCCCCCTCAGTGTAGAGCTTAGGGTGGCAGCGGTAGCCGATCTGGCTTATGAGGCTAGCAGGCAGAGCTACCAGGTCTCTGCGGATCAGGACGCAGTTACGGTTCTCCAAGGACAAGGGCAACGCTGCCATCTCCGGCTTGGATTGGACTAAAGAACCCAAGTACAAAACATCAGAGGTTTAATAGACTACAAACAGAAAATCATCCTTTCATTCACACCTTTTAGCACACTATCAAAAACGAAAGCCTTTACAGTTTAATTACTAAAAGTAATCTGATGCTAATTCTTTGTGTTTCATTAATGTTTCAGACCACTGCAGATGTATCCCAGATAAGTCAGGATGCTGCATCAGTAATTTGAGTTTTGGAGGGTGTGGAAAGGGGGGGCAGATCCAAAAATGGGTGTTATGTTCTTCCTCCCAAAAACACTCTTCCCTAACCTCGAAAATTACTTGTACACATGTGCACACAAACGCAGTAGACAAAAACCCCCAAATGGAAACACGGATTCCAACAAATGCACATAATCGAAATAACAGATTAATCTTTTTGTTTGACGCTGAATCTGTCATGCACACACACACACTCTCATACAAGAAAGATGTGTGTGTGTGTGTGTGTGGCTCTCAAATATCCAACAATGTCACCCCGCGGTGCTCTGACTGATTGCAGATAGAGTGGATTTCATCAATTTCTGAAACTCTAGACTCTAACAAAGCAGTGTCATGCCTTTCAGCTGCAGGGTGTAAAGATTTATAGAGAAGTGTGTGTGTGTGAGTGTGTGTCTGCACATTTCATGTCTGTGAGTTTCCTATATGCGAATGCAAGAACACAAAAATATATATCACATGCTTGCGTGATTACAGATGTTTACATCAGCGTGAAATTTATGGTAAAAAAAAGGAAACATTACAGGATGCAGTTCAGACCAGCTGCTGTAGCTGTGATAAAGACTGTGTTGTTGGTCACGATGCACTCCAAACGTAACTCCATAAGGCTATCTTTAAGCTGAGAGAACCCACACACTCTGGAGGCACAACATTCTGCTCTTCTAAGATGTGCAAGATACATGATTTATGAAAGATTAAATAATGTAACTGGGATAAAATAAATGTGCATCTTTTTTTTCTTGCAAAGGACAAAAGCCCTACATCTATTTTCTGCAAGTCATGCCGAGTTTTACTTCTAGATTGGTCTGATATCAAATGAATTTCCTACATCTGAGCCAAGGGCAGATGAAAAAGTAATGCACTTAGTGGGACCAAAAAGATCAAATTTGATATAGAAAAGAGATTGTGACACAGAGTCCTTGATTTGGAAAAGCTTTAAATTAATGTAGCGAGATCCTTGAGTTTGAGGTGTGACTAAAATTCATAACATGCTAAGAGTAGATGATAAATTCAAAGGGTTCATGATGTTTTTCTTTTACTGTAAAACTACAATTTTAACATCATTTTTAGAGCAATGTTGTTAAAGTTTTTTTTTGCAAGTTTCTGAACAATGAAAAACAGAACTATTTCCTTTCGCAAAAAAATAAAGCCCTAAAAGAAAATTATAACATTTCTGAATGGGTTTTAGTGCATTTTTGCAATGGAAAGTTACTTTTTGGCTGCCAAAATGCTAATGTCATCATCACACCCCCTTTAACACACATATATGTGTAAAATCTCACAAAGCTTCTCATTATTTACCATCATACTCACTTCCATAGGAGTTAGCAGAGCGTCCATAGATTTGACTGCTGTAGCTCTCCTCAGCCATCCCATCATACGGTTCCTCCTCAAACTCCTCATCCTCATTCTGGTAGGATGTGGGACTGTCGGTGGTGGGCAGGCTGGACTCTCCAGGACTGGACCTCTCGCCACCCGTCCCTCCTCCTGCTCCACCTCCTGTTCCACCTCCAATGGTCCCTTGAAGGTAGACAGAAGGCACGCCAGAGATGGGGGTCCCTCCAGGTGCTGAGTAGAAGAGCGTGCTGGTCCTTGTCAGTCGACTCCCCAGCTCTGTCGAAATTTTGCTTTGCGTCGAGGGTGTCGAGATTGGCGTCGGCTCGCCACTCTCGAGTTTGATCTTACGTGACGGGATAAGGAGGGATGACGTAGGCCAGCCCGAGGCTCCCAGTATGGTGGCCACCGATAGGCCGTTCCCATTGTTAAGAGGACTCTGTGGCTCAGATCCTGTTTCTTCTAAGGACCCTGCTGTTTGCGAGTCACAGTGAGGTGAGTTAGCCTTGAACATAAGGTCCATGCCCCTTTCAACTATGTGCTGAATCTGGAGGTAGCCAGCTGTGTACATGACAACCAGCTGTTCGCTTGCTGCCATTGTTAGCTTCCCTGTGTAGCAAAAACCGAGGATCTGCTCGAAGCAAGCAGGTGTGACTGAGGAAGGCAACTCAAACTGGGTCTTGGTTGAGCTGCTGAAGAGGTCACGGAAGTAGAGGCTGCTGGCAGCCAGAACCGCCCGGTGGGCTTTAAAAGCCTGACCTGGTTTAGGAAGAAAGATTCAGAGTATCGATTGAAATGTCTCTAAAACAAACAAACAATCAAACAAACAAAAAAAAAATCCAGATTTCTAAGAACTCACCTTTTACCAGTATGGATACATCACAGTATTGTCCCTGCAGGCGCTGCTCATTTAGGGAACCCAGAACTGTGGCTCCAAAGTTCGGGATCTCCACATGGAGCAGCTGGGACATGTTGGCCACGGAGGGGAGGCTTTCAGATATTCACTGCAGTCTCTGCCGCCGAGAGAGGCATCTGTAAAACCAAAACAACAACAACAAAAAAATGTATGGAAGTACGTCTGCGAAAAGGGGGGTAAGCCAACTAGTAAATAAAAAATGTGTGAAAGATGAACAGATATGCTGAGAGAAGGCAGAGAGGTGACAACCAAGAGGACAAAGCAAAGACTGAAAACAGAATAATGTGAGAAAACGAGTGCAGTTGAGGGAGAAGTGAGAGGAGTGTGAAAGAAAGATGGATATGTGAAGATAGTGGGTGAGAGTTTGAAGACAGGAGAGAGGAAGGAGGAGTCGAGTCGCTCCACAGGAGGAGGAAGAAAGAAAAAAAACAATACCAAGCCTACTGTAAGTGTGTGTGAAATGTTGAGAAACATCTTAAGGCTATGTTGTTTAACATGACTAGAGTTCTAGGAACCCTGGAGTCGCTCCACGAACTGCACTGAACACGTCGAAAACTGTTTTCCCCGCCGCGTGGACTTTGACGGTGTGGAAGTTAGCCTTGGCAAAAACTTTTCTCAGCAACTGAACTCTGCCAGTTCTTCATGTCAGAGTTCAGAGATTCTCCTTCATTCTGCTGACTCTACATTTCTTTGCTCCTTCTAGCTTTGGCTTGATTTTTCTTTTCTTTTTTGGTTATTAACAAAGACAGTTCCTTGAATCACCTTGCAGCACATTCTCCAGGAATATTCACACCTTCATTACTTCCATGAACCTTGTATCATTGTCTTTGTCTCCCCACCTCCCTTCCCCTCCCCTCCACACACACACACACACACACACACACACACACACACACACCAGTTTCATTATTGAGCAATGCTGCAGAGCAGTTTCCAGGAATACAAACTGAAAAAATGTCACCGCCTCTTTAACACACAAACGCACACACTTTCTCCCTCCATATAGACACGCATGCACTCTGGCTTACTTACATAAAAGTGTGCATGCATAAATACACACACACACACACAAACACACACATACACAAGGCTGCATAGGGAAATTACTGTGTAACCTGGCACCCGAGCTCTCACTTGAAGAAACCAGCGCATAACTTTCCTCTGCTAACATGCACAAATATACAAAAAAATAAACAAGTGCTGACTGTTAACCCAGACAGTTCTGACCTGTGCAAAGCCAGTCTTCTGGATCAAACACACCATGGAGCCTTGACACACACAAACACGCCGGCAAAAGTCAAGAGCAGGACGGAGGAGGAGTAGTTACAGACGGACGGAGAGCACTCTGATGTTCTCCGTCTGGCCGGCTCTCTCTTTCACTTCAAGTGTCATTCCCACTGTCTCAAAGATGGCTCTCTCTGCTTTTCTGACTGATTTTCTCTTCCTGTCTCTACATTCTCCGATACCCCACTCTCTCCCTTGCTCTCTCTCTCTCTCTCTCTCTTTCCCTGCTCACTGTCTCAGTGCCTCCTCCTGCCTCCTTGTCATCATCTCTCTCTGCTTCGCTCCCCTCTTTCTATTCTCCAAGGGCTGAATTCAACAAGTGCCGCTGTACAGAGGGGAGAAAGAGAATAGCAGAGAGGAGGGGGGGTGAAAAAAGAGAGCAGAGCAGAGTGAATCAATGATGAAAGGAGTGGGAGGCTCGCTGCGTGCATGTGTCTGCGCGCGTGTGTCTGATCAATGCAGTATCTATACGTCGCAGGGAGTGGGAGGGAGAGAAAAACACAGGCTACAGTTACAGACTGAGACAGACACTGGGCAGAGCTGGAGAGAGTCCGACGGAGGGAGGGAGGGAGTTGAGACGGAGAGAAAGTCATTTGAGGACAATACGAGAAGAGAAAGACAATTAGGTTGAAGCAACTTCTGCCCCTCGACACAGATGTCTATACGGTGTGACCGACAAAAAGGGAGGAGAATGACTCAGACAAAAGAGAAATGAGAAAAGCCTGCAGAAGTCATAATCACTTCATTTATTAAGACACTGAAAAGCGAAACTTCCAAAATGCCACTTTGACGCAAGTCTGGAGAGAATGCATCACCCCCACCACCTTAGTGACAGTGTTTTTTAAGTCAACTGGAAGCTTTAATGTAGAGAAAGTTATCTGAAAGGTATTTTCCAGTTTTTTAAAGACAATAGAGAGATAGAGAGAGAAAAAAAAACGAGGTTTCACTTGAGCAAGTGTTGTGTATGTTCTGTGAATCATGCCAGGACATTTTTTGCCAAACTCCTACACATACAACCAGAGAAGAAGCACTGTTTTCACACGAGGCTATTTTGCACATGAATTGATAAATTAAATGATTAATTTACACCTCCGTTTTTTTGTGGCTCGGCGTATTTGGGTGCCATTTCGTTGTTCCCGCTGGTACTCGTTTTTTTTTTTTTTGGACGAAGTGCGAGAGGCCTCGGCGCGTGCATGAGGCGGGGACAGGGTGCTGGACGTTACAGCCCCCATGACAAGACGATGGCGGCTATGAGAAATAAAACTGCTATCTGAGAGGATGTGTTCCGCAAAGATGAGCGTGGGAGGATACAAATGCAAAACTGCTGTGACGGATGAGTAAGATAATTTCTACTGTATTTGTGTGGACATAAAAAAAAAAAAAAGTTGTGTAATTCTTGCATGTCAGGAGGAAAAACATTAAAAAAAAAAAAAAAAAGCACAATGGAAACAGCTCACCAACTGATGCTCTGCTTTGTTTTACGAAACGACCTTGAAAAGCTTTTAAACTTATAATATGCCATCTCGAAACAGAAAATTAACAAAGCTGATGTGGAGAATTTCTCCTAAAAGTGTCATTCATTTCATTCTTTGCCAGAGAAACCTCAAGTGGAGAAAGTTTGTGCTAAACTGAGCAAAACTTTTACTCTTCAGTCACAGCGGAAACATGAAAGTGAGGATATCACAAAGGGGCTGAGCACAGTGAGTCAGACTTTGGTTTTGAGAGCTTCGCCACAGCAGCGTGATATCTGCACAGCACATATAGGCACACATGAGTGAGCACACACAAAAAAAAGCTCAGTCAAACGCTGGAGAAACAAATCCGCAAACACACTAATGCAAACAGACATACACTCACTCCCCCTGCTCTCTTTCTCTCTCACACACACACACACACAGTCAGGTAATCTCCCTGTGCACACTCAGCAATACACATTCTGTTTGTCTGTCCGTCCCTCTGGGAAACCTGCCAGACGGCTTGTCCGTCGGTCTGTCCGTCGGTTATTGTTACTATTGTGTCCTTACATTGCCTCTTGCTCTCTCCCCACCTCCCCCACCCCTCTCCATTTTCTCTACCCTTCCCATCCTGCATACCACGAACCCACTGTCTCTCTGCCAATTAATGCACACAGGGCTGCATTGCAGTGAAGTTGGCGCGTGCCACGGCAGCAAGCACAGTACAGAGTCTACAGACATGCATGTACGTGCCAGCCAGGCAGAGGGGGGGTGTGTGTGGAGGAGGGATGGAGAGGGGTGTGGGGGAAGAGGAAGAGAGAGAGCAAAGGAGAGTGAACGAGGAATATGTTGACTCAGGCAGACAGGACAGTGGTGTGCCACATATGCACATAGCTGCACATTCATGTAAATACGTGCATGGGTGAAATCAAAATAGGGACGTGTACATTAGCAGGAAAGAAAGTTCAGAGAAACACGCCGACAAAAAAACCCCCACACACAAACATGCACATGCAAAATCCAGCCTGCTGCTGCGTGCATTAAATATAGACTTTGCACATCCCTGATAAAAGAATAAAAGGCATGAACTCCCTCAACTTTGTTGTTTAAGGAGCGATTTCCGAGCTCCCCGATGCAAAAACTTGTGCCCCTGTTTGCTGCTGGGAGTGTTCGTCAAAGTTTCTTGCACACACAAGATGTGTTATGTTTTTATAATCATCATTATATACCCCACTTGTGACTTTTGGCACCCTACGCCAGGCTGTGCAGACGGTTTCTGAGTTCAGATGTGCGATTAGGATGCAGCTCCGGTTGCATTCGTCTGCTTTTCTCCGAAACGTCCGTTTTAATCAAGGATTCATACCTACGCGCTGTGTTATTAAGTGATGCAGCAGGTCTGGGCTTATTTGAATAATATGAAGACATGCGAAGATTTGCCAGATGGCAAACAAACACATGCACGCTCACACACAATCACAGATTTTTTAATTACTTGTTCTACTGTACCATCCTAAAAGAAAACAGGTGAATGGTCAAACATAAATGAGTCAGGTGCGATTTCCAATTATGCTTTTTAATCATTCAGAATAGTTCAATGTGGAAGTAAAGTAGGTGTCACACACAATGCGTATAGCAAAAGTTGACAAATTATGAAGAATATATTTCATCAAGGCAAAGAAAAGTAATTAAATTGAGCGATAACTTGTTTAAAGTGCAGTTAAAAACAAACAAAAAAGCAACCCGGATGAATTTTTTAAAGTTGAACCAAAGAGGAGCCCGCCCTTCCTCTCCTGCTAACGTTGCCTCTATACAATCTCAATATGAACAGTCCCCTCGTTATAAATATTCAGATCCTGCAGTTATTCTCATGTCTAAAATGTACCAGACAACAGATTCTATCCACGTTGAGACGGCAACGCTCCCTGGCAACAGTTCTACCAATCGTGAACAAGCGGGCGTCTGCCTGAGTCTGTCTGAGTATCATTATGGGATGTAGGGGAGAGAGAGAAAGAGAAAGAGAGGCTGCTTATCACTGCTCATAATGTAACATCGCTCTCCGTCTATAGACGCTGCTGGGTAAAGTTGTCTGCACATGCCTGATGAGCAAAAAAAAAAAAATCTTTTCTTTAAAAGAAAAAAAGAAAGGAGGAAAAAATTGCTATGATTCATGCAGTTACGTAACAAGGAGACAGCAATGAAATGATTTGTTGTGGGCTGATATTGTCTGCTAACTCTCCACTTGTATTCGCTCAATATGCATCAATTATATGCACCAATAATGCAGGCCTATCACAAGTCTGAAGAGTAGAGGAAAACAAAAATGTCTCACTTGTAGTTTTAGCCAGTGGAACAAAGTTAGTTCAGGCTATAAACAATTTTTAAAAATCACGTAGAAAATCACAATAAAATGAGCTTCTGTTTTAGTACAAAACATCTCCATTAGTTCAATAACATTCATCTTTAATATGTTCCGATTAAACTCATAATGGCATGGAATCCCTTCTCACTTCCTCAGTGTCAAACTTGAACAAACTTGGCATCTCTTTAGTGCAAAATAAAGGGCAAATATTTAGGAAGATACAATCCTCGCCTTAGCAAGGTCACTTTCACAGAGCACTTACAACCTGGGCCTGAAACGCCTTCAACCCACCCCAGTATGCATTTCCAGACCACTAAGGACTTTGAGGGTTATAAGGATCTATGTATTTGCTACCACCAGGGGAATGCTGTGATTGTGCAATACTCTGCAGCACTGTCACGTCGTTTACACATGTGATGTTCACCACCAGCAACAACGGAGGACTGTTGTATTTGTGCATTGTGGGTCACTGATATAATTTTTAAAGCAGATTTTGAACACTTTTCAATAGAACAATCACAATTCCTTAGGTCACTCCAGAGGCCCTCGGTGAACTGAGCTATAATGACAACAAACAGCCACAGTTACACTACACAAAAAACAATTAAACTATCCCAAATGATTATAAGGATGGTTGGCGGTCAAAAGCTGCCTGTAAGTCCTGAAAGGACAAATGTTGCATGAGGTTACGGTCAACCTGTTGCTCTAGCCACCTCTGAACCACCAAGGGAGGTAGTCACAGAGTCTAAATAGTCAGCAGGTGTAAGGGTAAAGGCTTAAATAATGTAGGCTCCCACTGTCACACCGGCTAGTGTGAGTGATGATTTATGAAGTGACGTATTGTGGAACTGTTTAGTGGAAATGTTTAAACTAAAACTTTATGCTTAACCCAACGTTTTACTTTTTTCCATGCAGGTATAAACTACTGACGTTTATAAAAATAGACAAGACATTTTCATCTACTTAATATCCAGTTTACAGGCGTTTCCATGCCACACACTCAGGAAGGGGGGGTGCTTAGAGTCCTGCCTGCTCACTCGCACAGAATCATGGTGTTTTTTTAAAAACACCCACAAACAAATTAAAACTAAACACAATGTTTTGTTCAGGAACATTTTTCATTCATTTACATGGGAGGGAAGAATTTAAACCAATAGAGGGCTTTTGTTTTGCTTCAAATTCGACATTATGTTCCTGTGTCTGGTTTTGTGGACGGCATAAATGCAAAGATTCAGCGTGTTTCAGTTTAGGTGTGTGTCTTGATCCAATTGAACAACTCATGAGTCAAAACAAAAAAAATGGAGGACAGAAAGGACAAAGAGCCTTTAGGGTGAAAGTTAGTTTAAAACAAAATGTTTTCCACAGTGACCTACTTTATACAATACAGATAAAACAATGTTTAAAATTAAGAATGGGGTGTTACAAAGAAATTACCAACATATTTAAACAATCAGCTTAGACTAAAACTATATTTTCCAACAACACTGGAACCAAGTCATAAAAGATTATCACCAAACTACAAGTCTTTGTTGTTAAATTATGTTTGAACATTTTTTGGGGGGAAATTATCAAGGTTTACAGACTAGATAGAAAATGTGAGTTCATTTATTGATTTCAAACAACTCAATAATGTCTGCAGCTTAAGGAAACCTACAGTAAACAATGGTTAGATGGTGATTTCTTTCGTGCCACAGTGGAACAATAAGGGTGCAGATTTACATGTTAACGTTGCATTCAGCTGCTGAAGCTTTGAACTGTGGTGTGAGAAGATCACACACATCAAATGTTTCCCTGCGCACACACAGTCATACCTGCACTCTTTGACCAAACAAAAACCCACAACTCCTGTGTACCAAACAGTACACACAACAGAAACGGGTCAAAAGATGAAGCGTTTTACAATAAAAACAGTTATGTGAAATCTGACGACGTAAAAGAGGCTGATGCGAAACTTAATTTTTATGACTAGAAAGGGCAGTTACACATACTTCGTTTAGAGGACGCATTGATGCAAAGTTTAAGATGTTCTCAGATTTATAACTGAATCGAATTGTGAGGTCAGGATTAATTCCAATCCCTGCTAGCTAATTTCATCAATCATTGAAAAGTCAGCTGCACAGTTGGATGACAAAAACAAAACACTACCAAGAAAACAATTATTCACCCTTAATGACTTTCTAACAAGAACTGAGAACAAAAAGATGCTAAAACTAAAAAAAAAAAATCAAAAAATATACTGCATCTGTTCAGTCAGTCACAGTGAGAACCAGATGAAGACAAACACAAATGGAAAGGATGCATGTGTGTGTGTGTGTTTGAGTGATCCTCCTGAGGCAAAGGCATCGCTAATGAACGCCAAATGGCTGTGGGAGGTAAACAAAACAAACAGTTTTAGTGGCTATTACCTCACACCAAACACTGGTGACTGGAGCAGCGTAGAACAACGGGCACTTAGATGTCATGTCAGCCCATATACCCTTGAACATACATGACAGCTTTTGGGCACGCAAAGAGAAAGCTGAAGACAGCGACGGCAAACATGGCAGAAAGGTCTTCATTTAGAGGAGCGACGACGTGACTGGAGGAGAGAAGACGAATAAAAGTAGGAGGGAACAAACGAGGACATTTATGTGCTAATAGAAAGCACAAAAAGGTGGAAAAAGCACAGTCAGAGTGAAACAGGGCTGGAAAGAAACGGGGAAATTCAAATCTCAAAACTAAAACTAATTTAACTGAACTGGTGTTCTTCAGTTACAAAACAACGATGGGATTCTATTTTTTGCAGGCAAAATTTACAGTAAATACATAAGAAAAGGGAATCAAACCTCGAAATGACAAAAGAACAACAGGTAGGTCGGTTTTTCCTTTTTAAGCAATATTTAGCTTGTATTGCAGAACCGCAAGGCCTGCGGGTCGTTCCAGTTTATGGCAACACATCAGGGTGACGGTTGGGCGGCGAGGAAAATCAGGCCGCAGACTCACGTAAGACTGAGATATTTTGAACAAACACTGACACAAGTTCAGAAACTCCCTAAACTTACAAATGAAAGGGAAGCTGCACGTAAGCAGCACAGGAAGAAGAGGAGGGAAGAGAAAGCCCACCAGTCAGAAGTGATTCAAAAAGACAGTAGTAGAATGATTATGTGTGAGGTGAAGGGGATGATTCTGAGCTTTTGAAGTGGGTTTCTTTGGAAATGCTTCTAATGCTTCTTATCCTACCTGTTGTTGATTTGAACAACCTCAGTTTGGAGAAATAAAGTTCAGTTCTGACCAGAGCTATTCAAAGTAGGTGGATTTCTGCCGTCGTATGACTCTAGTCTCAAACATTTTTATCATGCAAATGCTAATATATAAACCTTTCTACTGCAAAATGTTTTTACATTACACTGTAATTCCAGTAAAAATATTACGAAACTCTAGCTAGAAGTGTTACACGCCAAACAGGAAGTGGTAGAATAATATTCTCAGCAAGTAATGTAAAATATATCAGAGTTTTCATGAGCTGCTGGGATATTTCTGAGACTAGAATTGTTTTACGATGGCACAAAATACTAATTTTGTACTGTTCCTATTGTGACTAGGCATTAGCTTATCCGTTTAGTTATAAAGATCGTGTTTTTCCAGTTTGAGGTTGAATGAAAAGTTTTCCACAATATGTTAACTGTTCTTGGGATTTACAGATAACCCTTTTTCAAAAGCTTAAAGACACAGGAAATAAAGGATGCGAAGGCTATGGCTGTTATTTTCTCCCTTGTTTTGAAAGAACAGTTTCTAATAAAATAAAGTTACTCTGACAATTGCTCAGAACTTTTAGTTTGATGGTTGAATTTCAAACAGGGATTTATTTTCAATAAGCCTAATGGAAACCTAATTCTATGCTGGTATTATTTTATGCCTTCCTTTTGCCAACATAGAAGCAATTCTGATAAGACATTCATTTTTAAAACATCTAAACCTGTTTTGTAAATAAACTTTCAGGATTTTTGCTACTTGTGCAAGCTAACATTGGTGCAGCACTTTATGTTAAAGGACTTTCAGTGTTCCAATTAAAAATTTATGATAATATGAATGTTTTTGTACAGAAATGAAATAGGAGACTAGAGGAGCCGACAAGTGACAACAGCACTTAAAACTCTGATATAAAATTTGAAAATACTATGTATTTGTTGATGACTTAAAAAAAAATACATTAGTAAAAATGTAGCTATTTCAATAAAAGACAGGAATTTGTAAAACTTTCAGCATACATAGCTGCGTGCATGCAAACAGAAGAGAAGTGAACTAAAGATGACACATAATTTGCCCTTGGCAGCACAGTGAGGATGTTGTAGTCCTGCCTTGTGACTCTGCTTTGACAAGGGCATCAGTTTACTCTTGGGGGAAGCTTTTGTTGCGTCTCAAGTGTGCTCATTTCCAAACAGTGATTATGCCACGGCAGGGAGTCTATTGGCTTATGAAGGAGATAATTGGCTGTACAGTAGTTGATGTCCGTGTTTTGAGAACCTTGATAATTTATTCCTGCAAGTACAATTGCGAAGCAGGTGTGTCGGTGTTACTGGCGTGCCTGAGCACAAGACAACTGATAATCAAGTACACTGCCATGTACTGTATTTGCTTTCACATTTAATTAGTGAAAACAGGACCATAAAATCTGACAAATGTTTTTATAGATGGATTTACATCTAAAAAGGGGGAGAATATGGCAAAATGCTGACCTTACTATTTTTGAATGGAAAGAATTTACGAAACATGGTGACATCTGAAACACGCTCTTGAGTCAGTGGTTTGTTTCCGCTTGGCAACTGTACAAAATTAAACTGGAAGAAAAAAAAAATCTATATTTCTTTGAAAATTTCCCACCATTTTGCCTGGTTTGGTAATTGAACTTAGAATATCTTCTCTGAAAACTCCTCATATAGGCACAAAACGGCCATGTTCTGCTGAGCATCACTGGCTGTCCAAATTAGGTTAGATTTCACAGGAAGTCTGTATGTTTTCCACTTTATTTGCATCAGCTCTGTGCATTTGTTCCAACATGACTCAATTTTCATGAAGGAGCTGGTACAACACAGAGAAACTATGATGAAAGCTTATTAAAGGGTGTCTTGTGGAACTAACTACCAGATGTTAAAATTTAAGGTAAGACTTTCCTGGATTGAACTTCCGTGTCCAGAAAATCTGCTGCTGAATAACGGCTGTTTTCAGGGGATACAGTTGTCCTAGAGCAGATGTGTCATCTGGAACAACACTTAGACAGGTGATCAAAGCCATGACCAGAATGAATGCATTTGCAGGCTTGATGGTTCTCATAGTGTGATGCCCAGAATAATTCTTCTAAGTGTATAAAAATGTGTTTCACAACAGGAAGTTTTCTTGCATTGCTCTCTGATTCAGTTCTGGCCCTTACATGCCAACTGTCATCATTACAAGCCGTGGAAACGGGACAGCACGGACACATTGACCTGCCTGCAGCTTTGTAGCTCTGAACATGGCGACAGTGATGTAACAACAGGATTTAAGTTTTTAGGAATTTGTGCTACAGTAGGTTGTTTGTGGAACTGGCCTACAATGTGGGCACAAACTGCCAAACATTTTTCAGATGACAGACTCGTCTATCATCAATCGGTTCTTTTTGAAGCTACTTAGATTCTTACTCTCGTCAAGTTTTCTGTTCTCATCACAGCTTCAAAAACTGACAATATTTTCAGACTAAATACCTCTAATTTACTTGCTCAGGGAAACTGGAACTTTGCCATTTGCCACTAAGCCATACGTCCTGACATTGGTCTCATCTGTCAAAAGAACTGCTCCAGAAATATTGTGTTTTAGTCAGATGCAACTTTTCAAACCTAAGTTTGTTTAGAAGCGTTTTCTCGCCACTTTTATATTTTATGAGAATATATTATAGTATTTGGTCAAACTGCTAAGAATGAATTCTTGAAGGAATGCGATGTAGCTTTAACTTTGACTATCCCACCAGAATGTCTGCAGTTCTTCAAACTTCTGTCTACTCACTGAAAGTAGGCATTAACTCAGTGTCAAACTGGGAGTTTCCAAAATGTCTCAAATCGTTCATGACGGTTTTCATATTCTAGCATGAATCACATGGTTAAAATCTCACGGTGCTGGACTGTTTTAAAGACTTTAGCTAATTTCCTCTAAAAGTCCTTGCAGTCATCGCAGGCATCTGGAACTCTTCTTTATTCAGTTGAAGGTGCAAGAAATGCAGAATGACTAGAATGGGTTGGCAACCAAATTCAAAAATATGATCAAATGCAAACAAATTAAGACACAGTTATGAAACTTTGTTACAAGAAAAACTTGTGGCAGTTTGTTTGCAATTATGTCAAATGCCCCCATGTGAACTGGCCACAGGCAAAAATTGTTGGAAAAGTGTCATAACTACTAATTTTGTGTGATTCCAAAAGAAAATTTGTACTTTTTTTGTTGTAATTTTGTGTCTCCAACTAGTCGCCATCAGTTGCATCCCAGAGAGATACTGGTCTTATCGATCATCGCTACTCAACAAACTAAAAACAAATAAAAAAAAACATACCCCTTTAATTCCTATAAAAAACATGTAAAAATACATTTTCACACTGAGCTTCTATATTTTTAAAATAACTAATTTAATCCTAACCACAATTAAATTAGCAGTTGAAACAGAATTGCATCAGATACAAGTGTTCAGAAAATTGTTTCGATAAAAATCTACAATCTGCAAATCTACAGGTATTTAAAACTAACACACCTGTAAGTAATTTCATTTCCTGTCAGGGAAAACTCCTGATCTACCTAAAAAGCAAGGGATTTATACTAAATTAAATTAGAATTTTTGACAGGGGGGGGGGGGGGGGGG
>SSNR01000013.1:4036102-4060420 GCA_006937965.1 Callopanchax toddi
GGGGGGGGGGGGGGGGGGGGGGGGGAATAAGGAGAAAACACTCGATGACTAATTGTATTTCAAAGTTTCCAGGACATCTGACACCAATGAGTGACAGAAGGAGAGTGACACAAACGCTGAGACAAGAGGAGGTATGGAGGGATTTGATCACTCCACGCTGTTGTTTCTGAACTGAATGTTCTACTGTGACACATGTGTGACATCAGGGAAACCCAACATGGTTGCCAGAGGAGTCCGACGCCATGTAAAAGAAAAATGAGGGCACATCTTTCAGCATCAGTGCCCCACTGTCTACAAACAGAAACACACAAAGACACACACAAAGAGACAAAGACGTACAGAGGAGCTGTGGATACGATGACTGAGGGCCCTTCAACCACAGCAAAAAGAAAGCTTACAGATAAAATAATTCAAAACTGCTTGAAATGAATGTCTCATAATGTGCAACAGTTTAAATTGTTTTAAATGTGCCATGAAGGATGGTTTATTCCAGCGCCCAGAGGTACATAAACATTTATTTTAAGTACTTTGCCCACCTCCCCCCAACACACACACATTTTACTGTGACCTAAGAATCTTCCCGTCAGCACCAAGCTAGCATACATGTGCTCAAATAACACATCACCTTGGATAACCACATCCCACTCACTGACATGGTTGTGTTTATCTGTCTTAAGTCCTAATTGAGTAAACAACATTGAAGCTCCTATATAGCAAAAGAAAGAGAGAGAGAGAGAAATATCCCTAGGAGTTTTCAGAAATGTAGATGGAGGTCACTCGGTCAAGATGAGGAACTTGTAATTGCTAAAAAATGTGGTAGTTCCCTAAATCACATCCCTACAGTGCCTCAAGGAAGTGATTATTTCCAATTCTCACATGACTTATATAATTATATCACAGTTATTATACTCATCTTTTATAAAACATACAAAAAAAAAAAAAAAGAAAACGTAAAGCAATTCAGATCTATAAAATGACCTGGTTAAATAAATGTGTTTAAATCAGACTCAACTTTCATGCAGAAAGTTTGTTTAGACTATTTGTTTAAAAATGTGACGCGCTGCTCAAATAAATTTAAAAAGAAGTTAAACACATTTTGTTGAGTACTGGAGTATTTATGCATTCTTGTCCTGTTCTCATAGAGATTCGTTATTTAAAAAAACCACACTGACGTCACGACATGACACATTATTTTTTAGAACCATGTGCAAAATCATGTGCAGCATCTAAAAGGTTCACGTTCTTCTTCTGAGGGCGAATCTGTCCATTTTGTCAAAACTGTCCTCCTCCCAAAATAACCGTAGGAATTTTTTGTGCAGGAGGGAATAATGACCTGACGTGACCTCTAACAGTTGTGACAACTAAAAACGAAGGTTATTGGTGCCGTCTTGTATACACCCTGTGGTGTTGAAATGGCCAAATCTGCAAGTCGGTACAGCGACCCATGGAAACACTTCAGAGTGAAATTTGCGCTGATGTGGAAATATTTATACGACTCGTATTCAAAGAAGTGATAAACTTCTTAAGGTCATTTAGTTCTGATATGCAGAGAAACACCCTTATGAGTTGTATTCAAGGTGTGAACAAACAACTTATGTGGTTGTATTGACTGTGAGACTTGTTGGCATCACAAATAACTACAAATAGCACGTTTCCACCTCAGTCTTCAATGCAACATTCAGAAAAAATGCTTTTAATCTAACGTTATTGCAGAACTTGAGAAAACAGGGTATAAAGTAAATGTGCAAACTCAGACTGTGTTTTAAATACCTCCTAAAATATTATGTCCTGGCAAAATATTGTATCAGTATAATGACGTGTGCATTTAAACGTTATGGGAGTGAGTTATGTTTAGAAATAATTGAGTGTTCAGAGTTCCCACTGGAATAATCACTCATAATTTTCTGGATAAACAACATAGACTTTTGGATTTAGTTTCCCATCAGGACAAAATAAACTAAAAGTGGGATTTTACTTTTTTCTCTTTAGGAACCTGTTTTATTATGGACTCAAACCCCCCCAGGAAACATACTAAAATGTCAATAAACAGGTATCTCTTCCAGCCTTTTAGCCTAACAGAACAAATTTTAAAATCTTTACTTTTATGTTCTTAACACACGGTGATCTCAGAAAATCAGATTCAAATCTAACCATGAGAGGAATTCACAGCACTAATAATAACCACAAGTGAAAGTGATTTTCTCTTGTTTAAAAAAAAATCTAAAGAAATATCCAAGTCCGAGTGGCTTATCATGAAATCTCCTGCAAGCATCAGGTAGGTAATGCTGTGACTATGTGTGCTAATCCATGTTAGCTTTGGTAATAAGAGAGAGGCTGGCTAGGCCGTGTAATAAAAACTACTCACCTCAGATTTCTGTCTTTTTCCATTGGCTCCCACCAGCATTCTGTCAGGCCGTTAGGACATGAGGAGCACATACAGAACAGGTCACCATCATGGATATCACCCTCAGTTATTATCTTATGCACCGATTGCAGCAAAGCTTTGTTTATTAGTCTGGAGTCTCAAACTAGGCTTGGAGTTTGCAGCAATTTAATTATGTGTAGTGCAAAGCAAACGAGCATGGAAAACTGAAGTGGGCTGCAAACATAAATGTCATCCGTGGAGCTACTTCAGTTTGACTGCTTATGTGTGTGTGTCTGCTGCTGCTTGGTTTGTTTAAGTGTTGGAGAATGTGTATGAGTGTTTCTACATGTCCACGAGAATAAATTACCAATTTAACTTTCACACAAAGTCAAATGGCTGCCTCACTGAAGGTCTTAAGATAAAAAAAGCTGATTTTTAAAAATTGTGTAAAAAAATACACAAATTTGAGTATATTTATCCTCTCTAAGTTCTTAATTCATATCGCAATATCAATTAACCAACTTTCCCTTAACTCTAAAGAGGCCTAATTCATTTTTAATGGGCTGATACCACAAATTTTGTCAAATGAGGCAAAACAGCATGGACTATGAAGAATCATTAAATTAAAAAAAATCTAATTTTCCATCCAATTTGAGAGCCCAATCTCATGACTGTTTCTGCAACACATCTTCGTCATACTTCTCAGGACTCTGCAATTCTCCACCGTGGAAATGTGCTTCTATTCATGCTGTAAAATACTTGGAAACAGAGAAAAAAAAAAAGAAAATCACATGTACACATGCTCCCTTTTTCCTTTCTTTCGTTCCCAAGTTTCTTTTTCACTCAGACACAAAAGCACAGACATGCACAACAACACGCCTATACTTCACACACTCGCCCAACATACTGTGCAAGTATAGGCGTTCCACCACATTCATGACATGTGATCTTGCAAGGAATTATGCCAACGGCCAAACATGTCACTTAACAGAAAGCTCTGAGAGAGAGCGAGGCACGCACAAACACACACACACGTAAACACACAGATATTCTGCACGTTTGTCAGTTTGTGAGTTCCTAGTCAAGTGTAAGTACAGTACATGCACAGGGAACATGAGACGCAGCAGCTAGTTATCTACGGTGGAGTGTGGTGTGGGGGCAGTGGATTCTGAGAAAGAAACGGACACGTGATCTCTAAGATCTAATGTGGAATTGTTCTAGGAACATGCCATGTTTACTGTTCATTGTCTGAATTCTTGGAAGGCTTCCTGAAAAGCACGTAGTGAGCCAGAGCAGGCTGAATAAAGATTCCTAATGGCGTTTGCTGATCCTCTCGTTTTTCCTCACTCATTACCCTTTCCCTTGTCTGCATTTCACCGTTAACATTAACTGTGCGTTTGTGTTTTGGCGAGGGACAGCATCATGTAAAATAGATTTGGAAACTTGGATTCATAGCTGCATTATTCCCTCTCTCTTTCTGTCGCTCTCATGGTGTGGATTTAAAACCACGGGCGGAATGCATTTAGAGGGTGAGAAAACAAAAAGAAAAAAAAAAACATTCACACATGCAAACACACTGTTCCTCCACAGAAGACAGCCAAAATGTCTCACTTTCCTTTTGATACATTAGATGATTTGTTACAAGTGTTCTGTGAAAAACGCCACAAGAGAGGCTTGTCAGAACATTTGCATGTTGGCGAAAAAGAAACAAAAATTGCTAATCTGAGGCGATGAGCTGATTGTATTTTGTTAACAGATTTCAACTGCTGCTGCCTGAAAAGAAACTCAAACAGAAACTAGAATCAGCAGCAACAGCGGGTGTAAGAACTGGAGAAATCCAACCTAAATTGTTCAGTGGTCACTTTAGAAAAGAGAAGAATGTTTTCACCAAAAGAAAGAAAAACTGCACTGCCTTCACAACACTTTACTCATATAGATTAGAGTTGAACTATATATCACAAATATATAGTTATCGCAGTATCAGTGTGCACAGAAGGAATGTCTCAAAGAACTGCCTGGATCACAATAAATCTTTCTACTGTTTCCAAATGACATGCATGTGCTGAACTGATGCATTTATACTTATGCATGCATCATGATGACAAAAAGACAAGCAAATAAAAAAAGAAGTGAGTAAAATGTGGGCTTATCACTACTGATATCAATATCACAATAGCATGGTTTTCTAATACCAAACAGGACCAAAAATTTAGCCAGTGACCGGATTCTGCCAGTATTCAGCGTGACTGGTTTCAATGGCCAATGTGAAACTCAAAAATCTGATATCTGACCAACAATGAACAAAATCAACATTTTCTTAGTCCATGAACTCACCCATGCTTAGCGCTAATTCCCATTAGCAATAACAGATTTTCCAAGGGAAGGTTTCCAGAAACATAAAGGTAATCAGAAATTGAAAAAAATAGGGTATTCTGGTAATTATAGTTCTTTAAAGGGATACTCCACCTAAAAGTGAAATTTTGTCTATTGCCATATTCCCCATGGTTAGATAAATGGGCAAAAATAATTTGTAACCAGCCCAGCTGCTATCCTGATTCGGTAGTACTCCTTTAGCTTTAGCTTAGCAGAAAACAATGTAGGTGAATGGTAACAACTAGCATTATTAAAATCACTCAGTAGTGATATTAATTCTGTTTAGTGACCTCTGTAATCATATTGACTACGGCTATAAACACAAATACAGGCTACACCAGGTAAAGTTTTTTGAAGATGATTTCTGTGCAGCTCGTGTCTTTGTGTTATTTTTCTTCGTCTTTGAGGCTTTTAAACAACAAGCAGATACGCGTTTATGGAAGTAGGTGTCTTTGGGGCCGCTGCGTCATGTCCTTGTGCCTTTCAGCGGAGGCTTACAGCTGTTCTTTGTCATAAAGTAGTCCTGAGTCTAAAATAGTAGCTGTAATTCCTTCGTGTTACTTACCATTCACTTATATTGTTTTCTGCTAAGCTAAAGCTAAAGGAGTACTGCCGGATCAGGATAATGCCTGGGCTGGTTACAAATTGTTTTTGCCCACTTATCTAACCATGGGGAATATGGCAATAGACAAAAGTTCACTTTTGGGTGGACTATCCCTTTAAGATAAACTGGAATTAACCAAAATCATTATCAGAATGTCAGAGCTCTACAAGTATCAGTATCGGCCTTCAAAACTAGAGTTGGTGCATCTCTAATATAAACTTTAAAATATATAAATGAGAAACATGATCACCTGAATATGATCGTGTAGCAAACTCCTGTTGGAAGCTAAACTGATTATGGATTCAGGACCGCTATTTGCTGACTTTAAATTCTTTTTTTTGACCATTTGTGGTGTAGCAGTAAAAGAGCTCAAGGACAACTTAATACGTTTCTGTGACTTCAATAAAACTTTCTCAAAGGGTATAAATCTGTCTAAAACCAAAGGACAGACGTCAGTGGCTGGAGGCTGAGCTCTGATGTTGTTAGGAGCGAATCCACACCTGAAAACATTTACTTTACAAAGGCAAGAGTAGAAATAACAAAAGATTAACAAAAAGTCCAGTTTTTATCTGTACAAACAACCTGATCTCACTCTGATAGTCTGTGTTCTATCAAGTGCCCCTGGTGTTACTTATAAACCAAAAGATCCTAGTATGACAGGTAAATATTTTGCATAATGTTGTGCAAACTTAAAACACTGAAATAACATGGTGTTTTCTTTTTTAACCAATTACTACCTTTTCCTATATCAACCTGTTAATATAGTTCCAGCACCTGAAAATATTTGATTTGATTTTCTAAAATCGGTAAACCGTGAAGTTGAAACCTAATCTAACAGGAAGGAAAAGGGGGCTAAATTAAACAAATAGCTAAAATGAAAATGAAATCTAAAACAAATCATATTTGTTCAATGTGAACTTATCAAAATTATGGAAATATAAAAAAATATTTAATAGACATTTAATATTTTAAAAAACTGACTGTATCGTGTCGTAACATGTGTATGTTTGCGTAAACACCCATACACTTTCATACATATGTATACTGTATACACACACATAGACACATATACAGTATATACTGTATATACACATTTATATGTATACAGGGGTGCACATAACTAGTACGCCAGTTCGCATGAGAATCAGATATCATGCATGCGTACCAGAACCTACTGCTGAACGCGCCTTTGCAGACCAGCGCTTTCGTGGTCCAGTGGCGCAGCCTGCGATCTGACAAGCTTCACATCCTGTTGCAGTGCTCCTTAGAGCCCCACACTTTCAGTAAGTGAGCATGTGCTCTGCACGTGATACTGCAGCGCAACTCACCGCTGGTGCCCATTCTGGTGTTATGACACCGAGCATCCGCGACCTTTTGAGCACTCTTTATCTGAGCCCCGCAACAGGAAATGCAGCAAATTATTGGTGCAAATGGTGCAAATTAAAACAAGCAGCTCTATTTTCATTGCAACATTCATGAATATTGCAATGAAAATACCCCTTGTGATAAACTTGCATTTTCATGGCACTCATGTTTTAGCATTTTGATCACAATCATCTAAACCAAGTGTTAGCTTCAAGGGCAGAGAGAGTTTGTAAGATTTGCCTGCAAATACATGTGATTTGGAATGTACGAGTCTATATTTAGTGTAATTCGAGTTGTTATTTGGTATACTGACATTGCAATTACTCAAAATTTTAGGGATGTCCCGATTCAATCACATGATCGGAAATTAGGCCCGATCACGTCATTTTGGACTCGATCGGAAAGAGACGTCACCTCCCGATCTGGACTTGTTTCTATATTACAGGCAGTGGCGTCTCTGGCATCATATGTTAGGTGGGGCACAACTCAAATATATAACTGTAGCACAAACTTTCCCTTTAAAAATGCAATTTAATCTAAACCTAATTTAAGAAAACAACAATTTTACACATGAAATTGCAAATAAAGGTTCACTCACCAGCGTTGTTCATTTCTTTAAAAGAAAAGATGCAAATCATTTTAAAAATCTACTTCGAATTGTCTTTTTGTCCTGGTAGCTCATGAGCTAAACAACACTAGATGGAGAAGCTCTGCTTTCCCACCGAACCTGAAGGTAACGTCACGTGTGATATTCCAGTGTTTTAATTGGATGGTCTGGGTTTGGGGCCCAGCGCTTCGTGCCCCGTGTGTGTCTATTGAGAGCGTGTTGCGCATGCGCAGTGATTTTCAGATGCTCGTCTTTTAGACAGGCTGCGAGGGGCTGGCCCGTCGCCAGGATTTCAAGAGGATTTAACCTCCTTAGCTTGTCAGTATCAAAGCAAAGACTTAGATATGATTACACAGATATTTATAACAGAATATCTTAGTAACAGAATGGGTTTTTATGCAGTATTAGTCTAAAAACGAACTATTCTTTCCCACTGATCCCCACAGCGCCATCTGGTTGCTGGTGGGGCCGGGACCTACTGGCCCTAAATGACGAGACGCCACTGATTAGTTTCCTCTACATGTGCACCGCCACTGCAAAACGCCACCACACCTTCAGAAGGAAGTTGTTTTTTTATGTGTTAAACAATGTAAAGCATATTAGATATATATACTGTATAGTCTATATTTGAGCACTTATACTAACCATAATCAGAGTTTGAAATGAAATCAGTTTCCGGTCCGGGGGGCCGGGAGACACGTGAGCTTACGGAGGAGCTAGCGCTGGTTCACGCTACCGCAGGTTTGCGCTGTTCACCCGGCCGGGACTCACCTTCCCCTTGAACGGACCGCACTGACGGGAGTGCTCGGTCCTGGGGGAGGTGGCGAGGCCGGGCACGGAGCGAGTCGCACCCGCAGCAACTTCTTACTTCATTACCCCTACGCTGCGTCCTCCTCCCGCTCAGCTCCAGGAAGAGATTCTGCTGCAGACATGCCACACAACCCCGACAGGAAATAAATTTGAGCTGTGTTATAATAAGTAAAGCGCTTACTGAGGTGTTTCATGATTAAGTGTCGCTCCAAAACGCACCAACACTGACAGAATTCTTCAAATTGTTTAATTAAGAAGTTGGACGGAGCTGCTCATGCACTGAGGGCAGAGGATAAAGCAGGGAGCTCTGAGCAGCAGACACGGCAGATTTATGACTCTTAAGAAATGATCTGGGCCATTATTAGTAAATAGCTTTGTTCTTTCTGGGCAAACACCTGAACCGCTGTAGTAAAAAAAAAAACAGATTTTCTTTAAAAATGACTTCAATCACAAACTAATTCATGGGGATTTTGTGCACAGAGAATATATGTTTAAGTATTTAAATATATATAGATATAGATTTCTATACAGATGTATGCATGTCTATACACATACATATACACACACACACACACACGTCACACACACCCCTCCCCAGACAGCCCACCACCACGGTTTTAGTATTTGATTGTGTAAAATATTTTTACAATGATCATTTCCATGATGAAGGCATGACAATATTAAAAAGTAATAAAAACATGTTTATTTATGTTCCATCACCTGCTAAAGTTTCTAGGATTTATGTTTGTGATGCATCTTTGCCACCACTATTGAAATTAATATTTTGTCCATGAATGTTTTTGTTTTTAGTGATGAATTATTAGGAAGCAGCTCTGAAAAGGACATTTTTCTTTTTTTTATCTCATTTCCCTTGACTGTTTGAATTCCAGTTCCACGAATGGCAACATGCCTGAACACACCAGCCCAAACAGGTTTTTTTTTTTTATCACTCAGGTTTTACCTCGAACAAGCCTGGCAATACCTAGAAAGTGCACCACTATTGTTTGAGATTATGATGTATGACTGGTGCCCTGTATCGCATACCATCAGCAGTGACTCATCACAGCCTAAAAGGAAAATTATAGACAAATAAACACACGCCTCACACAAGAGTGCACGGATATATAGAGGAAAAAAAGCTCCAAGCACAAAGGCGTGTACACACACATGCACACACACTACAGGAAAGACGGGGTTTCTAAATAGTTTGAATCAACAGACTCTACTGTCGCCTTTAAAACCTAGAGTTAAAGCAAACCCTGAGCAGACTTGTAAAGCCATTATCTTTTCCCGCAGGAGATAAAGTTAGCTATAAAATACAAAAAGTAAGTTAATTTATGTTTTGTTTAAGTCTAAACTTTTCAACTTTTCTCATATAATATGTTTTCCCCCAATAATACTAATAAATATTAATTTTCATTCTAATTTAATTAATTCACAAATATTTCTTTCAGGTATTTGAACCTCACAGCCTGATAATTATTAATGATTCCCACTGCTCCCTAAACTCAACATCAATTCAACAAAATACTCACTGATTTTTATTGTAGGTCATTTTGGAAAGCCTTTATTTGCCTTCAAACCGGTCTAAGCAAAAGATCCGAGTCTTAAGCTGTGTCACATGGTTACTCACACTTTAACCTCCTGAGACCCTGAATCCTCACATGAGAACATCAGCTTCTCTCATTCTATTCAACCAAGACTTGATTTAAAAATTTGACCTATGATTTGTTTAAAAATAGCTAAAATTGGATCAGCAAATAATTTATATATTTAGAGGTCCTACTAATCCCAAACTGCCAGGGGAATTAAAAAATGCACACTAAACAAAGGCTTGGGAGTCTGCAAAATGCAGGAGTTTGGAATTTTTTTTGCACTTGAGCTCAGTTAAACAGTTGCAGGATGTAACACCAGTCGTAAAAATAAATCTGTTTCTAAGCTTTGCCCATGAAAAGAAGTACATGGAAAACTAAGGCTGCAGAAAATGAAGTCTTAGGACTTTGGTGTGAGATTTGAAAAATAAGGACCAAACCTTATTATGTGGGAAGTCTGAAACTGGACTGAAATGGCTTCACTTTTCAAACAGCAATAATAATTTTGAGGAAATGGATCAAACCTGTGGACATATTTCAAACACTTTGTAAAACTTCTTTCCATTTTACTGCTTCAGTAATACGATAAGTCCCCATCTGGTGTTTTTTCTTTGAAATCTCTATATAGGGTTTTAAAAAAAACAGTCCAGTGTTTTGTCAACATTATTCCTTTTCTTTGTTTCCTTGGATAGCCATATTTTAGGTCTTATCGCCGTTATCTGTCAGCGTGTGTGCACATTACTGCGAAGGTGGATATTTTTTCTTCAAACTTCTATGAAACAGTTTCTCTTGAAACCATTTTTGGACGTCACTGAAAAAAAACAAAACACTTAGAAAACAATGTATTACTGCTGTGTAAAGTGGTGCCACTAAAGTCAAACATCGGGGTGTTTCCAGGTTAAACATCAAAATTTGTGAAGCCTTATTTTTTTAAGCGACCAAGTGCTCCAGGGCAGTTTCAAATCATTTTCATCATGCTGTCAAAACTAGCCAAAGAAGTTTTGATGAACTAATCATCAGTGAATCATTAGTGGAGCTGCTTTGAAGAGCTGTGAAACTTATGTTAAAGCCCATTTACATCCTATGAGATGTGCACATTGACATTAACCATGAAAATGCTTTCATGTTTATCTGTGTTAAATTGATAAACCATAACTAAGGTCTGTCTCTCTGATTCCATTGCAATCATTAAAATAAGCCATTCTGAAGTATTTCCTATACCGTAGATGAAAAACAAATCAGCTTTAGGTAATTTCCATCTACCTGCTTGACTGGTTCAAGAGATGAATAATAATACCATGAATCCATTTCAGAGAAAATGAAACATAACTTTCTTGGAAGCAGATTTTTATACCATGAGACGCATCAATATTTGTCTATTTAAGAGACAATCATCACAGTTTTGTGCATTCTTTGGTTGTTTTAGCCTTCTTTTTTTGAGTCGATGTCGGTATCAGTTATAGAATCTGTGTTGTGGTTCTCTCTCCTCGACACTCCCACACTTTTGCAACCAGCCCCCAGGCCCCCATGCTGGAATGCCGTATAGAGAGGCCTATAGAGGAAGGGGCATCCTGGGACACACGCTAACATGCTCACGAGCACATTCAAACACACACTCACGCAAATACAGCTGTTGAGAGCCATCACAACCTTTTGGCAGACATCCAATTCAAAGTGGAGTGGTTCTAAAAGGCCTCCGTTTCAAGGAAAATTTTTTTCCACGTATGTTGCATTGAACACGTGATAACAATGAAAACATGTCAGCACACACCCACATTACCCTGAACTGATTTTCTTGTAGTTGAGCAACTGTATCACAAGCCACACTGGGAAAAAAAAAAAGCTGTCTTTGTCTTGCCTCAGGGCAGGCAGGTACACCTACGAATACCTATTGATTTAAAAGTTACTTAAAGTCAAATTTTGTAATTCACAGTGATGTTTCCACGCAGGGGAAGATTCCAAACTGCAAAATGTGAACACTGTGATTTACATAGACTGAAAGAGGCTTTGAACATCTCACCTTTACCTTTTTTAGAGGATCACTACTGGGATGACTACACATATCAACCACACCTTAAGGCAGTTATCACATGATAGAGACATCAAAACAGTAAAAAAAGAAAAAACATTTGCTTTTTTTCTCTTCACATAATTAGATAGGAGGATGAATGGCAGCACAGTGACAGAGAGAAAGAGTTGCAGGGGGAAGAACGTAACAGGAAATGAAGAAAACTGCCACAAACTACTTGCCGGCTAGCCACACATTTCCCTTATGTACACACTGGAGAAGGGGGAAGGCCTTGAATGTATACACTGATGTCTCTGGCAAAGTTCGAGTAAGGTAAACAGAGTCAAAACAGACAACAAAGGGTATGCAAAAAGCTTGGATTTAGTTTAAAAAAACATTTAAAACCATTTTAACCTTATCCATGGATGCACAATCTGTTCAGCCAAAGATTTCACAAAAATAAAAGCAGATTTGAACCATCACAGCTGACAAATGAAACGCACAGATCCCTAATATGGCTTTAGAAGACAGATCACTGACATATTGGACATCAAGGATTAGCATGCAGTTTGCAGCATCACAATAAATGGGTGGAGATTTTTTTTTTTTTTTTACCTAATCGTGACACGGGGTCAGTAATAACCACCACTTTCACCACTTATACGGTTGAAACTAATGACAACACTGTTTCCTGTGGTTAAAGACAACACTTCTACCGGGCTACTAGTTTCATCAAATTCTTCTGCTACTGCTGGTGCTGCGTTCACTGAAGCGGGATTTATGTAAATCCTTTACATTTTCCTTATGTTTCTTCTTAAAGTTCAAGACTCTAACTTTGTTTAGTGGCTTTTCAATCACAAATTGCTGATGGGGTGTGAGAATATTCCGCCGTTAAACAATATAGAGAAGCAAGAGGGAGTAGTGGTAAAAAAAAAAAAAACCCTATGCGTCATACAAATCAGGCTCACGCCAAGAAAGAAGGAGGATATTTACCCGATATGTCGCTATTCCATAGAATGAGGCAGTCGGTTTGGCGCAGAGGTGGCAGGCTTTCTTTTCAAATAACTCTGGGATTCTTTTTCTATTCTTTATCTGAAGCAGGCCCGGTTTCCCCCTCGTCCGCTGGCTCACTCTATCACTTTAGTCCTGTCTTGGCCGCTCGTCCCCCATCTCGCTATCCCACTCTCTCTTTCTCTGCCCGCTCCTGTCCCTGTGCAGGAAGTAGAATGCGGCTCTCACACGGGCAGCACACGGTCTGCGAGCGGGCTGACATCATGCACCGCTCCGTATAGAGTTCTGTTTTAAAGGCACAGACATTTTGGAGCTGTCAGCTCACTGTCGGTACGTTGTTCGGCTGTAACGACCGCGGCGAACGAGCTGTCAGCGGCGGCGCTCGGTCGAATCATGCGCCTTCACGGACACATGAACTCGGTGCACTCTCCGCGGGCTTAAAGGTGTACCCTGTCTGTCCTACTGTGGGTAAAGTTCGCTAACACTGCGCACGGGGTCCTTTTTGGACACATTAACGTTACAAGTAGGACACGGGGGACATTAGGGGGGATCCGGAACAACGTTTACATGTGTAGGTATCTCACGTGTCAAGACAGTACGGACTACATGGCGCGCATGCGCAGTGTGGGGTGTTTGGAGCGCTGGCGGCGTGACCTCAAGCCAACTTTTCATCTATCTATCTTGGATATATACACAATTGTTTTTTAAAGAAAACGTAGAGGTTTGTTATTTATATATATATATATATATATATATATATATATATATATATATATATATATATATTGTGCGTGTGTTAGTGTGTGTATGTTGAACAGTACAGGTGCTATGACTCAGATGGTATCAGTGAAAACAAAATATGCACACACACAAAAACAATATTTAGGTAGTACAATGAGTAGAAATTCAAGGATCATCATAGTTTAAATATCAATATTGAAAAGGTTCAAATGCAGTAATAAATTCACTTTCTGATACAGTATAACAATACAAATGTTATAGTTTCAATAAACCTCAAATATTAAACTGTCAGTGTATCTGTATGAAAACTAAATCAGAGGAAATACAGTGATCAGTTAGATCTATATTATCATTACTATTATTATTAAAGTGGCATTTTTATTGGTGTACTGTGTGATGCTTGAAGAAATACGTATGTTCACAATTTCTTATGCTGATTATTTACTTATTGATATCATGTCACATTAGATTTGCCTAAAGATAAAGGTTCTTTTATATCAGTAATGTGATATTGCTCAAGTTAACAGACAACAACAGACAGGTTTTCACGTTATCACATATTTTTGCTGATTGATATCAAGCATTTTTCCCTTCTTTGAGATAAGAGATGAACTGCAGCACAATTCTAAAGATGATCCACGTTATTCATAAGCAGTTTTTCTACATGACAGCTGAAAAAAAGAAGAAATAGATCCAATCTTGCTAAGAATTAATCATTTCTATTTTCAAATGCAATCTCAACTGGTTGCTATTATCATTTCAGTTTTTTAAAGTTTCTTTAAAACCATGTGGTGGCTAAAGTATTTTTAGTTTTGGGCTCAAAAGGCAAGATTAAATCTCTTTAAAATAGTCCTGTGTTACATGTGCAGAAGTCATCACTTTTGCACAGAACTGTTTTTAGTTAGCAGCATGTGATGCCATTAAATTTGCAAATTACAAGTTTTACTGGTTTAATTATGCAACCACCCATATAATAAAATCATAATTACTTGTAACTAAAACAGACGGACAAGGGATCGTGCTGCCAACACTTAATAAACAGTTCTGTAAAACAATGATGGAGGTAAAAGTTTAAGATCTGATTAAAAACACAAGAACGTGGAGAAAAAAGTCCCGATCACTGAAACTTGCAAGTCATTCTGACTAAGCAGACCACTTCAGCTTTTCAAAACAACAAAGAAGAAATGAAAATTGTCAATAACCCGTCAAGCACATGTAAAGCGAATTATTGACGTTACGGGATAATTCATGATCTTTATGGTGTAAGGGCGTTCTGTTCAGGCCAGACTCAGAATATAAAGCATATGATGTGTTTATCCTCAGAACAAAAGTTTATTGTTGCCCTGATTATCCATTTAGAGCATGAGGCCAAATGGGTCTCAAGCATGTCTCAGTCAACCCAGTGGCTATGCACAGTAAAACATTTCTATTTACAGCTGATTTGTTGTTTCCAGCATCTTCTGCCTGGTTAAATGTGGTAAATTTGTAAAGTATAAAAGAAAATGTCTGTGCTTTCATTAGTTCCTATAATCTTACTTCACACTCAGCGCAAAGGAGGCTATATAAGGTTGTTGGGACATGGCCACGGCCATTGTTATGCTTGGCAGAAAACCGAGGGGTCTACTTGTGGCTGCTGGAGGAAGCTAAACAGAGAAGTCTGTCAGAGCAACTCTGAAACCATGTGAAGAGCGACTGATGGAACACTTGACCCAGAGCTGTTCTCAGGCTGAACTGTCACACACTCTTATGACACAGCTCGAGGCATGTCGTCATGGGCGTTAGGTTATACAGTAAACACATTCACATAGCCATGGATTTTCAAGCAAAAAACTGTTTATGACATCAAATACATATAAAACAACTTTACAAAAGATGTCAGTATGAGGTCTTTGGGCTCTGCAAACCCCTTTCTTCTATTTTGCCTCATTCAGTCACACACACAGAGCTGAGAAACAGTATTTACACCCTGAAGACTTCTGTTTTTGCTTTATGACACACCCAAATGTGTCAGATCGGCTAACAAAGAGAATTTGAGTTAATACAAAATGCAGTTTCCTAATGATTTATTATGGGAAAAGCCATCCAAACTAACCGCTACACCAGGAGTAAAACCAACACATCATCATACCAATAGAAACATGGTGGTTTGTGTGACGGTTTGGGGGTGCTTTGCTGCTTCAGGACCTGGACCATGTGCTGTAATTGATGAAACCATGAATTCTGCTGTCTACCAGAAAATCCTGAAGGAGAACCTCCAGCCATTGACCTTAACCAGGGTGTTAATGTGGCTGAATTAAAACTATTCTGTAAAGAAAAGTGTGTGTGTGTGTGTGTGAGGTCCTAAAATGCTTGAATGACAAGTGTTTCAACCAGTTAAGTTTAGGGAGCATTTTTTAAAATCCTATACCTAAAATTTGTTTGCTGCTCTGAAACATTTTAGTGTGGCAAAAAGAGAAAAACAGAAAATCTGTAATGCAACACTTTTTAACTGCACTGTGTGTACTATTCCCTTTGTAGCTTCATAAACTGCATCTCAACTTTTATTCTAGCATGAATGTATATTTACAAGATAATGTTAGCGCACAGCAAATTACATTTATAATTGCGCTATATGCTTCTTGAAGTTCTGTTTGCTTGCATCACAGTTATAATGCACATCAGTCGTATGTCAATATATCATGCAACAATAGCAATCACATTTTCTTTTACAGTAAAATTATTTTTTGCACAAAACACTTTAAATTTTGTGGAAATGGCATGAACTACATAAAAACATACAGACTTTGTTGCTATTGGTCCCCTCATACGCCATTATCGTCCATGTACAGACTGCATCAGAGACTGATGTGATGGGTTTTTAATTGAATGCAAACTAATATCACATTGATGTAGGTGATTCCCCAAACTAAACCAGTATGATTTTGCACTTAAACTTACAGGTTATGCTACAAGTGTGTGTTCCTGTGCAACACACAATGCTCAAGTTAAAGTGTGAACCCTTTACACACTTCAGCTACATGTCCACAAACACCATAAAGCACCATCCGAGTCCTCCCACCAGAAACATGGTGATGTGCATGCTATAAATGATCAGATCATTAAGCACACCAAAGTCCAGGCGCCGGTGCCCCAGCAGGAGCAGAATAACCGACAGTTTGTACTGCAGACGCAGGAGCACTCGCACGCTGACGTACTGCAGGAAGAAGACGGCCGAGAGCAGCACCCAGAGCAGAGAGGTCAGCAGGCTGCAGCCGAAGTACAACAGGAAGCGGAGGAAGCTGTACATGCAGCGGGAGCGCAGGTACAGGTCGAAGTTGTTGTACTTGGTGCGCACCAGCTTGGATGTGTGCGTCGACCCGCAGGCCGAGTGCATGCAGGTGGTGTGGGGGCCATGGAAGCTGCGCACCCGTCGTGGGATGGGGATCACAGGCATGGAGGGGCTACTGGAGCCCAGCGCGGTGCACAGGTGTGACAGGTGGGATTCACTGCGAGGGCTGATTCCTGGGAGGCCGTTATTCATCTGGTTCCAGGTCTCTGACCGGATCTCGGTGAAGGGGTCCGGGAGAGGCACGCTGTCAGTGTGATTTATCCTTAACGTGCAGCAAATTTCTGTAATGAAAACACAGTTTCTAAGTCTTATAAACGTAGCATAAACCTTTATGAAACCTAAATATACTTAAACAGTGCGTTTAGGCCTAAATTTAAACAGGAAGATACTGATTTTAGCTAATAAACAATGTTTACTATCAAAAGATTTCGTTTTTTAGTGGCTCTTACGTGAAACAAAACGTCTTCCTCCACAGCAAAAACAGGCTGTTTGTTTCTTAGACGTCTAGAGGACTTGATCACATTCTGAAAGGTCGAACTGAACATTCCCAAAACACGAACACTGTCTACTTATTAAATGTTTCTTTTTCTTGTTTTCAACGATGTAGCAGTTTTAGCTCGAGTAACGGAGCCGGTGCTTTACGTCATGTCGCGAAATATACGAGTCATCCTGCGTCAGTGGCTGCCTTCTTAAAGGGGACGTACACCTTATTTATTTAACCTCTTGCAATTCTGTTTCTTTAATACATCTCATATTTAAAGGCATATTATTTCTTGTCAGACTAAACTGTATATATTTGCATGTGTACATTGTTTCTATACTAGCTGCATATTATTTTCTTTTGCATGTATTTTATTCTGGCCCTGCGATGGACTGGCGACCTGTCCAGGGTGTCCCCCGCCTCTCGCCCCTTGACCGCTGGAGATGGGCACCTGCTCCCCCGCGACCCTCTGTGGAGGACTAAGCGGCTACAGAAGATGGATGGATGGATGTATTTTATTCTTCGTAGTAGGCATAATTTCAATTTTGTCAAATACATAACATGCACATTTCCTCTAAGGTGCAAAGTTTAAAAAAAAAAAAAACAGTTCTGTTCAAATAAAATAAAAAGAACAACTAGAAAATTTTTTAACTGATTGTTTATGCAAAATTATCCACAGGTTGTACTGTGCACAGTGCATTGTATGAGTGTGACCGCAAGAGGAAACTGAGAAATAAAACTGAGATGGTGATAAGTTTGATGAAAGGCTGAATTCACGACAACCATACTAAAATGTGGTTTTCAGATACCTTTCACTAGTTCTTTGTTCGAATATATGTACTTTTTTTCAGAGGAAGGTATTTTAGTTTTACTTCATCTTAAATTCTATTTACAATTCTGTAATATGTCATATATTTGCAGCACAGCACTGTGAAAAAAACTGTTGTATCTAAGAAATTAAGAAGTGTCACAAATCAGACGTCTGTATGAGCTGTCAACATGCAGCTTCCAATTTTCTTTTGCTTATCCAAGGTCAGTTTGCAGAGGTAACAGCACCTCTTGGGGGTCCCCAAGGCATTCCTGTGTCAGAGAAGATTTTTAATATTTAATCCCTCCTGCAAGTTCTGCCCCAGGGTTTCCTCCCAGAGGGACATGCCTTGAAAACCTCCAGAGGTGGGCGACTATTAATATTTTTGATATGAAGGATCTCCCCGCGGCTGCTTGGTGGTGCAGTTGGTTAGCACTGTTGCCTCGCAGCAAGGAGGTCGTGGGTTCGCGTCCCGGCTCTGCGGCCTCTCTGCGTGGAGTTTGCATGTTCTCCCCATGCATGCGTGGGTTTTCTCCGGGTATTCCGGTTTCCTCCCACAGACCAAAGACATGACTGTCAGGCTAATTGGGCTAGTAAATTGTCCTTAGGTGTGAGTGGGTGTGTGGTTGTTTGTCTCGTTCGTCTCTGTGTGGCCCTGCGATGGACTGGCGACCCGTCCAGGGTGTCCCCCGCCTCTCGCCCCCTGACCACTGGAGATAGGCGCCAGCTCCCCCGCGACCCTCTGTGGAGGAATAAGCGGCTACAGAAAACGGATGGATGGATGGATGGATCTCCCCGCAGATGATGGATCTTCTCATTTTATCTGTTGCAAATACTAGCTAATGTCGCACATTAACTACACAATATGTACATAGAATTGCATGCTTCATTTCTCTTATTATTTATCTATTTTATAACTAAACTTATGATTTTTTTGGTACCAGTGTGGGCTGCAAGAATGCCATTGTACAGGGAAACATGTTTCCTTATACTGTAAGAAAATAGAGCTTTGATTTTACTTGATTTAATTTGAGATAAGTCTTCTAACAAAAAATTGACCAGTTAATTAATCTCATTCAGCTAATATGCATTACCAGTAATGATGTTGACATCACATGCCACACAGAACCATCTTATGCCATGCTTATGGTTTCTTTGCGGGGGAAGAAATATCTGAAAACCTGTTGAGTTCAATTTAGATTCAATTGCATGAGCCTTTTGACTGTAGGACCAATCTTTTACAATAATAAATAAATTGCATTTTAACCCTTTAAAGTCTGAAATATGAAATAAAGTAATGAATCAGAAAACTAGCTTAAATTAAAATTGAACTTTTTATTGCTGAATCTTATTATAAGAACTATAATATTCAGTTTTCTTATGTAATTAAATAACAATATAATAATATAAAATAAGTAAAATTGTCCCTTCCACATGTAGATCTAGAGCAGTAGACAGTTTTGATGAAAGTACTAATCCTGATACTCTATATGGTCACTTTGAGGCCAGAAGTGGTTTGATGCAAATTTGCAGCACTAGTACAAAGAGTTAAAAACAGCATCATTAGATGATATTGCATTATGTCACAAGATGAGATCATTTTCCACACAATGCAAAAAAACCCCTTTTATTTGTGACTAGTGTATCCAGCCTTTTATAAATAAATCCACAATATTAGCAAAGTACAGGTGAAACATTAGTTTTCAGTTGGTTCTTGTTAATTACATTAGACTATATGCTTCTGTTTTCCAGTATATTACAAATCAAATGAAAAGGATAGACAAAATAAAAAAAAACCCTCAGTAATAAAATAAAAGGATAATGCATGAGACTATATTAAGTCAGGCCAACCGGTAAAGTGAAGTCATACGACTGCGCCTGAAGCCATTTCTAGAGAAAATACACCTGAAAGGGCAGCAGAGTTCCCGTGTCTGTAAACCAACACAAGGTTGCACAGTGTGTGAACGTGTGCGTCCTCCTACTGGTAAGTGTGTCTTCAAGCATTTGGCTCTGTATATATCACGTAACCTTCACCAGACCGATTTACGGGCTGCATGAAGGATTACATCTCCGCTATCTGTCAGCCAGCCAGATGGCAGCAGGTGACCATAAGTCACGCTAAATGCAGGCATTAAAAAAAGTTTATTGCAGTTGTTAATAGTGTGCTGGGTCACTTTGTCAAGGATTTAAAGGTGCATTATGCAAAATTAGAAAAACAAACCTTAGAATGTTTAATCAAACATACATAAAGCTGTCGCTGAGGCAGAATACTTTAATCAGAGCACTCTGCTTTCATAGTGTGATTGGGTTTGATAATAAAAATTAGTTGAATGCTGATTTGAAAATAGCTTTGGCCTCACCATTGAAATATTAAAATGAAAAGTGTTTGAGATTGAGCAGACTCTGCTTTTTAAAAAATGTATCCATTTATACAAAGCACCACGTAAACCTCCCACCACAGGATGCCAAAGCTGTTTGGGTCTTTAGGTGATTTAGTTGTGCAGGTATTCTGCGCTCCACGTCCAGCATCCTAAAATCATCACTTAATTACACAAGTGTCTTCTGTTTTAGAGGTAATATGCATGGAAGTTTTATGTTTGCAACTTTTCCTCTTTTTGGTACAGATTTATAAACCTCTAGGCCACCAGATTCATTACTGTGACACACACAGAATATATGCAGCCTCATAAAAGTGAGTCTGCTTTCAATTTAATAAAGTTGCATATATATTTAATCACAGATAACTTCTAAATATTTTTATATCTTATTTCTATTTTATTTTACAAATGCAAACATTGTGATATTTTGTAAATTGACTCAAATATTTGCATGCTTTTACTTTTTAGGTAAGTGTTAATTGTTATTTTAAAGACACCATTTGTATTCTAAAAGTCTTTCACCTGTATAAAGGTCTGCTCCTCAGTCCCTCTGAAGTGGCTCTTTGTAACTTTGACAAAAAATGGCTCCATCTTAAGTAATATTTACATTTAAATTGACAATAGAAAATACATTTTCACATCCAGACTTTTTGCAATATCTATATTTTTCTGATTTTGCTGCAGAATGACACAGAATGTTTGAGCTCCTTGTGTGAAGTCAGTTTTTTAAATATAAATCAGACATATCAATTATAAATGCAGCATTTACAGCTTCTTATCATCTCAGTGACAACATTAACCAAAAAAGGACTTGAGTTTTTACTTAAATAGGTTGAAAATGCTGTGATTAGTTATACTGTTGAGTGTTTATTTTGTTAGCTTGCTCCTCACATTAAAGTGAAAAAGTTGTGAAAAGTTCTGAATTTGAAAGTAATTCTTTTGTATAGAAATATAAAGTTTGCTCCTTTCTTTTGGCTCACTCTTAAAACATATAACATCAAAGTTTTCTATGGCAGTTTCTCTCTATTTCAAACAACAAGTACATTATGTGGTTCTTTCCATCATAAAGGCTGCAGACTCTTTGTATAAAAGATTGATGGATTGTTGGCTGATCATTATAACTCAACACACCTGGTACCGTAAACCTCTGAGCTTTAGCACGCATTTTCCCAGAAGCACAACTCAGATAAACATGCTCTTAGAATTTGATTCTGTTTGGCTTCTCTGAAAGTTGGATGGTTAAATATTTGAATCGCTTTGGAAGCGAAACCTGCTTCACAGGTTGTTCAACTAAATGCCCCGGCTGAACTTAACGTATGCTTCTCAAATATGTGTCAGCCATGTCTCTAGTACGTGTGTGCCCCCTGGAGACGTGAAGTCAACAAGATTTACTCTAGTTTTAGATCTGAAGATTAACAAACACTTTTTATGAAAATGTTTCCTGCTCTGATGTAAATTATAAAATAAAAGCCTATTTAGACCAAATATTAAAGTCACAGCTGTAGATGTTTGCAAGTTAGCCTTGATGTTGCAATTTGAGTATGTTTGTTTATTAGTATAAATTCTAAGACAGAATAATGTGAAAAAATGGTTTCAGGTCTGAGGGAAGCTGATTGCAATACAAGTGTAAATTTGCTGCAAAATCACAATAAAATTTCTAATATTAAAATCTCATTGCCATGATGGATCCCAAGTTTTAATGATGGGCCTACAGGACCAGAAATATCCATCCATCCATCCATTTTCTGTAGCCGCTTAATCCTCCACAGAGGGTCGCGGGGCAGCTGGTGCCTATCTCCAGTGGTCAAGGGGCGAGAGGCGGGGGACACCCTGGACAGGTCGCCAGTCCATCGCAGGGCCACACAGAGACGAACGAGACAAACAACCACACACCCACTCACACCTAAGGACAATTTACCAGCCCAATTAGCCTGACAGTCATGTCTTTGGTCTGTGGGAGGAAACCGGAGTACCCGGAGGAAACCCACGCACGCACGGGGAGAACATGCAAACTCCACGCAGAGGGGCCGCAGAGCCGGGACGCGAACCCATGACCTCCTTGCTGCGAGGCAACAGTGCTAACCAACTGCGCCACCATGCAGCCCGGACCAGTAATAATGTATAATAATGATTTTTGTTAATTGCATTTAAAGTGCAAATCTTTTTCACAACAGTTAAAAATATATATTAAAAACATTTAATTGATCAGTGATAAGTTAGTGATGAAATTGGCCACTCATTCCTAATTTTGGATAAAAGCAGAAAATGACAAGTTTTAAAATATTTCCTGCCACTAGAGGGAGCTGTTTGTCCAGATTTAACAGGATGCACATCCACTTCTTATAATAATCCAATGAAAACCAGCTCATCCAAGGCCAAGGCAACAAGCCATCTCTTACTCTTCCCATACAGACCCCTTTGAACCAAATCCAGCTCCTATATTATGGCTTCCAGTTGATATATGGAGATATTCAGCACCATTACTGCTGCAAATACCCCTGAATGGTGCCAAGTTTGGACGTCACCTTCACCCCTGCCTCTGGTTAATATCTGCTTCCAAGCTGAGGAAGCTCTTCTGTCTTCCATCGTTACCAAGAAAAATGATGTCAGTAAAACGGATGCTTGTGATTTAGGTGTCTAAGCGACCTTGTAAAGGGTGTATACTAGTTCTGATCATGCATTATGGCTGCATTATGGGGTCATATTTTTCTTTTCCAAAATATAAATACATTTAGAGCTCTGCCTCCCCTTCTTAAATAAACCACACAGCTATTTTTTTATTTGAAGTAAATAAAATATACATTTTCCATAATGTCTTTGCAGTGGTAGTCTCTTAATCAACAGACAAGCTGCAGAACTCTCAGCCTTGAGATGTTGGTAGGTAAAAACGTCGAACCTCCTAACTTTCACCCCCACTTGAAAACTCCTTTTGCCAATTTACTGCCAGCATGACCTAAGGACCATCCAGGGTGAGCAAGATTAAAGGGGTAACACTTCAAAATCCTCTTTGAATCCTTCAAACGCACTTGGGTTAAATCAATTAATTCATTAACTAAGTAGAGGTCACAGCCAATAGCTGGGCTGAAACAAATTAAATCAATTAGTCGGGCTAATAATTCGAGGAAGACTTTAATTAGTGAAAGTTTAATCAAAGCTGTGGATCTTCAGGATCAGTAGTTGGACTAAACTTTGGCCACATCCAAGGAAAATATGCAACCATTTTTTATGTGTTTGTTTGTTAATTCTGTTTTATTAATAGGAGTTGTGTCCACTTTTATTACTTTCTAAGGGACGCAATCAATTAAACCATGAAAAAAAGGAGAGAAATGAGCCAAAACACTGATCAAATCCCAGGACACACTTGCAGAGTTTGCGGAGCCTTGGAGAGCAAATTAAATACCCAATTAAACTAATTAAAACAAAACGTGACCCAGGCAGGAGGGTCAAACAGTAGCTTCCAAGTTTCTTCACTTTATTTATATAAGAAGGTGAATTATGAAGGAAATAACCACTTCCTCTCCTCTACAAGTTTATTTTTCATCTGCTTTCATCATCTTTGGCTTGTGTGTCTTTTGAGTGCACACATCTCTCTCTCTCTCTGTGTGTGTGTGTGTGTGTGTTTGTTTCATAATCCTGTCAGCCATCTGTTGTCATTAAAAACCTGCTCCTGTTGCACTGTGGATCCTCAGTATTTATCTGGACAGATGTTGCTTTGAACTATCGTACTGTAAGTAAGTTTTGCTGGTTGTTTTTGCATAATCTCTGCAATATAGCAAACACAAGAGGAGTTCAGGGGGGATTTTGTATGAAATTTGGAACCCCCCCCCCCCCCCCCCCCCCCCCCCCC
>SSNR01000013.1:4060430-4075480 GCA_006937965.1 Callopanchax toddi
GGGGGGGGGGGGGGATTAGGCCTGCTTCAGTCTTCACTAGAAGGAGGGGGGTGGTTTGAAGAAGGAGGAGGTTTACATCAACAAGCCCTGATTTACGTAGGTGAACAGATGGCAGAGAAATTGCTCTGTTTGGAAAAGATGTGCAATTTATTTCTGTTGATATTTGAGAGAACGAGGGAGTGAGGAGGGGGACGTGATTGGTGGAGGGTCAGAGGGCTGAGACGAGGTTACTCTAAAACAGCTCGGGTGGATTTAACAGTGAAAACAGGTGAAGGTTGGATGCCCTGTTAGGTAACGTTACAGGAGGCATGCAGAGTGTCTCTGTTGACAGATGGCTCAATGGCACAGTGACATAATACAGTATATCTGAGATCTTCAGGTGTTTAAGCAGAAATGCATTCAAATTTTACACAAGTGTGTAGTGAAAATCCCTTCATGGGTTCAAAAACATATTTAATACATGCAGAAATTAAAAGCTCTGTTTATAAACAAGATTAATACAATTATTCCAACTTCTCAGGGAAAGAAACATCTTAAAGATTGACTGAGGTAAATAAATATACTGTATATTTTTTATATTATGAATAAAAATCAAGGTCACCTGACTTTTTATGTCATTTAATGAAACAGTGAGGTCTTATCCAAACTTTGGGACACGATAACATGATTTAAGCGACCTGATGGCTACATTCAATGCTTTGATAATGATAATTTACATTTTCTTGCCTGCCAACAACTGTTTGTGTTAGTTTGTCTGCAGTGTGAGCAAAATATCTCATAAGCTACCGAAACTCTTAGAAAGTAATCGCTGGACGTTCATCTACGACTGATTTACTTTTGGAGTCACAAACTAATCCAGCTCAAAAACGGTTATGATCTTTGGTGTAGCAGCAGCTGAGAATCATTCACAACACATGCTCCGAGTGCCAACAGATCATGAGTTTTACAACATTATGTGAGATTCTGCAAAATGTTATTTTGAAAATTTGACCAAAACAACCCTAACTTTGTTTCTCAATATGAAATGCTCTTTTGAACCATGTATGAAAGACAGGGTGACATGCGTTCCTTCAAGTTCAACAGTTTTGAACTTACAAAAAAAAAAAAAAGACAGGCTAAAAATACAATAAGTGCACTTCTGTACAAAGACTATCATGTTCATACTTGATTCTAACTCTTTACTTATTAAGGAGACATGAGGAGAATAATCAACAAGCATCCAGTAAGAAAGAACACATTCAGGCTAAATACAATGAAACTGAAAAACATGAATAAACACAAAAAGTTCAGTGACAATTTGACACGTTTCTGCTGTGTTTTCTGGAAGTCTATGATACATTCGCTGTCTGCAGTTCAAGGATGGCATTTCAATAAAAGATACTTTTCAAGTACAGCAGAGAGTCGGAGTGAACTTGTCAAAGAAGAAAGTGTTAATAAAGATATCTGAGCTTGGCTCAGAAGGGACAAACAAACAGTTCTGCACAGATACGGCCAACTAATACAGATTTATATGAAAGTTTGGTCACAAATCGTGTTTACTTTGGCACTCTGCTCAGAACACAAACCTGCAAACTCCTGTCAATTAACAATCCATACACTATCATTGCATCAGATAATTGGAAACATGATACAGTGACCACATACTGGATCTGATCAATATGGCCACCACTTCCAGTATGCACACATAGACACACCCATTCCAACAATTTTACTATTTAATTGATTTATGGAGATCCAGCTTGCAGAAGCATATTGATTCACATCAAGCAGCTCTTGTAAAATATGGTGATCCTGCATTTTTTAAAAATTAATATGAACAACTAGACCCAAATGCATTCTGGACATTTTACAACAGCTTGGAAATTTCACCAAGGAAATAAAAAAAAGCACATTAATTAGGTGGAGGCCAGCAGTCTTTTTTGTGTTATTGCGTCATAAAGGGAAGCATGAAAAGAGTGAAAGGTCAGTGCTAATGAGAGTGCTTCCGTTACGGGGCTGCCAATACAGACAAATTTAGACGGGTTAGAAACCCAGGGAGTGAGACTGGACTGGGTCACGGTCTGTGTTACACAGATCCACAAATAAGAAGTGGAAGGATACTAGCGAAATAAAGCTCGCTCCACTTGCCGCCATTAGCTTGATTGGCCTGAAAGGTCAGCAGGGGTCAATTGATGGGTCAATCACGCTGTCGATTTGATGACCTAACCACACTGACTTGGCCGACAGAGGGCTGGGCGTTGGACGCGCTCGTTCTGCCTCCCTTCATCTGAGTTATTGTGCATGCCAAGAATACGATACATTAACACAGAAAAATCTATTCGCTCACTTGTGCTGATTTACGCTCGGACTGCTCTGCCCTGTCAACACTCTTGACCAGCTCATTTGAACATTTCAATGCAGGAAGATTTATGCTGCAAATGATTTGACTGGGGTAAAATATGCATGCATGCCAAATGGTGTATTTGTTTTAGATTTTTCTAAGCAAACTCACAATTTTATCTCCTTTTTAAAATCAATTTTCCTTTGTGGAATTTTGTCTAAATTTGTATTCATCTATGCCAGTTATGGGACTCATTTTTAGTAGGCCGACCTACATGTGAGTTGGACCAAAACGCAGCCTAGATGGAGAACTCAAGATAAGCGCGTTGGTTTTCTGAGCCAGTCTTCTGATCTGAAACAAAGCGCCAGGCGAGCTGTGGATCTTTATCTGCGCTCAATTAATGATACAGCAAGTACAAAAGTACCCCAGCTCAGGTACCGGTCTTCAATTAAGCTGCCAACCCTGGAACCGCTCAAGCCAGCAGGGAAATACCTCCATATTTTACCTGAGTGATATGACCCAAGTTAAAAGGTTAAAAGGTCAGAGCAGCCTCATGCAAACAATCCAGGACACCGCAGGTCAAACTAAACTTTGTTCTGCTTGATGCACAGAGAGGTAGATAACCCTAACCTCTAATGAATTAACCCAGTGAATTTTAACTTGTTCACATCATGGTGGCTGGTTTATCAGAGGCAGAAACGGATCACAATTTAGAACCATCAATAACTCCTAAAACGGACTGATCTCTGAGCATAAAAGAGACATGGTTGGATAGCTTTAAGCAGATTCCTTCCACCATAAGTCATAAATATGGTGCTTCCATCACTCGTGAACAAGACCCTGAGATACTTAAACTCTCTCCCTCAAACCAAAACCATGGCTTCAGGTTTGAGATGCTGCAAGTTGTAGTTTGATCAGATCTGCAGAAAGCAGGGATGAGATCCTCCTGCCGCTAAACTCCACACCCTCCACTCCAGGGCTGAGCCTAGAAATTCTATTCATAAAAGTCATTAACAGAACCAGTGACCAAGGACTGCCCTGTGGAGTCCATGTCTCACCGGGAACAGGCTCAAGTCCAATGAGTGAGTCCTAACATCAGATATCCTGTTTTGGGTGGTTCTTTTCTGTATTTAATGTCAGAATTCAACAGATGGGCTAAGTATCTGATTGATCACTGCCTTGTTCACTAAGGCAGATCACCAGTGTCAATTAGTGTTTATGGGATTCCTCCAAAGCCCCTTAACAGACTGCCTCTCTTGTTTTACTGCCCTGCTCATTTCTCTGACACATTTAACAGAAATAATATTTATTAGTGATAACATGAAACTCATAAAAGGTGTAGATGAAACAAAAATCAGGTTAACGATTTGAGTCTTCTAGGTTTTTAACAATAGCTGTGGATCAGATATACTCAGTGACCCCATCACACACACACACACACACACACGCACGCACGCACGCACGCACACACACACACAAAACCCTTTCAGGTTGGTAGGTTTGCGGTTTCCTCAAACTCCTCCAATATTAAACACAGACATCTATTATCAGAGACTGGTCTCGACTGGCACGTATTCACCTCCACGTCTGTGTGTGTGTGTGTACTTTATGCTTAGTTGTGTGTGTGTATTTTGGGGGTTGTCTCTTGTGATTAATATTTAAAATAAAGTAGTCTGTAAGGTGTTGAGGATCACATTTTTAGGAGCAGAAACATGAAAATAGGAACTTTTTTGTGGTTTTATTTGGCTTAGATTTTGTATTTAGTTAATTCTAATTAGAATCTATGTGTCAGGTTGTTTTTTTATCTAGCAGCTAGATTACAAATCTGTGTAATGTGAAATAGATTATACATTTTTTCCATATTATTTTTAGCTAATTTGAATCATTTTAGCACCAGCTTTACACACCAACTTGAAACTTGAAAATAGCCTTAATTTCTGGTGTCCAGCAATATTTTTATTCTACATGAGCACTGCTGCACGGTTGGCGGTGGCTTATCCTCCAGGTGGGGTTTTGTCTTAGTCAGCTTGGTACAAAGAGCATTTAGCCTCCTCCTGAATAATCCAGTGAGAGCATCCGGCAGATGGGGACCCTGGGTTTGAAACCTGAGAGTGACATTTGACACATCCACACACAGAGGGGACTTTAGGACTCAGTGACTTCAGGTGGTTTGGCTTCTGGACATGACATCCAACCTGCAGCCCTCTGCCCTTTTTCTTTCTTAATGCTCAAACTGAGCAGAGTGGTGAGAGGTTGGAATGAGCGTTTGATCTCTTGGCTTTAAAAGAAAGTCAGATAACCTAATGAACACATAATTAAAAAGCCAACTATTTTTTATCAGTTTCCACCAAATTATATCATGTCCTGGCTCAGCTTTTAGCTTCATATCCCAGCTGTCAAGCAGTCACAATTACTGTATATTTGTTGTTCACCTCTACGACTGGGCCTGAATGCGGTGCTCAGTAACTTATTGGCCTGTCCCTAACCTTTCTGGGTAGCGAGAGCATCCATCATGTTAAAGTGCGATCTATTCCGGCCCACCTTCTGGGCTGAGCCAGCATGTGTGTTTGTGTGTGCGTGCCGGCTAAACTTATGAGCTGTCAGCACTAAGTGCAGAGCCTTGCTGGAATCCGACTACACCGGCAAATGACTGACAGTGACATTGCACCATTTTTGTACGTGTGTGTCTATATGTTTGTGCCATGGGGGTAGATTTGGCATGGACGGAGGTCACGTGTCCCCACCAATACGTAATTTGATTTCCACATGTGTACTTTGCATTACCGTAATTCAGTAACAGTTTGCGTTGTCATAAAAATTCAAACTGTTTTTAAAAGAAGGGAAGTTGCTCTTTCAGGTCAACATAGTGTTATTATAGTTATTTCACTCCCATGAATATAGGAAGCCCACGAATCAGCCACCCTCACACACATGAATGATGCTGTGAGGAGGAGAAACTCAGCAACAGAGAGGAGAAATGAAGTAAAGCAGCAAATTCTGTCTAAAAAATGAGCCTCCGGGTTATAAAACCACCACAGAGGTTCACTGGATTCAGTAATTTCTAGAGAAAAAGGTAAGGATTGACTGATTAAATAATGTGTTTTGATTAAAGTTTCTGGATAAATGCTGGGTAGAATAATATGTAGTTTTTACATATAACTGGATGTGTGGATATTTTCATTGGGTGTTGGCTTTTATTAGAACAGTGTACCAAGTTTGTAAGTTAGTACAATGTACATATATTTGTACTTTATTGTGTATGAAGTCTCTTGTGCAGTACACCACATTCTGTCTGCATGAATGCCATAGTTCACCATGTTTTTTCTGTACTATGGGTTTGAGACCTGCTGAATATTTATCCTCTACTTTTAGAGTCTCTAGAGGAGCAGCTAGTCTCCTGAAGGAGAACTGGGAGAGGAAGAGGGAGAGTTGGTCCAGACTGGAAGAGGCTGTGGGGATGCTGGGGGTTCTGGTGATCCTGCCAGGGACCGAAGACCTTCACCTCATCATTCCAGTACTGAGGCAGAGTCTGATAATGGAGTCCCTCAACCATCAAGGTTCATCTTAAAAAGAAGCCCTGTTGTCCAGACCCCTCAATAAACCATCAGGATTCAGACATATGAGGAGAAATGCAGGGAGGGAATAAAACACCTGTATTTTTGTAGAAAAGGGGGAAAAATTTTGTAAAATTTTCTAAACTCTTGAAACTGAAAGGCTGAAGAGCTCAACAGGTTCTTTGGCTGCCATGAGGCGATGACTGTTGGAACCAAGACCCCATCCAGCACACAAGCAGTAACTAAGTGCTCATCCTGCAGACCGCTGAGGTACACTTAGAGGTGTTAACATGAGAAAAGCAGCTGGTCCAGATGGTGTTCCAGGACTGTACAGTGGAGCTGGCTGAGGTCTTTACAGACATCTTTACTCTTATTGTATGTTTACTTTATGTCTGAGGCCAGATCAGATGAGTTTTGGTACAGCAAGAATCCAGAGGATGAAACACACAAAGTTTGTTGAAAACAACAATGTGGTTGTGGATAGTGCTGCTATTTTCAAATAAATAAGTAATCATAACTTTTTAAATGATTTTCAAGATTTGTATTTTCCTCAAAAAGCTCCTGTATTGAATCTTATTCAGGTTTTTTGCTCTCTGGTGGAAGATTTAACTATTGGAGTTGGCTGGTTCATATTTTATTTATGATAGTTTTATTGTTGTACTTATACAGATTTTGCATCTTAAAAGTTCAAGATTGAAGATCGTTTTTATTGTCATTGTACAGGCATACAACGAAACTGTCATTGTGCTCGCCTAAAGACAGCTCTCATAAGCAGGTAGTAACTAAGACTAAAGACTAAAATAGATGTCACACACACACACACACACACACACACACACACACACACACACACACACACACACACACACACACACACACACACATGCGCTTCTTCCACACACAGTCAATTTAAGGTGCACAAATGTACAAGTATAAAAGTAAACATGGTAATAGAACAAATACCAAAATATAAAGTAAATATAAGTTATATGTAAACAGAGTCACGTGTTAAGGTGATAGGAGTAACTACTAAATGTAAACTACATGCTGTAGTTCACTAATTGTCCTGCAGAATCACTGTTTGTGACCTTATAGCAGCAATATTCAGTTCAGTGATGTCTCTTGTGTAAAAGCTGTTCAACAGCCTGGGGGTGCATGTGATGTTTAAAGAGATGTTTAGCAGGGTGGGTTGAGTCTTTTAGGACAATTTTTTGTTTTCCGAAGGCAGCGAGCAGTGAAAATGTCATCCAGGACAGGCAGGTGTTTGATGACTCTCTGCAGGGCCTTCCTGTCAGCTCCAGAGCTGCAGCTGATGCTGTTGGATGAGTCTGTATACCGACTCATTTCCTTGACTGATCAGGCCCACCACAGTTGTATCATTGGCAAATTTAATAATAACATTGGTGTTGTGGGTGGGCTTACAGTCATGAGAGTACTGGGAGTGCAGGAAAGGACTCAGGATGCAGCCTTGTGGCTCCAGTGCTGAGGGATAGGGAGGAGGAGTGGTGGTGGCCTATTCTAACAGACTGTGGTCTGTTTGTTAAAAAAATCCTGTATCCAGTGGCAGATATTGTGTTGGAGGCCGTGGAATAGTCTGTCGGGGAGAATGTCGTTGAATGAAGAGCTGTAGCCCATAAATAACAGCCTTGCGTATGTACCTGGTTGTTCCAGGTGTACCAGAACGGTGTGGAGGGTGTTGGAAGTTGCATCATCTGTTGGTTCTGTAGGCATGATGGTGGGGGTCCAGTGTGACAGCCTTGAATAAGAGGTATGTCCTTTAATTTTGTTGAATTTTACTTTGAATAACTAAGTAACTGGTTATAGGTCACACAATACCCACCACCAAAACTGATTTACAGTAAACTTATAATGGCTATATATGTGTTTTGGATGCAAAAATAAACCACACATGGCAATAAAAGACAATTCCCAGTGTGGAATAACTGATAAACATTTCGTTATTGAGCAACTTTGGGACCACAGCTGAATGGTCTCTCTCCATTGTAGACATGCTGATGTATCTTTAGATTCTCTTGTTGTGTACATCTTTTCCCACACTAATCACAGCTGAATGGTCTCTCTCCACTGTGATGTATCTTCAGATTTCCATGTTGTGTACATCTTTTCCCACACTAGTCACAGCTGAATGGTCTCTCTCCAGTGTGGACATGCTGATGTATCTTCAGATTCTCTTGTTGCGTACATCTTTTCCCACACTAGTCACAGCTGAATGGTCTCTCTCCATTGTGCTGATGTATCTTCAGATTTTCATGTTGTTGTGTATATCTTTTCCCACACTAATCACAGCTGAATGGTCTCTCTCCACTGTGCTGATGTATCTTCAGATTTTCCTGTTGTTGTGTACATCTTTTCCCACACTAGTCACAGCTGAATGGTCTCTCTCCAGTGTGGACATGATGATGTATCTTCAGATTCTCTTGTTGTGTACATCTTTTCCCACACTAGTCACAGCTGAATGGTCTCTCTCCAGTGTGGACATGCTGATGTATCTTCAGATTCCCATGTTGTGTACATCTTTTCCCACGCTAGTCACAGCTGAATGGTCTCTCTCCAGAGTGGACATGCTGATGCATCTTCAGATTCTCTTGTTGTGTACATCTTTTCCCACACTAGTCACAGTTGAATGGTCTCTCTCCAGTGTGGACATGCTGATGTATTTTCATATTCCCTTGTTGTGTACGTCTTTTCCCACACTGATCACAGCTGAATGGTCTCTCTCCAGTGTGGAGGCGCTGATATCTTCCCATGCTTCCCATAATTCCCATGCATTGGCAGTTTGAGCTTGTTTTTAGCACCACCTAGTGTCTGTTTTAAATCACTGTCATAAAATCTTTAAAGCTTAACACATGAAATAATAATCAGAAAACTCAGATTTTTGAAGTTTGAAATATTTCATGGCTAATGTTAATATAACCAGGGGTGCACACAATTTTTCCATCGAGGTACTCAAGGGAGAACCCTGCGCTGCACCACACCTCCATGGGTTCAGGGGGAAAGATAAGCTGCTGGCGGTGTGTGTCACTGGTGCTGCATGCACATGTCACTGGTGCTGGGCATGTGTGTGCTTTGGCTTTGTGCATGTGTCAGACGTGCTGCAGTTGTGTGTGCTGCACACACGTGTGTCGCCGTGCTGCGTTCGTGTGTTGGAGGTGCTGCGAGTGTGTGTGTCGGAGGTCCTGCACATGTGTGTCTACTAGCCTCAGAGGCCATGTGAGCACTCATTAGATGCACTGCAACAAAATGTGAAGCTCATCTGATCGCAAAATGCTCCATCGGACCGCGAAAGCGCCGGTCTGCAAAGGCGCATTCGGGCAGTAGGTTCTGGTATGAATGCATGATATCTGGTGTGCATGTGGTGCAGTTATGTGCACCCCTGCATATAACAATCATTTACTTTTATATTATATTTATTGTGTAAATATTTAACAATGCAATAACAATAAAACTAAATAAAATTTTGAACCAGCCAACTTCAGTGGTTAAATCTTCCACCAGAGGGCAAAAAAAATAATAAATAAAATACCTGAATAAGATTCATCAGCTTTTTAAGGAAAATACAAACCTTGAAAATCATTAAGTTATAAGTTATTTATTTATTTGAAAGTACTAACACTATCTGGAAGAAAATATGTTTATTACTTTCATTAACGTCCATGTTTCTGTGATGTTATTATGTTGGTTTAATTACTGCTGATGTATGAGACCTGTTTGGTTTACACTATATGGCTGAAGTCTAAACTGTCAGTCGTTAGTTAAATTTTAAATTAACATAAAATAATTTATGAATTAAACTGAATTGTTATTCAGAGGTTTAAAAGCATGTAGTAAATCAGTCTTTATTATTGTTTAATTGTGGAGCAAAGAGACAAAAATAAGAACTCAACAAACAGGGTGTGTGCGCATGTGGGTATTTATGAGTCCTTACCAATGTCAAGAGCAAATCGCCATTGGTTTGTGCACTCTTTGTGTGTAATTGTGCACATAAACGTTCCCTCAGCTGCACAGATCGGGTCTTTCATCTTTTTTTCCCCCCGCCACTCTTCATGTGGACATGAGATGCACTGCGACCATCTGTCATTGTGATGATGATTACAGTCATCTTGGAACAGGACTAGTGGCGTATTAAACAGGCTCTCTTTGCACATTGCTACAGTAATGGCTTCTCCAACACTTTATTTTCTCACATTTTAATATGCTTCTATATATTTCAACATCATGTGCACCAAACGCATATTAATTCTCTCCTTGATTACATCAAAAACCATAAAGAAATTCAAATTTGTCATCCTGCAGGTTTAACAGAGCACCTCAGCGATGCTTCTATTTTCTACTTTTCTCCTACATGACTCCTCCTCCTTCATTTCTCCTCTTTTACTCAGTTTTTACTCACTTTCTCATCTGGACCACGTGCTCTGCTTCACTGCCACCCCCACCACTCTCCTCCACACCGACCCTCCTTTTTCCCATCAGCACCCGGGAACTGATGAATGCGTGGCCTCCTATTGATCGCGATGGGTGATGGATGATGGCTGGGAGATGAGTGATGGGGTGCAAGCAAAGGTGCCAATAAGGGGGCAGCCAGAGGGTGGGGTCTCCCCTACTGGTGCTAATGGGAGAAGACTAGGAGAGACGGCCGCTGTGGCAACCGCTCAGCCCCGCCTTCTCCACCCCAGCCTTGTGAGGTTTCAGCTCTACTTTGCATTTTCTTTATTTCCACACGCAGCACCTACAGGGTCATGCTTTTCTGTCCCGCGTTTGGGCTATCCAGTTTGTGCCTGTGCATGTATGTTTCATGGAAGTGGTGGATATGTATGAGTGTTGGAGGAAAGAGGCAAGGTTTTGTGTGTGGGCGGCTGCAGGGTGGAGGATGCAAAGGAAAAATGGGGGGTGGGGGGGGGGGGTGAAGTGCCCAAGTGGTTAGTACGAAAAGATGATGGATGATGGGGCAGGAGGGGAAGACTGCTCCTTAGCTCCAAATTGATATCCCAGCAAATGTTTTTGTCTGCTGTGAAAAATGGTGCAGCAACTCTCATCTCCACTGCACCCCAAGTCCTCCTCCTCCTCCTTTTCATCTCTCTTCTTGCTTCCCTCTCTCTGCAGTGAATCATGCCCTCCAATCCATTTCCAACAGCTAAAACCTTTACTTCCTGCTCTTCTTATACTCTGACAGCCCCTGATCACCGCTCCATCCTCCTGGTTTTCTGCTCTCATCGAATACCTGACTTTCATTTCCTGGTTGCCATAGAAACCTCTGCTGGATTATTGCTCAGCACCACTCATCCTTTTCACACCCCCCACATTGTTTGCCTCGCCTCTCCTGGCACAGCATTTAGAGAAAACTACCTATCACAGTGGACTATCAATTGCAGGCTATTGGTGTAACTGCTGCATGGGGGAGGAATGAATGAGGAAGTGAAAGTTCTCCAGGGAGAGGGAGGCTGGTCCTCTAATTGAGTGGGATGATGTGGAAGTTTGGTTAAAGAAATACACAGTTTAGAAAGACAGATACTTTATTTTCCTTGTGTGTTAAAAAGGAGTTTTGAGAAGTTGTTTTTTGTTCAAAAGAAATAAACAGTTTAAAGTGAGATAATCAGTTGATTATTCAGATACAAAAATGGTTTTGATGCTGGGAATGAATACAGCAAGAAATTTCTTTGGTAAAGGAAAATTAATATTTTCTTGTCTTCATCTTTAGTGTTAAAAAGCAAGTTAAAATTAACCAACAGCTGTATTTAACCATGAAGACGACCAAAGGAACTTTTGTCTTTTTCAGCTGGATTGTAAAGAAAGAAAACTGAATAGAATTGATGGTTTCATTCTGGAACTTATGGCATTTGCATGTGTTCTTCTGTTGAATTTCTGTTTTACACCTAAAGTTTTTAAAATAAGCATGCTAATCAAACCCTATTTGTTCCGCTTTGTGATGGACTGGTGACCCGTCCTGTTCCAACTGCACAGGAACAAGCAGATGTAGAAAATTGATGTTGAGATTGAGGTTGAGTTTAATCTCTTGTTATTTTGCTCTTCTTTAATATTTAATGCCTTTAATTGTCCTTGGTCATGCAAGAAAAAAAACATTTGGCTTCAGGGATGAAAAACTAAAATGGTATGGTTCTATTTTAACTCATGCTCTGAAGATTTTGTTGTTACCTTTCAAACTATTTGCATCAAAACCAGCTCTTTTTTGATTGGTGTTGCCGTTGTGTTCAGAGTTTGAAATTAGTCTTCACCACTGCATTTTAATCTAAACTTTCACACACACATTCATTGAAAAATGGCAAAAAATGGAACAACAAAAGTATACCCCACCATATGTTTTATTTATTCTAATTCTAGTAGAGGTATTACATTGAGAATATCTCTTAATAATAAAAATCTGAAAGACATCTCTAAACAGAATAAAACTGTAATAAACTATTTTTTCCTCATCTTTTTTATAGTTAGTCTGGGGTGTTCTGAGTCCTGTGAGAAATAAAGTGTTTGAGAGAGTTCTGATGGTGGAAAAGAGTGTGAGAATTAAAAGACAACAGGAGAGAAATGGATGAGCCTCTTCTTTCACTGTGCTTAAAGGAGAGAATCATCTGCAGGAGAGATTGTGGCTCAGATTAGGGGTGAGGCAACGCTCCAGTGGAGAGGATTAAGGCTGCAACACAGAAGCAACACTAATAGAGGACAATCCAGCTCCATACAAAGACATTTAGAAATGAATGCTACAAATTCAAATAAATACGTAAAGAAGATGCTCTTTCAAAACACAATGAGCTTTGCTCCTGTCTAATGATTTTTAATTTAAAAAAGAGAATAATTAAAGAAACAGCATTGTTGTTGAGTGTTTTGAGAGGTTAAAGTTCAGCTATCTTTGGCTCCAGAGTTTGTCCAAACTGTAATCCTGGTTCTCTGACCGGGCTGCTCAGTAGACGGGCCAAGAGCCTCGCTCCCATAAGACCAATCTCCCTGACATCTGGGCCACTGCCTTTCCCTGGGCTCCAGACAGCTGTTGGAGGATGGTTAAGCTCCCAGGGCTCTTAGGAGAGGGGAAGAAAGAGTTGACAGTGCTTAGAAAACATGACAAAAGTTGTGCTTGATGATCAAATCCAAAAGTTAAAGTTTGTTTTGTTAAATGTGATTTAAAAAAAATGTTATCCTTTGATGACAAATCCTCACTGTTTGAAGTCAAAGCGGTTCTCTGAAGTCTCATTTGATAGTTTTTCATGTCCTTTCATTTCTTGCCTGCGGCACCAAAATAAAAGAGCCCAAAATGTGCTAAATGTGAAATTTGTTAAAGTGTTGTGAACTCAGCCTGTTCACACAATTATGTCCAGTTGTCTCTTCATAATGATCATGATACAGTTTGATTGGGGGATTAAACACTTATCCCTCCCCTCTGCCCGCTTTATTGATTTTCTCCTTCCCTTTCTCTCCCCCCCACGGCTCCCCTCGTCCTCCCTCTTAAAGGTGAGGTGGACTCGTGGCCTGATAAATGGCAGAGGATTGATTTGTATTTAATTAACAATTTGCTGGAGACTCTCTGTCCCTCTCCACTCTACTCCCCGTCCCACCCCTCTCTTCTTCCCTCTATAAGGTCTCGGACGGCTTGTGAGACAAGCAATGAGCGGAGGAGAGGTGATGCATGGGTAATTTATAGTGTGATCGATAAGTCCTGGCCTAACATCTACGGTGTCTGAATATGAGGGCTGGAAGGAGTGTCAGGGTCCACAAACGGGGAAGAAGGTGAAAACGACAACACTGAAACACACAAAACAAGAAAGAGTGAGGAGGGAGCACACAGAACAGTGCAAATGTTTGAAAATATACAAAAAGCTGCAGCATAGTTATTAAAAATGAAAATATAATGTCGTTATATATAATGTATGATCCTTAAATCTGAGAAAATCTAAAGAAAAATAAATGCATTTTGGAATAATTAATTTTAAAAAATGTGCAACAACATTTTTCACACTTGCATTGTTCTGTTCAACACTTTAGCACTGAAATATAAAATAACAGGTTACAGGTATATTTGTTTAAAAATGACTAAGAATCACATAAGAAAATACATTTTCATAAATTACAGCAAACGCTGAGATGATTATTATTAGAATACATTAAACTGGGTAAATGTTTGCTTTATTTAGTGTGTCCTTACAGGCTTCTCTGTGTTTGTTTGTTGGTTGTTTTTAGTTTTTTTTTTTTTGTTTTTGTGCACCTTTATGACTTTTATTTGATCCCACTTCAGAAATTTTTGATCATAATCTAAAATTTTGTTCGCCATACTTTCATGCCATTCTTTTAAAAAAACTAATTATAAGTGTATGTCTCATATTTCTTTTATCACGACTCTGTTTCATTATTTCAACAGGTATAGTCTTATTTTGATAATTTTTGGCAAAATAATTTTTGTGTGTACATTCAGTGTTTTGTCTTTTGTGTGTTTCCTTAATGTGGCTTTTATTTTTGTATTTTTGAAGCATATAACTCCAGGATAAGACACACGGCCCTCTGCCTGCTTCAGCCTCTGGGTTTGTTCCCAATAGGCCTGCTCACTAATCTGTTCATGGATCAGTTTTGGAGACATCAGATGAGTCATTTAAAAGAAAAAAAATACTACTTTGCTTTGTGTGAGGAAAAAACAAAACAAAAATAAGAATATCTAGATTTTGTCTTCAGAGATAAAACAAGATTTTTTTTATGTTTGTGAAAATTTGTCATGCTGACAAAACTATAACAGCTTATTTGAGTTGGTGTTTTTGTTCTGCAACACATCCAACAGGGGGCAATGCTGAGTCCATACCCTCCTTGTTTACCCATCAGCCATCCCTGCAGGACAATGAAAAGAGAAAAAAAACATGCCAAGTCTTCCCTTAAGCCTACTTGAAAAATCCATCATAATGATAAAACCCTCAATAGGATCAAACGCCTCAGTAGAAAACAAATAGACACTTAAAGATGATGATGCTCAGCTGCTCCCCCAACACAGGAGAACATCTACGGCTGCAAAGAGGGTGGGAATAATTTACCAATGAGAAACCAGGATCAAGGTGAGAACAAAGACAATTAGTTGAAGCTGCTGCCCCTCTCTAACTTAGGATCACTGGATCAGTAGACTACCCCCCCCCCCCCCCCCCCCCCACCCCCCCCCCCCCCCCCCCCCACCC
>SSNR01000013.1:4075509-4101230 GCA_006937965.1 Callopanchax toddi
CGTCAAGCGATCGCAACATAAAACCAGTCTCTCTCTCTCACACACACACACACACACACACACACACACACACACACACACACACACACACACACACACACACACACACACACACACAGAGAGATGAAATGGGCTGCTGAGTGGGCACCGTGTGCGATGAGACTTTGGCGTTAACAGCCCTCCCCATAAAAGTGTTTTATCACGTATCTTGTAATGCAACACATTAAGGGTTGCTGTTGTTGTTTCCAGCAAGGTCATTTTACCCCCCCCCCCGCTTCCTTTCTCCTCATCTCTTCAAACCCTGCATCCCGTCCCTCAGCTTCCCTCTTCTCCTGCTGCCTTTAGTGCGCTGATATTGTGACATGATGGCGTTATTATACTCATGAAAGTGTGAAGAGTGTCACGCCTATCACAGAGAAACAGTTTATCTTTGAGTTTCTCTGTTTTGACTCTTTTTTTTAACCTGTTTGCTTCAGCTAATATGCACATTTCTTTGTTTGGAGCTTAAAAGTTCTGCTCAGTGTGTGTAATCATTTACCATCCCTGAACTGCTTTTCAGCTTATCTCAGGATTATCATTGTGTTGGACCTACTTTTTTTTCATTTTTTATCAGTATTTTTGGCTCATCTTTAATTCAGGTTTTTCATCCAGCCATCATCTTAATGATGACATATATGTATTTTTTATTTTTGTTATTATTATTATTATTCCTCCCTTTGTATTTAAGTCCTCAGGCTTTCCTGGTAATCCCATCAGTTCGGCCTTATGCACCCTAGCCCCACAACTCTCAGTCAGCTTCAGCAGTAATAAAAGAAAAGCATAATCCAGTATTTAGAAATATGAGATTTACTTGTGGGAATCTGGTGAGCCGTGCTGGATTAGGAATGGCTTTGGTAGCTCTGTGCCCCCCTGGTGATCCTGGATCTGGATGGATGGAGGAGCAAAAAGAAACGTGCAGGTTTAAACATCATGCAACATTTTTCTATCTTTATTTCTTTTTGTTTTATTATCTTTTCTATGCATGTGAATTTTTGTATGTGTGTGTGTGTGTGTAGGGGGTTTGAGGGGTGAGCAAAAGAAGAACAGGGTGTGTGTGTTCTTGTAATTTATAGCTGCCAGGATTTGAGATGATAGAAGAAAAAATTGGGCTGCTTTTTCATCTTTTCGCCTTCCTTATTTTACCCCGCTCATTTAATTTAATAACCTCTAAAATGTAAATGCATATGCACACATGCATCTCAGACAATGCTGCCGATGTAAAATTTATGTAAAACGTGCCCATAACTCTGGGGCACGTTGTAACATATGACTCCATGTGGTTTCATTACCTAAAAGGATTTTTTGTTTGTTGGGGAGTCTGGTATATGTGTGTGTGTGTTTTAATGTATGCATGTGAGCATATGCATGATGTGTTCGGGGTTAAGAAGATAGAAGGAATGGTTATTAGTGAAGCCTTCTGTTTGTTTGTGTCATGTGGATTGTGTGCGGTGGAGGAGTAATGCATTCTGGGAAATGCCAAGCGGAAAGAGGCATTAAATAACGAGAAGAGCCTTTCGTTGGCATTAGAAGAATCCCAGCTGTTTTCCTTTTTTTTAACCCCCTTTTTTATTTGTTCGTTTGGAGCTTTTACCTTGTGTCTGATCAATTTACATATGAGACTGAACTGAAAAAAGGTCAGATCCTCGTGGTTTCTAATATTCTGAGTGAAATGAAATGTGTCACATGGCCTCAACTTCGATAAACCTAATGAGAAACATGAATAAAGATTAGTCTGTTTTGTTCAGTGGGATTTAGAATAGGCTCTTCTAAATTATATAGATCTGTGAAAAAGTATTTGCCCCCTTACAGACTTTTTCTGTTTGCATTTTTTGGTCAATATATCAATACAAAGATAATCTGAGTAAATACAAAAAGCAGTTTTCAAAGATATTTCAACCAAACTGACCCTGTGTAAAAAAGTAACTGCCCCCTCATCTAACTGGTTGGAATGGTCTTGATGGTATTCTCCTTCAGGGTTAACAGCAAATCAGCCCCAGACCATCACACCACCATGTTTGATATTGGTATGATAAATACAGTGTTAGTCATGCTCCAGTCCAGATGTAACACCTTCTAAAAGCCTCTACTTTTGTCTCGTTAGATCACATTTACACGTCTTGGAGATCATCACAGTGTTTATTGGTGATGTGAGATGGGTCTTTGTGTTCTTTTTGGTCAGCAGAGGTTCTTGAATTTCTTTAGAACGGGGCATGATGTTTTTCTTTTGAGATCTTATAGCCTTTATTTTTTCAGACATGTTCTATTAAAATAATTTCTTCATTCTACAGGTCTGTCTGTGATCAGGCCTGGGTGTCGCTGGTGGACTCAGCTTTCTAAATAATTTTGTTAATCACAGGTCATTTGTGACTTAACAACAGGCACAATTACTTTTCACATAGGACCAGGTTGGTGTGGATGATTGATTTTCCCTTATGAAAACAAACACATCTAAAACATTTGAATTTTGTTCCTTATTATGTACTCAATACATGGTCGGGCCTCCTTTTGCATGGATTACTACATCAAGGCAGCGTGGCATGGAGGTGATCAGCCTGTGGTATTGCTGAGGTGTAATGGAAGTAGGGGTGGGATTCGAGAAACGGTTTCAACTTAGAACCAGTTCCAACCGACCAATTCCATCAGAATTGTACACCTCCAACTTTAGCAATTCTTCTTAACGATTCTCTTGTTTCCGGTTTTCCTGAAATCCCCGTCCCACCCACTGGTCAGTAATCTTTCAGCCACGGAGAAATTAAACTTCTATGCACCTCTCACTGGTCTGACAGACCAGCAGCGGAGGGGATTAACGAGATGAGGTCCTGACGGAACCACGGCAGCGTTAAGATGAACCCGCAACAAACGCCGAGTCCTCCACTCAGCTTTTTCACAAATCTCAGTCTGCAGTCTTTGAGACGACTCAGGAGCCTAAAGGAGCTGCAGAGGTTTGATTCCAGAAGCAGTACCGCGTGACCCGGGTCCGTCCGATTCTGGACCTCACCTTGTCAGATGGCTCTGATATTTTTGCATCTATGGCAAGTCCTTTTAACATTTAATCAACAATTGAACCTCTCTGTAATTCCTATTTTATACAGCAATAACTTAATTTATCCTAGTACTTAATAGAAAGAATTAAAACAGACACATGCACACACACATGCACGCATGCACGCACGCACACACGCACGCACATGCACACACACACACACACACACACACACACACACACACACACACACACACACATACACTCATGGTTGCTTGCGGTGCAGATGACTGTGTAGGACTTTTTTTTTTGCTACTCAAGAATTGATAAGGGAATTGTTAAGGAATTGGATTGATAAGCAGAATCGATAATGGCATTGATATTGATAAAAACCTATCGATTCCCACCACTAAATGGAAGTTCAGTTTGCTTTGATAGCAGCCTTTAGGTCACCTGAAAACTGAGCAGCAGTCCAGTTCTTTTATAGCCCAGGTAAAATGCTACTGATGTTGTGTTTGACTGCCAAAGGTACCAAAAGCTGCTTCAATGACCACATGGTGTTACTGAGCTCTGATTAGTCAGCAAACTGTCCTGACCTGAACCCCATAGTGAATCTATGGGGGACTGTCAAGAAGATGAGAGACATCAGAACAATGCAGATTTCACTTTCTAAAAAAACCAAAAAAACAAAAAACAAAACAAAAAAAACAACAAAATAAAAACAAGAAATCTTTGGATATGAACTAGAATTAAAACATATTGTGCATCGCTGATGCTGATGGTTGTAAATTTGTTCTTAGGTCTGAACAACATTTTCTTGGAAGAGTGAATTTGCTTTGTAGCGAAAGCTGATTAAAATCTTTCACGAGGCATCGTTCTTCACTCTTGCCATCTCTGCAGATTTAATAAGGAGGCAGGTAAACATCAGGTACCTTCCACATGTTTTCATTTACAAACTATTTCAATTCATGATGCTAAAATCATGGCAGTAATCAACGTTGTCTGAGTAGCATACTGAATGTTTGCAATAGCAGTGAGATGAAGGGTGTATTTGTGCTTTTTTATGCTTCTGCGTGTGTGTGTGTGCAGTCTGTAGCAGACACTTGAGTCTATTGGATTAAGATTCATTCGCTATTTAAGGGTCAGGGTTCGGGCCACGTGCACGTTGCATGCCTCACTGATCAATACCTCCGCCACACATCCTGCCTGACCCTGGCATTTTGTCACCGTAAATCCCCAAGCTCTTTTAACCCCCCTCCCTGCTCACCAACCCCCTCCTTCTCATTCTTCTTCTTTTTTTCCCCCTTTCTTAAGTCATTTAAAGAAGTGATAGAGTCAAGGGGGAGCACTTTGTTAGATCTAAATACATTTAATGCAGCCGGGGATGGTGGTTTGATGGCTAATGTGTAGCTTCTAGTGATGGTCTGGTCTCAGGAGGGATGTGCTGAGCTCAGGAAGAGATTCTGAGTTCTTCATCTTGTGAGGATCTTGTTTGTTCTGAGGTTTAAGAAAAGGTTTGATGTTAGAATCAGGAATTACATAGGTTCTGATATTAAAAAATAATATTTTGTTTATTGTAGACAACTCTTTGAACAACCTCGGCTTTAAGAGACAGATTAGGGCTGATTGAGCTATCAGCTAATTAAAGCTGCACTCTGTAACTTTCAAACAGGTATAGTTAGCTATTTTACACAAACACATCTCAGAACTCTCACCTCTCCTGTTGGCTATAATTCCTAAGCCATTCCTCCTTCAGACATGGGACTGTGCATTGCCACATTAACAAAAGAGAGCAAAACACCGGGCGTTGAAATGCTACGTCAACGTTCACCCAGGTTTTTCCTTTTTCTACGTCCAAACGTTTTTTGTTTTCTATAGCTGAAAAGGTTCTCTGGTATTTTTTCTTACAATTGAAGCACAAACAGCCATTTCTCTCTTTCACTTCTGGGATTTTCTGCTGAAAAATGCTCCAGCATGCATTAATCTAGGATCCAAGTAGAGAGGAAGTGAGGCGCTTCAGCAAGACAGACAGCCGGATTGTCCAATCGTTGCTTTTCGTCCGAAACAGATTGGCTGAGGTTTTAAGAGAACTGTGAGGGAACCACCTTATTGATTTCTTTCATTTTTAAAAATCATCACAATATATTTATAGCTATACTATGTTAGAATGTTGTTAAGAGGCATTAAAATGTTTGAAGCTAATTTGTTTTGCAAATTATAGCACCTTTAACGCTGGAGCTACTTTCACTTTAAAACAATTGTAGTCTCAAAAATTCCATAACAGTTTATTGAAACAACATTTTCTAAACTTTTACAAAACTATTCATTTTGCCTAATATCATTTACATAGAATCCTGGGTGGGGGGGGGGGGGGGGGGGGGGGGGGGGGGGGGAGGTTTGCAGTAGAAATTAGCTAGCTAACTATTAGCAGCACTTCCTGTTAAATGTGTAACATGTCCAGTGAAAATGTAGTAATATTTCTGATAAAAAAACATTAGGAAAAATGTGTTAAATCAGTTCACATGAAGTTTTATAAAATCGTTGTGATTAGAGATGGTTAAAAATGGCAGAAATCTACTTAGTGTCAGGCCCTGCTTTAAATAATGGTTAGCTTGTTTATCTGGTCAAAACTAGTAACTGTTATTTCAAATTGCTATTAAAATGTTCAGAACCTCTCCACAGAAACACATGATCAGAAAAATCTTTTCAATTGATTCACACAAAATAAATCATCATAAAAGGTCATTGGTGACAAATATAGACCTATAATTTACCCAGAATGTGTAACCAAATAACACATTTGACCCAAACCGTACTCTAAATAAAGTGGTCTCTAATTAGGTTCACTCTTCTGGGTGTTTTACTTTAGTTTTTGGGCTTTTTTGCACCAAAACACTTGATTTACTAGTGAATATTCAGTTTGTCCTCAAGTTGGAACTTGGTTCGACTTGGCAGGAAGTGCCAAAAAACAATATATTGCACTTTTGACAATGGAATAAACCTCCTGGATAGTACACTGTTACATCCGCTGCTCATTTGTGTGGATGTTGACTGAAACGAGCACTTCCCATGAAAAAAACACGAGGAAAAAGAAAGCCTGGGCTAGGGAAATTTATTTTCTCCACATCTGATTTCTTGGATTTGCAATGTTTGATTTAGACATTTTTAAAATCAAAATGCATTGCACTGTGTTGCTTCCTCTCTGGTTTGCTGGAGTGTCTGTTTGCAATTCACAAAACCACTCCAGGGTTCACCTACATGCAAACTGAGACACAGATTTTCAGCAGGCAAGCCAGAGTTCACAACACAAAGATAGTGGCCCTGCAGGACTGGACAACACTGCTGTAAGTTTTAGCATTCGTCTTATATATATTTTGATGCACAAACCCAAACCTCATATATTTGGAAATGAAACCATCATCATGCTAAATCAAAAATTTTTCTTCCTTCATGCCCTTCACACATCCTTCATCATGCTCTTCAATCCATGGAAGATATTCCTCCTCCTCCCCAACACCTCTGCTCCACCCCCTCCCATCCTCCATCCCTCCTCACCTTCCCTCCATCCTTTCCTTCCCATCTCGAGGCCTACCGTGCTGGCTGTCACACCACGGAGATGCGTCTGCCTCTTCGCTTTGATATAGTAGCATCAGGTTTGCCTGATGACCAAGGTCAGGGACAAAACAGTCTATTCAATCCACTCATCATTATTAAGGGCATAAATAAATTTGGATGGAAGACAACACCTTGAACTTTGAGTCTTTACCCTCCGCTGAAATTTATCCTTTTTTTCACCATTTCTTCCCCCCTCGCTGTTGCTCGGTGACAGAAGATGACTCTTTTTCAGCTTCTTTATCTCACTGTCTCCGAGCATTCAACAAATCCATTAGCTGAATGAGATTCACTCTACATATGTAAAAAAGGGGAGTTTTAGACAAACAGAGTCTCCTGCACCACAGTGGTCAAGTTTACAGTGAAAACATTTAAAAAATCTTATAATTTAAAAAAAGTTAAACTGGATGCATACATTTTTAAAATAAACTATTTTATATCCACACACTTTTGTAGTTTTATTTATAATAATTTTACAAACACAGTTGCATAGTTGTGGAGTGAAATAAAGTGCGTGAAGGTTAAATTACACCATAAACCTTCAGTAAATGATAAAAGCAAACAAAGTTCTTGGTTTTATTATTAAAAGAGGCATGAAGAGTCACGCATCCAACTGTATTCTGCTCCTGTGTGAACAATAGTCCATTGCCTCCCTCTCGTCTTTGTCCCTGATCTCGCGCCGCCCTCCCTACCCCCAGAAACCAAATTATAAAATCATCGAGAGCATGATGAGATTGCTGCTCGGTTATTAATCTTCAATAAATACATCTTGACCCAGGGATTAAGTGTATGCCCTCTCCACCCCCTTGTCCTCTCCATCCACTGTCACCCCCTCCTCTCCTCTCCTCCTCCTATCCCAGCACCAACACTCATCTCTCCAGAAATGCTGTGGCATGATTTACAAAAAGGGGGAGTAAAAACAACAAAGTGTTGAGATAGAAAAAGAGAGATAGAACGAGAAGGGCTGGGATAAATGTTATGAACCTGGACTGAGTGGTGGCAACAGACAAAATACTCAACGTCTGTTCTCAGCTCCAACGGGTTTGTTGGAATAATTTTGTTATTTACTTAATGAACGGATTCATTTTCTGCATGTTTAATATTAAAACTCCTGTCTTGGCTAAAAATATGTTCATTGATTCTACATTTTTTAAAGTCTTCTAATCTGATCGTAAATAAAAAGCTAATATTTTACCGAAAACAACATTCAAATAAATCAAACTTATCCCTAATCAAAATATTGAATTACCCCTAAAGATTATATTTACTAAGCACAGATACATCAAATTAAAATATAACCAACTTAAACTAAAGAAACCCTCAAATTTCATAACTTTTTCACATTTTCTGTGTTTATTTATTCATTCAAGTGTAAATTAGCTAACTGCTCATTGAAGTCTTGAGGTTAGGATGAACTTCAGCGCCCAATGATATAATAATAATTCTTTGTTGAAGCACACTGGAGCATCATGGTTAAAAAAATTAACCGTTTGACCTGCAGGTCAACTGAATTCTGGACATTTTAAATCTCTGTCTCTTTTTAAAGCATGCACTGAATTTAAATAAAAGCAAATGAACAAAAATGCTGCTGAACTAAACAATAAAGATATGGAAATGCTTGAACAAAAGTACAGTCAGTTTTACCAGATTACCTTAAAATAACAATATTATTTTTATATTCTCTTCACGTTGCATTATATTATTACAATTTTTTGCTCCAAATCAAAAAAAGAATGCAAAAAAGAGAATAAATCCTTGTGTTTTGTTTAGAGACTTAAAAAGGAATACATGATTTATTATTTGGATGCCTTTTGGCTCCCAGGTTAGAAACAACTTTCTTCATCATAACTGTAATCTGTGAAGTAAAAAATTTTTTTAGCCAAACAAACAGAGGAAGGCCAGCTATAATGCAGAGGCGTATTTTATTATGAAATAGATGTCGTCTTTTCAATTTCCCCTTTGATGGAGCAACATTTAAGTGAAAACACAAAGAAGCTGTCCAATCAGGACCTCTGCTCCCCATCCTCCACTTCAGACACCCTCTCTTTACTTTGACGCCTGGCTTTAAAAACAACAATCATACTAAGTGATTTATCGCCTCCTTCCTCCAGAGATCAGAGCAGACTCTGAACCAGACGGACCCTCTTTGATGCTCACAGCACACTCGATGCTCAGCTGTAAAACCATCTCATTTTCTCCTCTTTGGGATCTTCTGGATGCAGGAATTCTTCTCCCTCTGTTCGGTTCTTCTACTGACAGCTGAGCGATGGTTATCCTCGAGCGCTGTGATAATTGAATAGTGTGATGGCAGGCTGCCGGTGCAGCGACCATCTGTGAGTCTGAGTGGTTTGGTGAGTGTTGCCTTGGTGGGCGGGGGAGGTCGAGGGTTATGTGAGAGCCAGACAGCCTCTCCTTGGGGAGCTGTTAACACCTCATAGATGCCAAAAAGCCCCAAGACGACCCCTTGCACAACGGAGGCTTCTAATGAGAAGCAGGGCGATTATCCCTCTGTGAGGCAAATATGAGCATGTGTTGCTATGAATCCTGGTCAAAACCAGCAGAAGTATCATGTAAAAATGATTGTAAATGTTTTTTCTTCTTCCTCAAGCAACTGCTGAGCTGTAGGAAAGTGACTGTTTAATTTAACATCACTGTAAACTGAGAATTTATGACTCATAAAAACAATTAGTGCTGCAGTGATTACTCAGCTACACAGCTGGTCCAGTGAAAAGTAATTAAATTAGCATAAAATTAATACACGCACAAAAATTTGGCTGCGATTCTTTATTCTTATTAATGGGTTATTTGTTGAAGTGTGGTCAAACAACAAAGTATTTCAAAGTATTTGTGGGGGGGGGGCTTCTTTTTTTTGTAATGCAATTTTTATATATTCACATAAGTTGTAAAAGTTTGATAAATAGATCAAATGAAACTTTAAAGCTTCTGTTACAAACTTGCAAGATGAAAATCAGTATTTTTCATGCACGCTGTCCCTGGTTAATGCCTGCATTGATGATTTCATTAAAAATGACAAACATCCACACAGTGGCAGCGTGAGGAAGAGCTGCGTGATCCATTAACCGATACATTTCTAATATGAATGTTCCTGAATGCATTTCAGTCAGCCTTTGCAGAGAGATTACTGGGTATTGCATTCCTGTCTGAGAACCAAATGAAGAAATAATTATGCAGCTTGCGTGGAGTAATAGGAAGGTGGAGCCATGATGGATTTGATTAAAGTTGTCAGTGAAAACACGCACTAATGACCGTGTTGATTAGTTAGATTGCTCTAATGCAGCTGCAGATGCCATTAATCTACAACATAAACAAAAGTCTTGTTGTTGCTCGCTGCTGTGTTTGCAGTTTGTTTGCAGCATCGTGAAGTCACGTCAATTCAGGTTTTTTATGTCTTTTCATGCACTTCAATTTGTATATATGCAAAATCAACATTATATTTGCAACTTTTCATTCACGTTCCCGTCTACATTTCCATTCCAGAATGTTTTAAAGTTCACATATGAACTGATAATCTATCTTCTTCCACTTTCTCCCCTCATCCTTCCTCTTCCTCAGGGGGGGGTCCAAAAAGAGAAGGCGCTCTGCCTCCGGCATGCATACAATTGCACAAGTGCAAACACACACACACACACACACACACACACGCACACACTGACCAGCTTCCTCTTGCGTTGCAGCTCCATTAGGTCTGAATTGTAGCTGTGATGTGTGGGACCCATGGGAGGTGTTATTGTCAGAGCTGATTTACTCAGCACCAGCTGACATGAAGCCAGAGGACGTGTGTGTGTGTGTGTGTGTGTGTGCGCGTGCTTGTGTGTGTGTGTGTGTGATCCCTCCATCTGAGAGACAACAGGCGTCCTGCCAGTCTTAGAGTCCTTTACAGAAAGGCCAGTTAAAAGCAACAGTTTAACCAGTAGCAGGAAGCAGCCTCAGCTGTTGATGCGATTTGATTTTTCACACCTTGTTATGTTCACTTTACAAGTCTTCATGCTTACAGAGGGTTTTGTTGGAAATAATGCTATTATTTCCCAGTTATGCATCAATTATAAAAAAAAGCTTTAATGAAGAACAAACTCAGAGGCACATTTTTCATGTTTTAAAGTGTTTATAGGTTTAAAACCTGTTTAATCTTTTCACTAGTGGGTTAATCACTCGGTGGACATCTTGGACCCTTTAGCTTATCGAAGCATGAACTACAGTATATAAAATCCACTATTAATGACTTTAAATATAGGGATGTTCAAATAGAAAATTTTTAATTGACCTTAATAATAATATTATAACATTCATATTATTATTACCCTTATTATAACCTCTTATTGCCCCAATGGCTAATGACAAAGAAAATTCAATGAGTGATTTGATCAACAGGAAAAGTTGATAAATGTTTCTGAACTATTATTATTTTCAATATTATTATGGGTGCATATAGCACATATATACAGTAGTATGATGAACAAAAGGGCTATTTTGATTGAGTTCAGATGCATCTTTCCTCAATGAGCTGAAAAACATCAAGGTAGAATTCAGAAAATATTTTAAGTGTACCCTGATCTTGTATTAGCTTGTGATTTAATTGAGAAAAATTCAGTTAATTTATTGAAAAGCTGCTTTCTTTTGCCCGGTGATGGTATTCTTGCACATAAGTCACCACTTTGAATTATAGTGACTCAGCATACTGCCACCCACTGGCAGAGCACGGAATGACAATGATATAACCTTAAAAAGCAAAATTATTGAATAATATGACATTATTGATTTGTTTAGTAAAAACACATGCTGTCCTCTTGAATGACCGTTTACAAAAAATAAACATTAAAATGTATATTTTTTGTGTAAAGATGGATAAAAACATTGTGACTGGTTATAATGGTTCGTTTATGAAAAGTTTAGAGGTAGATTTTTTATTTTTGGTTCATATAATTTTGCTTAAAGCGATAGACAAAGAGGATTGTTACCTTCGGGTTAAAAATAATGTATCATCATCTCCAAACAGTGTTTATTTTGTTGGACATTATTATTCAGTTCCCTTTAGCTTCCTGTTAGCTAATCTGAGATGTAAAATGAAAAGTTTATTTAAAATAAAAGTGTTATATCTTGTAAAAGTTTTAAAGTGTTTTCTTTTTTATTTCAGACTGGAAAAAAAAAGAAGCAGAAACTAAATTTCGGCCCAAAAGGAAGCTGTGATGTCAAACTATTCTCACAGTTTTGTTTAAAATATCTTATAAAGATCAATAATCTTCTGCGTGAGATTAGAATTTATTTTGTTTGTTATCTCTGTTTCATCCCTTCATTTTTAATGGCTTCTAAATGTCTGAACTAAAACCTAATTGCTCTTCCTTTCATTCCTTCTTCTCACACCAGTTTCCCACACTTACTGTCCCACTGGGAAGCTGTTAACCAGTTGAGTTCAGCTCATCTGACAATTTGCAAACTCAACTTGATCCAATGGTCTTGTAAAATGTTGGATTTCCACCTCAATCTAACAGAGTGGGGCGAGCTAATCCCAGGTATTTGCTTAAGAATTTTATCCCACGGTCAGCAAAATCTCACACCTGCTGTGAATAGAAAGGTGAAAAAAAATTCACTCAAACAGACGTTGAAACAAAACTTCCTGTTTGCAACAAACCTTCCAAAAACAGCTTACGAAGATGAAAAATTGTGGATGTTGCAGGAAAATAAAGTTTTTCTTTGGTGCTTCACTCTCACCCTGTACTGTCTTCACCAAACAGTCTTCAGGTTGGGTTACACACCTGTTGCCTTTTGCAAAGCAACAATGATACCTGCCACTCAGCTGGAAGGACTCAGCTGATTATCCTTTTCTTGTCTTGGGAACCTGAGGAGCAGAGTGGGCAGCCTCTAACGGAGGAGGAAGTCTGAGGTTGCACTGGAAAACAAAGGCTATGAGGACAGCTGGACTGTGCATTCATGCAAACGTCCTATTCTGCAGAGATGCATATGCAAACACAAATTTAGCTTGAGAAATCTTTAATATAGGTGATAAAGCATAATTTATGTTTGCAAAATTTTGCATGAACACTGATAATTTGCATTGTTTCCCCCAGATTTTTCATTTAATCAATTTGTTGATGAAACAAAGTCTATGAAGAAATAAATAGAAGAGCAGAGGTTATATTATGGTATGGGTTTGTTTATGGCTGAGACTGGGACTAAAACAATCTAAGAAAAAGCAAAATAATAAACATATTATAAAGCAAAATGTAGTCAAGCAAATAAGGGTGGGTTTAGTCATGGAAAATAATACGTATTTTAAAACAAACTGCAATTTTAAATATTAAATGTTAAGAAAAATACATCTTTTGGGCTTGATCAGGTTAGGAAGGATGCAGAAACAAAATTGGCCAATATTCAGCATGAACGGTCAGCAATCAGCCAATCTGAAACAGAAACTTGATTTTTTTATGGTCTGTGAATGCACCAGTGCCATTTGACACAAAAAATCTCACTTGTTACTCAGTTCATGAACTCATCACTAATAAGTGCACTTATACTAGCAATAACAGTGTCATGATTTGGAGTTTTTAAGGCAGGACCCAGGCACAGACGAAATAAGCCGGCAGGAAACAAGGTTCTTTATTAACAAGCTCAACTTAGGACAGGAATGGGTCAGGACTGGACGACTCAGGATCAGGATCAGGACTGGACGACTCAGGATCAGGATCAGGACTGGACGACTCAGGATCAGGATCAGGACTGGACGACTCAGGATCAGGATCAGGACTGGACGACTCAGGATCAGGATCAGGACTGGACGACTCAGGATCAGGATCAGGACTGGATGACTCAGGATCAGGATCAGGACTGGATGACTCAGGATCAGGATCAGGACTGGACGACTCAGGATCAGGATCAGGACTGGATGACTCAGGATCAGGATCAGGACTGGACGACTCAGGATCAGGATCAGGACTGGATGACTCAGTACCAGGAGATTGTTTTTCCACGCAGCCGGTCAGCCGGGTTACCCAAATGAGGAGCCGCTGTGCCAGGCAAACCGCTCGGGCGTACTTATACTGGTCCTGGAGTGCAGGGGCTGCTGCCAAGGCCGGGTAGCTGTGGAACTGAGAGAGGGCTGCCTCCTCCAAATGCAGCCTCTTGGGCACGCCGGCCTGGTGGAGATGAGCCGAAGCATGGCGCTCACCATCTGCTCGGTCCACAGGATGTTTCGTCTGCACCTGGGTCCTGCCTTAAAAACTCCAAATCATGACAAGCAGATCTTATATGGAAGTTTTCACTTCCTGAAAATATAATTATCAAGTTAAATAGAAATGTAAAAGTCTCTGTTCTTTATAGTTCTTTGAGATAAATCGGTATCAGCAGGTCAGAGCTGTGCAAGAATTGACAATTGGTTTTGGCCTTCAAACCAAGAATCTGTGCATCTCTACTTAAAATTGTTAGAAATCATAAGAAGTTATGTCAGAAGAAGCTTCTAGGTGTGATCAGAGGCTGTTATTGTAGTTAACCCCTTATGGACTAGTGTCGACATTTAGTGTCAAACCACTTCTGGCCTTAAAGGCACACTATGCCGTTTTGGCTTGTTTTTAGCACCCCCTAGTGTCTGTTTTAAATCACTGTCGTAAAAACGTTAGCATTCTCTTTGCTCAGAAACACCTAAATCTAACTGTTGAAATGTCTCCTCAGCCTTCACTGGAGCGGTTCATCACTCATTCGAATAAATCAGCTATGTTCAAGCAGGTAGAGATTGAAAAAATCCAGGAACCATGAGCTAAAAACACTCAGGCACTAGCATATCGGCCACATTGGGTTAGCCTAACCCTCGCGAGATACGTGACTTTGTGAGACTTCAGGGCACCGGACCAGAGACTCAGAAGCTGCAAACGCAGTGTTATGGATACAAGCAGCAGATGGGGCTAAGTGACTTATCATTAACCCTTAAAACAACAACAATAAAATACTTCACCAAGTGCTAATGCAAGGCTTTCTGCTTTGATTTTCTTCATCCCAAATTATAAATGTAGCTTCCTTATGAACCCTCCACTTAAAGATTATGAGATGCAGCAGCATCCATAAATAAACAAATGCATCTGTTTGTATACAGACTGACCATGAACTATTACAGAAGAAAATGCATAAACATGTAAGTGCACACACACACACACACACACACACTGGCCATGCACTCACTCACGTAAACACAGAGACATTTACTGTTTAATCTATTTAATTGAACCTGACTTTGAATAACTAAACAAATGAGGAAATTCACGAGGGGCACTCGATCCCTTCTTGGATAATGGATTGGAGATTCCTTTCCCATAGGGGCGTTTGGGCAAACAAGACCCAGTAATCTCTGAATTGATGAGTTGACTGCATCAAATTTCTCCACTAAAGAGCTGCTGAGCCCCTGATACAGCACTGGTAGATGGCCAGGGAGTCAATTTGCGGACACGGGCGGAACTGCAGGAGTTCTCTGGTTTCACTATCAGAGTGGTGATGTGATGCAGGATAAATATTTAGGAACATCTGCTGCTTAAGATTTACACATGATATGAATGAGAAAATATATTTATACAGATTTCTTTCTTTTTTTGGAGGGGGGTGTCACACTTAGACTTTTGGGAAAATATTCTGTGAACTGACAAGACTAAATGGAGCTTTCTGGAAGGTGTGTGTTACATCTGGTGTGAAATTAACACTGCATTTCACAAAAACATCATCACAACAGTCAAACATGGTGGTGGCAGTGTGATGGTCTGAGGCTGCTCTGCTGCTTCAGGACCTGGACAATGCTGTAATGGATGGAATCATGAATTCTTCCTTCTATTAAAAAAAATTATCTGGAAGGAGACTGTCTGACCTTTGACCTTAAAGGTACACCAAGTAACTTTTTCATTTCTACGGCAGTGATTTAAAACAGACACTAGGGGGTGCTAAAAACAAGCCCAAACTGCCTAGTGTGCCTTTAAACCAGCTGATCATGCTTTAAAATCCTCCTGTGTGTGTAAATTAAACTTCAGAGTTATCACCAACACTTGATTAGAACTACCACCAAGTTTAGGGATAATGCCACAAATTCCAAAGCCTTGAAGTGACTTTCCTTCATTATTGTAGCTTTTACACTTTATTTTTAAACCCTGTGGTCAGTTATTTCACTGATTCCCTTCCATAATGTGAAGTTTAATGACCAACTGGAACAAACCAAGGATTAACCTCCATCTTAACTTAGGTGATAAATTTATTAAATTCCTGCCATGTAATTATGAATCACCATCATTACCAGAGGGAATAAATAATACATAAAACATTTTCCACATAAACAAACATATACATCACACCCTCCCCCTCATACCCCCCTGCTACAGTTCTCCTTTGAGGTGGTTTCCAGTACAACAAAACAAACAAGACACATCTGAGAACACACAAATGCATAGTTGGACCCCTAGGTACCATTTGTTAAGACAACATCTACGTTTCCCCCTAAATCCCAGTCCAAGAATGTACAAAGTCTTCATGCCCAGGTTCTTTTTTCATGTTCAACAAGGGGTTTATATAAAAATAAAGTCTCCACAATGATATATATTTTTTATATATAGACATTTGGCAACAACCAGACATTTAAAGACTCTAAACCTGAACATGCTGAAGGTAATAAAAGACCAGCAGGATGAGATGTGAACAGAGAAATTTCCAAATACTGAATATTTAGATATTCTCTCGTTTTAAGTTGTTAAAAACAGCTTATAGTGTCATGTTTTTGACCGTTTTTTATCTCGAATGAGGGACTTGTTCTTCTTAGCCTCCATAAAGATCACAAATGATGAATGGGTGGAATATTTCTGAGATCCGAGCACAGCTGGCCTTCTGCTTTACACGCTCACTGTCCATTGAATCCAACAGAAGACACAGAAAAGAAAGCAAATGAATGAGTCAAGTTCCTTCAGACCAATCAAAACTGCCCATGGTCCACCTCGTCTAACCAGGATGCAGGACTGGCAGGGAAATCTGGGTACCCGCCACTGCTCCCAGTGGAGAGGTCGGAGCTGGGGCCGTTCGCCGCCCCCATAGAAGCTCTCACGGCGGGGTTGATACCGGGCCCGCCGCTCTGGGTCATGATGGAAAGGCCGGAGTCGGGGTAGACGAGGCTGGAGATGAGAGGCTGGTGTCTCGGGAGCGCCTGGAGTGACCCCGGCGACTGGGGGAGGCCGTACGGGCTGCTGGACCGGATGTCATGGAACTGGTCTTGGGAGGGAAGGACCCCATGTTCCAAAGGGAAGGCGCTGTGGTTGTTACCCCCCTGGCGACCCCCCATGGCAGGAGAGGACTCACTCAGGCTGCTGTAAATGCTGTTGTTATGGCCCAGCTCTGACATAGGAGGCTCATCTGTGCAACAAGAACAGATCAAATGAATGTTAGCCTGACTGCATCACAGAAAGAATTCATGATCTTTATTTCTCTCATTTTCTTAAGCATCCAACGGAAGAGCATTTAAAATTGAAGCTTTTTTTTTAAATACGGAAATCAACGGAGAGCTGTTTCTGGTCCCTGAGATGACTTTTGTTGTTAATTGGTGCTATTAGGTCAATTAAAACAAACAAGTTATTGTAATATGTTTAGCTTGATTTGTTCTTGAGAAATTAATAGAAACATAACAAAAATATATAAAGATAATATTATACCCCCAGTATTAATATCCTTAGTAAATAGAGATAAAAATTAGAAACTCTAAAACTTTTGAAATTGAGACATTTAGGATTAAAGTATTTATCAATTTTTAGATTTAAATTAGTTTTATTTCAATCAGTTGTCTAAATTCAAGCTGAAGACAAAACTCCAGATTCTGGTAGCTCAGCTTTTTTATTTATTCCTCTTTTTAAAATTTTGTTTAAAATTTACCAATGAAAATAATCATAATTTAGGAAGTTTGTGGATAAATCTTTATTTACTAGTAATTTATGTTATTTTCCTTTATTATGACAAAGAAATCAAGGAACAATTGAACAAAAATAACACCAAAAAGACCTAATATAACTTAAAACAGAAGATAACATGCAAACAAACAAACAAACACACACACACACACTTTGAATAATGACATTAAATTATTGAGATAAAAGTAATTTTGTTTGCCAGTAAAAATATTTATTATATAAATGTGTGTAATTCTTCATTTATTTTAAAGAATGCATTGTGAACAAAGGTTTTGATCATTATCAATGTTGATTCTGTGGTTAAAAAAACAACAACACAACACTATGTAATACTAACAACAAAATTCTTGTTTAGAATGAATAAAAAAACATCCTTTTTTTTTTACACATCTTGACTTTGTTTTCTTTACATATTCATAAACAAAAACAAAACAAGATAACAAAACCTGGTTTTCAGACTTCTTGATTAAAGATAACACGTTTTTGGTGACTTTGATCAAATGCAAATTCAACATGTCTAAAAAACGTAAGAAAATCTGTTTTATAAATAAACACCTGCTCTTTTATTTTGACCTCATTAGATTACTCTCAGTGTCTTTTCTTTAAAAATGCCTTCCTGAGCTTTTATGATATAGTGCTAATTTAGTTTTTATTATTTTATCATTAATTTTTCATGTATTTAGCTGTTTATTCATAACCTGCTGATTCCACTGATTTTTTAGGAACCAAATCTCAAGCCATGACAATGCACTTTAATGTCAGTATATATAGTTTTACAAAGTATTTATCATTACTTTTTAAATGTCCCCTATATTCAGCTGTGCTAAAGCAGCTGTACGGTTTGTTCACTTGCGATCGATAGAATTCACCTGTGAAGGACACCTCAGCATCACTGTCCATGCCCTCCTCCTGGATGCTGTCTTTGTCAGATTTCGAGCTCCCTCTGGACCTCTTCATGTTTCGGAAATACTGCCCCCATCTCTGTCGCCCTGCGTCTTTTTTCAGCCTTTTCTCTTTGGCTCGTCTGTTCTGGAACCACACCTAGAGGGTACAATGAACAAAAGTTTTGAGGAAAGACTTTTATGAATGCAGATAAGCATTGCATAACGTTAAAATGGCAAAATAAAAGAATGAAAAAGTTGGTAGTGTTAAAAGCATTTTCACGAGGACAAAATATTCAGTGTAATTTAGTCAAGTCAGTGTCTTTTATATGATAATCATAATGTTCAAGGACTGTCTGGACCCTTCATGTCTCTGAGGGTCCAGGAGGGAGTCTTGAGCTGCTTCACTGCAGTAATCGAACAGCTTCATATCTCCCATTTTTGGCTTTTGATCTGATATTTCTGCTTGCATGAGGTCTAAATTGAAACTTTTTTCACTTTTAACTTCAACCCTGCACCAAAAGTAATCTATAAAAGTCCCTTGCACAAAAAGCATGCAGCGTAACGTTCTTTTTAATGATATTCCACCCTGAAGTGAACCCTCTTAACCCCTTCCCTTTCACTGAATAATGAGGAGCTTTTTAGTGGCTTCTGTCCCTACTTTTGTCCTTGCAAATAAAACAATATATATGACCAACACCTAGCAACCAGCGCGAGGCTCCTCAGCAGCAGACAATATGTGAGGGCCCCTCTTCTTATTGTTAACGAGGCTGCACTTAAACCACGCTGACTTTCATGTAGACTTCATTTTACTACATCTAGCTGTAAATCCCTTATTCGTACAGTACTCCTGCGCCACAATTGTCTCCTGATAATAAAGTCAGGACACTAATGGAGAGGCTCTTAATGGATAATAATATACTTTACCTGCACAACCCGCATGTCGAGGCCTGTCTCAGAGGATAGCTGCTCTCGGACGTGGCGGGCTGGTTTCGGGGAGTTGTTGTAAGCGTTTTTGAGTGTTTCCAGTTGCTTTGCAGTGATGGTGGTTCGTGGTCTTTTTGCAGTTGAGTCTGCCTCTGAAAGAAGGACACAGCATGTCAGGCAACAAGAAGGAACGCAATTAGCATCCTTGGTCAGAAACAGAGAAATGCATATTCTGCAGCAAAATGCACATCAATCCATCCATCCTTATTTATAACTGCTTCATTCAATAAGGGTGTAAAGACCACAGAGCTTTGAAATTTTACATGAATGAATGTTTATGAACCGTATTTGCACTGCATGCTTATCTACACAGCACAATACAAAAGTCTTCATCCATACTAACGCTGCACAAGTGCGCCTTAATCTAATAGATGTGCATTTGTTTGCAACAAACTTGCATTTGCACCCCAAATTAGAACAATAAGTTATGCATGGAATGATAAAAAAAATCAACCAGTGGGTCCAGGAACAAAGGTGCATGCTGGAATCTTCCAGTAAGTAAAATGGAACAATGGAAGCTTTATATAAATATGCATAAAGCACTGGGTTTAATCATAGTCCACTTTGTCAAAATGCTCCAACTTTGAACCTGATTTATGCCTGATCAGTTGATGGAACTAAAACATTATTTGTGGTGAAAATAAATTTTTGTATCATAAATATTTTATCATGCTCTTTTAGTGTGATATTTGCCTAATAAAAAAAAAAATCTCCCTATACTGGTAAAATTTCTAAATCAACACATTTGCTTTTTGTTAACATCCAGTTCTGACAACTACAAATTTATAGACATTCAAATATTAAGCAATTAAAAACAAACACCATAGCACCCTCACTGGGGGCAATGCCTCCTATATTAATTTCTTGCCCCTTCAGTGAGTTGCTACATTCATTTGTATAATTTTCTTGTGCGACACCCGCAAAAACACACACCAAAAATCTGACATCATTAATGTGTTTCTCTAACTTTGACACACTATAAACCATGGGTTCATTTTATAACTAAACATCTCTGCTCGACTCCCTCAGATCTCCTGTCACGGTAATAAGAGTTATTGAGAGCTGATGCCTGCAGGTGCAGGGTGGGAGCCTCCTGGCCTCCACTTCCCACTGTTTAGTATCGATCGAGCTGCAGGCAATGACGCAATTAGCGCCGGTGGGTCAGAGTTTATGGATGACCTCACTGTCACGTCAAAAGCCACGCGACTTACAGCAAGTAAATATCATAAATATTCATATAAGATTAGAGCATTTATGCAGCTCACCTCTCTGCTTGGCGGTCTCATAGTCGGCCTTGCAGACCAGCCTGCTGTCCTCCATCAGGTAGTACTCATCACCTGTGGCCAGCTGCCTTTTGCACACGATGCAGGCGAAACAGTGCAGGTGATAGACGAAGTCCTGCGCTCTCCTCACCACCTGCGTGGGCGGGATCCCCTGCTGGCAGGCCGCGCACTTGGTCCCGAATCTCCTTTTGGATACGACAGGGTGCATCAGTGCGAAGAAGCATTACAGTTATTAAGGGGCAGGAGGGGGGTAAAAATCAAGAATTTCGAAATAAATGAATGAATAAAAATCCTGGCATGCTCTCCAGAAGGCCACTCACTTGAAGAAGTCGTCCTTGCAGTAGACGTTGTCCCCCCTGCTGAAGCACTTGTCCGCCAGTTGCGCCTGACAGTCGCTGCATTTGAGGCACTTGCTGTGCCAGTGGCGGTCCAGCACTTTGAGGATAAATCGGTCCACGATGTGTTGGTTGCAGCCGGCGCACACTGGGATTTCTGCAGGAGACAAGGTGGAAAATCACAGCAAGTCAGTGCTTATGTTGCATATAAAATAAGCATCTGTCTGTGGACATAAGCGATCTAATTATGTCTAATTATGCAGAACTTTACTTAAAGGTTGCATAATGATTAGTCCACATCTGACTTTTAAATAAACTTCCTACATTTTTTGTTATTATTAATTTGCCTCTTAAATAATAAATAAAACACGTCTAATGACAATAATAAATAATAGTATATGACAGGTCACAAATAAATATTGAAACAAATTCAGATAAATTTACATAGTGATTCGGTTTGTGTCAACAACACAGAAACATGATTTAAAATAATAAGATTACATAATAAGGTGTTGCCTTAAGTTTTCATCTTTCCGAGTTTTATTGTCGAAATTTCATGTTTAAATTTCAGGTTCATAATAAAAAAAATAACAAATATATTAAACTGTTTAAAGGTTTGCATTTGTGCCAAGTGACTGAGGAATAAATTGATAAACTGCTAGTTTCAGTCATTTTGAGGCCTAAATGAATGAATGGGCATATTTTATTTTGAAAAAACGTTTTATATGATTTTAATTTGAAGGGAAAGCCTTTGAGGAGGTTTCATTTTTTAAAATCAAACTTATTCAAGTGTGAAATCAGACTGGTTTTATAATAACATTAATAAATAGACAAATAGGATTAATTGTGGTGATAATTCATGAAATTAAAAGAATTAATATATTTTTTGACATAATAAAACTCTTTATATTGTACAAATTGTATTTAAAAATAATGGGATTTTTGCTCTCACTTAAAAAAAATGATTCCATTCATGTTGAAATATGAATCCTTCCTATTGAAACGTTGATCCTTTGGTTTATAATAACCTCAAATACTAAAACCTGTTTTAAACAAGAGACACGACGAGCGTTTAAATGGACCTGTTTTGATCATAAATAAGTAAACATTCGCTCAAATCTGTTGAGGTTTTTATTCGATGATCAGTCCGACTGTAAATCAGAACTCAAATGAACGGAAGTGAAATGAGGACATAGGTGAGACGTCATCTGGCCTCTTTATTACTAATTAAAAGACGCTCGAGCGCTTCGGGGTCCATGCAAGGAATCGCGCTGCTTTTGTTCTGATCCATGAAACATTGACGAGCCATTTCGTCTTGCATCACCGGCGGGCCGCGTCAGGAGCAGGTGGATCCGGGTCATCATTAATTCAGAGCGCACGGTAAAACTAGAAAGCTGCGGCCTGTGTGGTCTCACGGCTCAGACCGACACAAAGTCCGAGCGATTTGCTCTCCATGCAAAACCAAGTGGGGGGAATTAAAACTCAGGATGCTTGAACAGGCTGTAAATATTTAATTTGAGGTGAAAAAATTTAGATGTTCTTTGCTGCAATGCCCCAGATAGATTATTATGATTTATTACATTGCATTATAATATTTGACACTCCTTCTTGGTGCTGTATGTTGCGCAGAATGTTCGTTTCGTGCAGCAAAATGCGTAAAATCCAAACGAGGGACAAAACTCTAAAAACCGTGCGTCAAACGAAATCTGAACAATCTTTGATCCTGATCTAATGTGAGGCAAACAATCACACCAAGCTGCCTCGTCACATTTAAATAAATTTAAAATAAAATTAATATTTCTTAACAAGCGTGCATGATCAGAACCTTCTCCAAACCAAAAGGCCCGTTTTAAATCCAGAGCGCACGGAGACGCATACGGAAACGAATGAAGTGATAAATTCCGCCTTGCCGTTACCTTTGCGCAGCTCCTCGCTGTGCGACAGCAGAGCCAGAAGCATCTCCGTGCTGTTTGGAGTCTCTTTGGGAGAACTGCGCTCACCATGTCCATCCATCGCTCATGATTTACGCTTACATTAACGCGACGGTTCACACACACGCACACATCTAGAGATAAAACACACACGCGCACACTATAGGGCAAAGTGTCAAATTTGAGCAGCAAGAGTCCCCCCCGAAGTGAGCACAAGCGCGCGTGGGTGCGCAGACTGGAGTTTGCTTTTATGCTTCGCCTGTGCAGGATTACGCTGCGCCGTTTCCCGGGCGACGGGCTGATAGATCAACATCACCTATAGTGAGCACCTCACCCGGAAGAGGAATGGGCAGGAGGCGAGAGGAGGGAGGCCAGTAAAGTTTCAGAGCTGCAGGGGCGACTTAAAATGCCAAACATTCATTTTCCAGCAATCTGGACTAAAAAATTAACTTTTTATTGGGTTATCAAGCTGACATGCGCTCAAATTTTACATCACAGGGTTAGAGACTTATTTTCTCAGAGGATGATGGCAAAGTTTAATCTGAATTGATAAAATAAACAGAAAAAGAAAATAGGGTAAGTATTTTTTTTTATAAATAAAATTCTTATTTCTCCAGTATTTCTTAATATTTTAAAAGAAACACACTCTGGAAGCTTGACCAACGCAAGCACCTGCCATTTAAAAAAAATACAATAAAACAAATATGTAATTTTATTTGTTTTTGTGTAAATTTTGCCTCTTAACATTTATTATTGATAATGGGAGGCACGCGCTATGCGTAAAGGAGAAATTACGCATATATCCATAAAAAAAAAAAAAAAAAAAATATATATATATATATATATATATATATATATATATATATATATATATATATATATATATATATATATATATATATATATATATATATATATATATATATATATCATTATTATTCAAGCCTTTTAGTTTTTACTGCATATTTGTTTGATATGCTAGTAATTTTACATAGTATCTAAAATATTTAACAGACTGATCAGCACTCTTACATAAAAATGAATAAATTATTATTAAAATAAAATATTTTTTAAATCACCCAGAACATTTGTGAGTAATTTACGCCCACGCAGGCTTCGTTTCCTGCGCGCAGAGTGCTGGAGGACAAGTGTTTATTTAGGGGAGAGATTGGCTGTTCAATAACATGTTGATCGGGCCAGCACCCCAATGAATTTTATTGACACTGATCTTTGGCACAAAAGAGCGCCTAGGGAAATCACGGGTAGTGGCCACAACCGGCCGGAGCGCTGATGAATCTAAAATCAATGCCCCGTTTGCCTGTATCTCAGAAGTATATGAAAAGCGTTTTGGAGAAAGGTGTGGGGTTCATGGGTGCCCCTCTCTATTTCTTTGCTTTTTTTAAAAACATTTCAGCTTTGTGATATTTTTATGTCATATTGATCGTTCGTTTTTGAAGGAGGGTGAGTCGACAGTAATGTGACAACAAAGCCATAAAATGACCATCAGAGTAATGCCCCCAGTATGGGGGTGGGGGGTAGGGGGGGGCACAAAGATGATCAAATAAATCTGAGTGGTTCTTTTGAGTTTTGTCTCCAAGCAAATGGATCATTTAGAAATAAATCAGTTCGCCACATTTTTCCACCCTATAACAATAAAAGCTGTTTATTTTCCTCACACGTGGTGATCAATATGTTTCCTTCATTGTGTTCCATGAAGTCCTCCCTGCGGACTGCAGGTGTCCAACCTGTCGGGACAGAAACCAGACACCTGTTGCGCCTCGCTGGAGCTGCTGGATGGGAGCGGCTTTGTTGCGCCCTAGCTGCCTCCAGTCTGTCGCTCGGACGCGGATCGCGGTGCTGCGTCCACGTCCACTCCCTGCCATCGTCTCCGCGCTCCCGTCACGACTACAGGCGGCGGTGTGAAATAACAGCACGCGCATAACATCTGCTCGTGCGATTCCCCAACAATGAACTCTCATTACGGATTCATAACGTCTCTCTGCAAAAGGGACGCCTGAAAAATGTCTGTTTGGAAGCAGCAGGTCCCCCCCAACACGTTTACCTCCACTTTCCACCACCTTCCCTCAAAGTTTTATTTACTTATTAAACCGTCTTATTTTGTAGCGTCTTCTATAATTAATTAAAATATTTCATGCAACACTCCAGTCCTGCAGCGTGCGCTGCAATATTCACGCTGATTCGTTCACGGACCCCATTAAAACTCAGTTTTTCTCCTTTCTCTTTCCCTGAGAACCCCATAACGTTGTCTTACCTTGGCCAGAATTATATCGTGAACAATGTCCGCTGTTTTGACAACTTGACCCCGGATGCTCCAGCAGCATTTTCAAGAAGTGCAGAAAAGAGGAGGAGAAACACTCAAGTCTGTGATTTAAAAAAAAATAAAAATCTTAAATAAAAAAGTTACAGCCGTCGATTTATTTTATCCTCTTCTTAAAAAAAAAAAAAAAACGTTAAAAAAGGATTTCTGTTCTTTCGTCCACCTCCAGCCTCCGGGAACCTGAGTTCTGAATATTCATCAAGTTTGATTCCTTTCGCTGATAAACCAGAGCTGAGAGGATGCTGGTGGTACTGGGACCATTAGCTGACCCGACAGTGAGCCCAGAACTCCGCTTTAACCCGAAATAACCGCTGCCTCTGTCCAGGGTGCTGAAAAAGGGGGAGTTTCTCTGAACCGGTTGCAGGGGTGTGCGCTGCTCCATCCCCCCCCCCCCCCCCCCCCCC
>SSNR01000013.1:4101240-4118625 GCA_006937965.1 Callopanchax toddi
CCCCCCCCCCCCCCCCCCCCCCAAGGCTATCTTTAAAGCTCGCTCACACACAGACCACCACCCCCTCCTCCCCCTCCATCCTTATCTTTGTTGTGTTGCACGTGTCTGTCTTTCAAACGCGCACAATGGGGCAATTTGTCGCCGTGCATGCGCTTCCAGCTCTTTTGTTTGGTTAAAAATAGACCGTTATCTCTGCCTCGTGAGCTTTACTGACATTAAAACACTTTTAGAAGTAGTCCATAACGCTGGTTTTAGTTTAGAGGACTTTGGCAGGGTGCCACCTCCTAATAATTTGGGTCTGAGCCAATTATTGTTTTCTGACCTACAGCTTTGATTCAATTTTACTCACCCAGCATGCCAGCACCCGAGTGCCAATTAGAACCAGTGGTGTTTATTAGTCCAGGCAAGGCAATTAGAAATGAGACCCTAAGCATCAGCCCTCCACTCACTTGTTTTTGCATTCCATCATGAATGAGCGTTTTCATATAAACAAGCAAACATGCAGATTGAAGGCGAACAAGAATCCCAAAGCTAGGCAGCTGGAGGAGCTTAACCAGCAGGTTTTCCTTCCCCTCTCATCCACAGTGACAGAAGCTGTTATGATGTGTTTTGTTTTTTCATTTAAGACTGAGCTACTAACCTTGTTGTCTTCTGTGCAACAATAAATTCTGATTCTTAGTTCAAATATCACATAAAGTGCACTCTCCTGTAAAATAAACTAAAAAAGTGTCATTTAAATCTTTATTTGTCACCAATTTCACATAAAATTTGGATCTGAGGAAGCTGATTTGAAAATGTTCTCATTTCTGCTGTTGAATTTTTGCATCTATATATATTTTTGCATGAAATAAATAAGTCCTCATTAAAGCCACGATCCTCCAAAATCATCCCAGCATCATTACAAATTGGTACAGTGTTACAACACCTGGGTCCCAGTTGAGAAAGCAGCTGCTGTGTGCAAATGTAATGGTCCTCCAAAGAGACACTTGCCTTTTGCACCTTGATTTTTGACCTTGATGAGCTGGTGCAGCCGCCTCACAAGAGCCATGTGAACGAGGGTTACTTCAAAAAAACAAAACGCAGGTCTCAAATGAAATCGCTTTTGTTTTTCAAGTAGGGACACTTGCCTGAAAGGAAAATATAATTGTTTTAAAAATGCAGATATTTATTCAGAATACTGGCCCTAGCAGGAATTAGTTTTAGTATTGTTTAATCTGATTTCATTTCAAATGAATTGTTTTGGAAGGGGTTTTTTTTGCATTAGACAAAAACTAAATATTCTTTGCTTTGAGCTCCATTTCCTGCATGTTTCTGATTAATCATTTATTATATATTTGAAACAATACATTCTGTGTCATATTTGTAATAATAGATTTAGACAAACCATTTTGAAATAAAACTGGAATATGGTTACAGATTTAATCTAGTGGATCAAGAGATGAGAATATTTTATTTTAATGTCCTAATTGGAAAATGTTCATAATTTTTTAAAAGAGCAATTTGTTTCCAAATTCGTGCCTTATTTTTTATTAAAAGAGAAGGAAAACATTTTTAATATTCTTTATGAATGAATGAATGAATGAATGAATGAATGAATGAATGAATGAATGAATGAATGAATGAATGAATTGATTTTATTAAAGTGTCATGCACAAAGTGCCCAGCCCATACGGGCTTATATGACACTGAAAACACAGAAGGGAGTGGCCATACATTTACAAACACAAGAACAAAACCAATAATTTACCTAACAGGATATAATACACTTTGTCTACAGATCCATGCTTTCTCTGTTTATTATTTGCAACTTTTAAAATAGGTTTATAAAATTACCTGTTTCGATACAGTTTGCTTTATTAATGTTCACGCTTTTATTTATGCCACAAGTGTCTTTATGATGCGTGCACATTGTATATGCATGCATGTAGCCTATGTTTGTGTCTGTGCAACTGCTTATGACTGAGTTGGGTGCCTGTGTTTTGCTGCGGGGGGTCCATGTGCACCCATGCCACCCCTCTGACACCAGGCCACCATTGTGCTCCTGTCATGATCAATCATGTCCTCCAAAGAGTGGCCTTGTCCAGGAGGGAGGGGACCAATCACACGCCTCATTACCCAGGCTTGGTTACTCTTAAGCACAGTTTTGTCCCAAGACACCTCAGCCTGTTGCTGTTTGGAAAGATAGAAGAGCCAAAAAGTGTGCGAAGGTTTTGGAGAAACACATAACAAGAAAAATGCACCTCTGTGGTAAGATTCTGCAAAAAAAAAAAAAAAAAAAGGTAGAAAACTATGAATTAGTCTCTGCATGTTTGCAGTTTGTGTGGAAAACTGATGTTTAAATATTTCTAGGTATTGCAAATAACCATGTATATTAAAGTTCCACCCTCTTTGTTGCCAGAGTAACCAGCTTCTAGTTTTCAACCATAGAGAGCAACTCTCATTGTTTTGAAAAGGGCTCCATCTGGCAAGGTTTCACTGACCAGGCCGGCCCGAGCTCGCAACCCCCAGCAGCTGGCTAAACTGTCCAACCGCTTCACCATTTGGCCCTCGCACTAACCGATACTCTGCTGGCTTTGCCCCGCAAAACACACACACACACACACATGCATACAAACACACACAATACTAGACGAAGCTAACTGTCCGCCGGCCTGCTAGTCTTAGGGTCATCTGGCTTGAGAGGGGGTGGGGTGGTGTGGTGCTGGTTTGGGGTGGAAAGGGGTGACCCCCTTTTTGGCTTTTGTTATTCAGCCAATTGGACCAAAAGTAGTTTATGTGCAACTGAAGATATTTTAAACAAACCACGAATAGCTATCTGAGGAGTTAATGTAATAATAGTAACTCTCTAAGGCTGATCCAACTTCTTCATGATCAGCTGTGTTAGACTCAACAGTTGGCCCTTAAGAGCTGAACGTGATTTCATTATTTGTGTATGAGGGTCCACTTCAGGCTAAAAAGGCTGTCACCTCTGCCCACCATCAACCTCTCTGAATATTGATATGCTAATGATGAACAACATGGGGAACAAAGCTGGACTGCTACCACTGGAAACCATTACAATGGACCCTCAGTCGGGCTTTGACACTTTTACCACCCAACATGTGTCTCCGGTTTCATCCACAGACAATAAAGGCCAACAACAGCCGATTCATTCCTATGAAGGATGCTGCTGCTGCTGAGTTCTGTCTGAGACCCTGACTGGTCGCGTTGTGTTTTACACATCTTTGTTCAGGGTGGGAAATGCTATTTAGAGTAGTTGTAAGCCACCCAGGAGGCAGCCATATCACTAAAGAGGTCAGAGTTCAAACCTGTTAGGCTTGACCAGACGCGTCATTACAGATGTTGACTTATTGTGAGATTTTTTTTGGTTAGGTTTTTGTTAAAAATAAGGGGGAAAACAAGAATATGTGGAAAAACTTTCACAGTATCTGAGTTGTGGGTCTATTAGATCGTTTATAGTGAGACCAAATTAACACATGAAGCTTTTTAGTATGTTTTAAGTTTTAGAAGCTCAGAAACTGTTTTTAAATCTGAATGTCTGTCTCTCAATCATAATTTAAATCAGCAAGCAGCTCATCCTATTTTCACACTAAACTTTAATTAAAACTTGGAAAAATCCTGTTATTTATTATATACACCATTGTGTGATTATTCAGACACAAAAACACAATAAACACCTTAAAAATACAATAGTGTATTTGAGCAATATACTGACTAATGGCAAAAATAAATATTCTAGTTGCACAACCTTGTAAGACATTCTGAGTGAAGTTTTTTAGAGTCATAAATAGGAAGCAACAGCTTATTTCTTTACTGTTATTAAGCAGTAATTAGAAGACTGTTTGAGAAATTTCTATGATCAGTTGTAGAATAAAGTCATCGAGAGCCAATAATGAATAAATGCTTAGTAATAATTAAGAGTTAATACACTTCAAATTTGATTTCATGTCTTGTGGTGACACATCAGCTGAGTGTATCACTCCATACGCTGTCACCCACTGGCTGGGAATGCAGTGACAATTTTGTAATAATAAGAATAAGTTTATGAATTTAATATTGAATTTTTTTTCATTTTGGCATTTTTACTTACTGTACAACCAGTATGCATTATAAAAGCAAGGCTCCAGTCTATATCTTATCTTGTTTGAATCATTTTATATTTTTGAAACCTTTGTCATGTTTGATTCCACTGACTGTTAAAAGTGTATTTAATAAAAGTTTAATAAAAGAAAATACTACTTTATTGAGCATTCCGGACATTGCCATTCTAAATTCTACAGATTCTGGTACTAAATGAAAGTTTCTGTTTTTTTCAAATTTAGTCAGGTGCAGGGAAGAAAGATGCATCTTACACATTGTTGATACAGAGGTCTTCTAACAGTGTTATCTTTGTCAGTGGTCATAATTGAACTCTAATTGACCTCTCTAACCTTCTAATTGAAATCTGTATCCGTCCTCGTCGCCCTTTAATGAGCCCCCCGACGACACCGTCAACCATCCCCCTGATGTGAACTTAAACAATAAGGCAGTTTCCTCTCCTGAGCATCAAAACTATTATGATCTCACTTAGGTTTTTTCCCTGACTCTTAGCTCAAATCTGTCTTTCAAAGTCCTCCCTGTCTGTCACTGATTTATCTATATTTGTGCAACCACTGTAGTCCTGATTAGTGGCCATATGAGACAGCAGTGACCTCAGATGATGGTTATAATTATTCTATTAGATAAATTAATAGATTTCAAACCAGTAATTTATTTGCTGATTAATTAAAGTCCACGTCGGAGCAAACCAGATGAGCAGAATGCCATAACTATCACAGGGGTCAGGAGTTTTAAAGCCAACATTTATCATGGTGTCTCGTCGGGATGTTATTGCTGAACTGGTTCAGGTAAATAGGAGAAAATTAATCATGAAATCTGTTCTCAACCATTGCATCACTTATTGGTTGTTTTTCCCACTTTAGCGATGACAATAGTTGCATCAGGAATCAGACGTTAATCCTAACTAGCTTACAGCGATGAATGAAACACATGTTTTTCCTCCTTTTTTTGTTGTCTTTCTTTTCTTCTAAAGAAGGAGGGGGTGGGGTGGGGTGGTGTGGACTAAACATCACGGGTGAGAGACTGCCCGGCACACGCCTGCCTGACGGTCGGTAATCCCACAGTCTCAGACTCATGACCCACTTTCTTGGAGGAGCGTGATGGAGCAGCAGCCTCCGCTATAACCCAGGAGGTGCCTCCAGACGTAGGGCAGGAGGGTTGTAGACCCCCCCCCCCCCATCTCCTCTCTTCCACCCCCTCCAAAAACATGTTAAAACAAAGAAAAATACAGACCCATATGATGACACCTTAAACCATACAAGTGTTTCAAGAGCACCTGTTGATGAGTTTGTCTTTATGCAGATGATGCTTTATTTTACATGAAGAGTTGGTGCAAATAAGTGGCAAATACAGCCACTTTGTGAACTTGACCCCCATGTTAGGTGACCTGTGACGATTCTTGAGATGATCCTCATAAGATGATTCAATCTAAAGCAGGAAATTGTTTTATATCGAGCACGGTTCTCTCCCATTTTCTAATTATACCAGTGACTTAAGCAGAGATCATCCACTAATATAAACAAAATGAAAAGAACAGCTTCCCCACTATTGTGTCTTATCCCTTGAAAACATGCTGACCGGCATTATGGCACGAGCCACGATGCAAATAGGTCAACAAATGCTGAATTGGATCATATTACCACCATGCATCTTATTTTTCTATAACCACCACCTGCCCCCCTGCTCTTGCTGTGTGGTTTTTTTTTTGCTTCTGAAAACACCACAATACACATCGCTCTTACTTCTCTCTTTATCTTAATCCCTGGCAGACTTTAAGTGTCTGGCATTGGGGCAAAATCCCAAACCGGAGAGGAGCGTGTTTGGAGACCTAATCCCCTTACCCATAGACTCGAGCTGCCCTCAATTCACCTCTCCTAAAGTAGGCCAAGAACAAGGAGCCACAACAGAGGAGCAAGCGGCTTCGCCAGGCTCAGCATTATCACAACGCCAGACGAACGGAGGGACACAAGCGATAGCACAGAAGGACACATGGACAGATGATGCATAAGCTCTGCTACTGTACTGACACACATGCAACAAGCTGACTTACAGAGGCTAAGCTCAGAATCACACGTTTTATTGCTGGTGTAGGCTCTCTGTCAGAACCCCTTTTGTAATAAATAAACATTTTGACTTTAAACAAACTTTTTTGTCTCCTTCTCTGTCCGTTATGAGTCATCAATCAATGGAGGACAAAAAGATCAGCTGAACTCTACTGTGTTTATTCTGTTCTGATTAGATAACTTTCATTCAGCGTGAAGAAGCTTAAAGGGAGATAACGACACGATGGTCTGAGTATAAGCTGGGAACACAAATCAATAATTTTCCATGGCAAGAACAACCTGTAGGCTTGGGTGTTTGATTAGGTCACTGTTTATGGCCAAACATTTTTCAAAAAGATTGAAGTAGTTGAGAAAAAATAAGTCTACTATGCACAGGCTTCAAAAGACTTTTGATTATTGCACATATTTGTGCAAATTGTTTTGCTGGCAGCCAAAATGTAAACACTGTTAATGTAATTGATGAAAGAGTTTGAAACACACACAACATGTGACTGATGGGTGGGGATTTGTTGCTGAATTTTTTAAAAAGCCTTGTGTGGATCTGATCATTTGGGGAATCACTCAAGTCATTCTCCTTTTCTAACAGAAGTTTAAAGCTTCAGCTGAAAACAAAAATCTTTTTGAAAATGTTGTATATTTTTGCAGCTTTAAAAAAAAAAAATCAAACATTGACCCATGCATTATAAGCACAATATGTGTTTGATGACCAAAATGTTGTTCTTGCAGCATTTTTAAAAAATTTTTTTTAAATTTCTTTAAAAATTGAGATATTCTGTGAAAACTATTCACTTGAGACAAAGCAAATCTGAGCTTTCAGCATGTGTGAATGTACATGAAATATATATATTTACTAACATTGCTGTCCCCCCCCAACCACCACCACCAACGTAGATGTAGAACATCAAAATTTCAAAAAGTCTGTTTAATGTCTGAATTATATTTTTTACAGTGTATATTATTTCATTTCTTATTTACAGTATAACGGCCATAATGGTTTTTCAACATAAATTAGAACCTAATTGTTTCGGGCCACATGATCATGAAGAAATCATTGTTGAATTAAGATTTCAGAATTATAATTATTAATTTGTATTTTAAAACACTTTCAGTGTATTTATCTTGAATACATTTTACAATTTGTAGACCCAAAAGGGGGAAAAGACCAGAGAAGGCGGGGAACCACACTGCCACCTCCTGGTTGTTTGGTTAAAACTTACACAACATGGTAAACAGACAATACTGTGAAAGGACTGTTATAATCAACATAAGTTAAATTTATTAACCAAATGAAGCCTTTGGAGCCCTTTGTCTGAGTAATGTACATGGGATAAAAATACAATACGTATTATAAAAAACTTCTGAGAGTTATGCCTCATGTAAAAAACAAAACTCTAAACATGGTAAACAGAGAAAAATACAATGAATAATAAATATCTGGGAGATTGGGAAAAACATTGTCTTGGGGATGCAGGAAGGATAATCAACAAAGGTTTAAGGACAGGGATCAGAGAATCAGCTCCAGTTGGAAAGGCTCCTCTTCCTTCCCTCCCCTCCCTCCCATACCCTCCCTCGTCGTCTTTTCAAGCTCCTAGGCTGATTTCAGAAAAGATTAAGTCTAATTTTTCCATTAAGAAAATTGTTTTCTCCTTCCGCAGCCTTTTACCTTGTTTTGTTGAAAACATAAGTAACAGCTTTAATTTCTCGTATTATGTATTGTGGTCTATAAAACTAACATTGTAACATATTTAATGGAGTTTTTAAATGTTTTTAAAAGAAGTTTAATAGACTTGTGTTACATAATAAATGTTCACATTCAAACCCAAATATTCTCCATTTCCCAGCAATTTTGTAAATGTATAATGCAGCATTTTAAAGTTCAAAGAAGAAAAGGTTTTTTTTTTTTGTTGCTTTATATTTTCTTCTTCCTATTGCATTTCTGTGGAACCTATCTAGTGCCAGGTGTAAAAACAGAGGCTGTGGAATTTTGCTTAATGTTTAAGAGAAATGCAGTCTTTATTTTTTCAAATAACGTAAATTAGAGCTTTATTTTGGTTTAGTAAACTGAAACCTGGACAGAAAATCTTACTTTCAGAATTAAAACCCTCCTAAAAAACTTCTGAAAGGCAGATAATTCACTAAAACCTGAAAGTAAACAGCCTCTGATGTACAGAAGTTTAAATGGATTGAATCTAAAATCAACAATACTGGCTACGGTATAATAATGTTGATGATGTAACACTTTTTTTCCCTTTTCATTGTTTTCCTGTGATTTCAGTTCAGTGACTTGTGAGTGTATTCAACATTCCTAATGTCTTTTTTATAATTTGTATGCTGATAAAAAGTTAAAAGACTTCAGCAGGATGCTTTGTAAGCTTCAGACAGTTTCAATAGATTCCATATCTAAATTTAAATTTGTCCCTAAATAAATGTTATTATTGTTAAATTTTGTGGTTAAAACAAAATCATTTGATCTCAGTGCACATGACTATGAAGATAGAGTTTTAATGTAGTTGACATTTATTCAGAATGCTAAGCCAGCTCAATGGCGGTGCAGCTGGTTGCTTCAGAGCAAGAAGGTTGCAGGTTCAACTCCCAGCTGCAGCCTTTCCGAGCAGAGTTTTCATATATTCTTTATACATGCGCAGGTTTTCATTATCTGGTTTTCTGCCACTGGCCAAAAACATGCATGGTAGGCTAACTGGTGACTCGTATGACTTATATGTGATGGAACACCTCAATGCTGGAGAGGCACCAGATCCTTGCGACCTGGACAAAGTGGTTTTAGAAAATAAGACTTAGTGGTCAATTAAAATGGAGGAAAATCTTTGCAACATTTGAAATAAGTTAGATTTTTTGGAAAACACAAGGCTGACTTAAATGCAACAGCTGTTGCAAAGAATAACAATCTTGATGGAAACTACTTCTGTTTTGCATTCTTGGGTTTACAAAGTCATAATAGTCTGAAAGACCATCAAATGAAATATTGAGATCGCTGTGAGCCAAAACAGAACTAAGTCTTTTATTACTTCTTTGCTTTTACTGTAATCTCCAAACAAGGTGAGGAAGAGTCTCTATGGTTTATTTTGACAGGATCCTGCAACCTCATTGAAAACAATGTAAACATTTTAAAGCTCATCCGTTATTAAAACAGATGGTTTTGTTATTGAAAACAAAACAGAAAGAGAATCAATTTTGACTTATGCATTTTTAACCTTGAAATCAGCTTACCTCCGTTTTATTTTCCTTTTGTTGCTTCTTTGTTATTTGTAACAAGCTTTTATACTCCTGTGGAGTAGGCACAGATCCATCTGGGGATTAAAGGGGAAAAAAATCCAGAAATGTGCAGAATCAGAAAACATGTTTTTTTGTTGTGTGAGAAAACCAAGCTGCCTGGTGGAGCTTTTTATTCTAAATTTAGACATCAACATTTATTAAAATAAGTGGTTTCCTCTGCCAGCTTTCATAACAAATAAATCATAAACATTCTCTGGAGATTAGTGGGTTTTCCTTTGGCGTTGACCTCGACCACAATTTCAAAATAACATATTTCTTTTAAAACAATGAGACTAAAACATTATTTATCATAAAAGAATAAAATGGCATTACCATTCATTTGAAATGATGTTGCTGTGAAAATTAATCACATGCAAATTAAACAGAATAAACTGTGGCTTTCTTTGTTCATTATTATTAGTTTTCAAAAGTTATTGACATTAAACAAAGAACTTGCAGCCTCTGACAAAACACTTTTTTTCAGAATTTTTCTTTTTAGATCTTTCTAACTTAATTAAGGAATTCTTGATTCATTTTTATGATTTATTAGGAGGAGTGGTCATAAGGATGTGTGTTGCTATATACTGATATATATTTTTTGTAAAATTCTTAGAATCAAAGACAAGCATAAAAGATGCTGTGAGCATGCAATCAAAACATCATTGCACAAATATTTTAGAGCTATGTTAATGCTCTTTATGATGAAGGACCTTAGAAAAGAATGTGAAAACATTTTATATAACAGCAGTTGCTTCACATACATACAAATGTGATATTTCAAAATATTTCAAAATATGACTTTTTCATCAATATAGACACTTGTCAAAAATACTTTAGTTTGTTAACTGTTATGACAATCCAGCTATATAAATCTGTTAATAAACGAATAATCCTAAAATATGTCCAGTCATAAGGATTATTTGTGTCATTCAGGCCACTCCCTCTGTTGTTATTTTTCAGGTTTAGTCTCCTTCTGAAAAACAAGTCACCGCATCACAGCAGATGATTGGCTAGTACAATGCTTCCCCCGTGTGGTCAATGTAGGTACTGCGTATGTCAATTAGAATAAAGGTTTAACTAATAGCATAAATAAATCCCAGTGGCCTAGATTTTTAGTTAAGATGCAACTACAAGATAGAAAAACTTCATGTAAACTTATCTAATTTCCATAAACTTTAAAGTTGGACATTGGTTTATAAACATAACTTCTCCCTGTTTTGTTTGGAACAAGCGATATCTGCTTCAAACGCAAATCACTATTTTTCAAGAAATGGGTGGAGTATAATATTTTGCTTGTAAAGCAATTATTTGTGCCAGTGTAATGATTATTAAATCATCTTTGTGCATCTAATATATTTATATTTGTTTACAAAGAGGGACAGTGACTGTGTCTGTTGAGTTAGACGAGGCTGAATATACTGGGTCGTTCTGCAAAATATTTGACATCTGGACCATTTTGGATAATTCACACACCTAGACCTAGACTGTTTAAACCTGGATAAATTTTTTTACAGCAAAACTAGAATTTATAAAATAAAATTAAAAGCAGTTTTAAAGCAGTTCAAAATGTGGAACTTGGTTCCTAACCAAAGATGCAGACTTTTATAGATTTTCTACAAAAAAAAAAAAAGATATTACAATCAATTGACAGGCTATAACATCCCCTTTCACAAAGTGCCATCTATGTCTAACTACACAGAAGTGACTGAGGGTGTTCTTTCTCCCCTCTGATTTGTTGTCATCCTCACACATCATCATGTCGCTCTCATCTCCTCTTTTCATTTATTTGTGTGGAAATTTGTGAAGCTTTTTTTGAAGAAATTTGTGTCCTTGGGCAAGACACTTCACCCAACTTGCCTGTGTGAATGTGAGTGTGACTGTGTGTGAATGTTGGTGGTGGTCAGAAGGGCCGATGGCGCAGAATGGCAGCCTCGCTTCTGTCAGTCTGCCCCAGGGCAGCTGTGGCTACAGACGTCTGTTGTAGTTTACCACCACCGGTGAGAATGACTGTGTGAATGAATAATGCAACTCTGTAAAGCGTCTTTGAGTGACTTAGAAAAGCGCTATATAAAACTGATGCATTATTATTATTATTATTATTATGAAGCATCCAGGGCACAAAGCCACCAGACACCGTTTGCAGACATGCTTTGTTTTGCAGCATCATTGCATCTGTTGGCATTGTTTCCTTCAGTAAGAAGGGGCCAGTGGTTTCCAGGGTCAACAGATCTTCAGGAAATATCTGAAAAAAGAAATCTATTGGCTTTGTTCTGTCAACATTCATCTTCCACCTGCCCAGAAAACATGTCAGGTTACCCTGAAATGGTTATCTTTGATTTTTCAAACATTTCAGATTTTACTTCTGTCCCTGAGCTCTTTCTGGTGGATATCCTCAGCTCAGATTGATTGATTGATGGAAGTACCTTATTGTCATGAAGAGTGTCATTAAGTGTGGATCTTGTGTTCAAATGATCCCTTAGTTCTTGAAGGGTGAGCCAGGGAAATACCAGTTTGATAAATATGCATCTGTAAAGTTTTTCAAATTTCGTTTTGTCTCCAATCCTTTAACAGGGGAATGATGTAATGTGATATACAAGTGTGCCTTTGTAGATGGGTTCATGGATGAGTAATTTCTAAAGTGAATTAGTTAGAAATGTTGTTGTGCCTCAGCTCAAACCAGATCTTTCTTGAATTGTTTCTAAATTCAATAGGAGCTAGTTAAGTGTTTAAAAGATATCTAAAAAAAATTAAGTTTTCTACCAAAGCTTGTCGTCACCTAAAGTTTTTTTCTAACATTGACGGGAAAATATGGCCATAATTCAACATTGGGACTTATTGGGTAGAAATACGATGGAAAAATCACTTTAAGATATAGGGTAAATCTTCAAGTGATACCATGCACGGCATTTAGAAAACTAGAAGTACTTTACTTTATACTGTATTTTTACAACTTTTCACAACATTGTTCAACTGAAAGAAAAACATTTACAAAGAATAAACTCCCTTTGGCTCAGTAAACCAGACTGTAGTGTTGAAACTGAAGATCCTGTAAACCAGACGCTGCTGCAGATCAGTCATGGACATCTAGACGCTCCCGTCTGTCTGGACACATATTTCCATCTACATCACAGTGAATGTCAGCTCTGTCAATGCACAGAGGAAAGTATCTTCTTGAGTGCTGAATCCACCCTCTGCAGGACTCTGCTGTGATGTCATCACAAGCTGCATCCATGGCTGCTCTCAGGGTCATTTGGGTCTGTGGACGCTGGTCATTTACCTTCCACCTCCAGGAAGAGAAAAACTCCTCAATCGGATTTAGGAATGGAGAGTAGGGAGGAAGATACTCCACAAGCATCCTGTCATGTGCTGCAAACCACTGGCTGACCACAGCAGACTGGTCTCACTGGTAGCAATAAATGTTCACACAGCCTCTAACTCAGTGGAAGATCAGGTTCACCTGAGAAAAGTTATTTATGGACATTTTCATGGAAACATTACAAAGATTTTGAAACTGGATACAAAATGTTTGACAACATGATCAACACAATTGTGTGCAATGACACAATCAGTGAAATGAAGATTATTAGTTGTATGAACAATGACTATTCAGCCGCTACAAGTAGAGTTCATTTTGACAGACATGATAAAAGCAAGTGAAAAAGTGATGATTTTACAGATATTTGTACTAACTCAACCGCTTCATGTCCAGAAACGGTGACCACTGGATGAAATGAACAGGAAAATGACACTAGGTTGAGCCCAAATGACTACAAGTTGTGAAGGTTGCACTAACTGTTGTGAAAACTTTAATTCTGTTGTGAGAGATGCGCCAAAGCTATTGAGAAAAACTGTAATATAGGTTCTCTGTGATGTTAGTAAAGCATTTTTACCTTGAGACCTCTAGATAGAGCCAGAGAGCTGATAACGTTACCTTCCCTCTGTCATCAGTGACTTAGTAGTACTGATGTTACTTACCTGTGTGGACTGGTTCCTTCGTGTTGATGTGTTAACACAATCAGATTGGCACTGCAGGGAATCGAACCCCATCTCATTACTGAAAGTACCATTACCAGTGCCGAGTTGTTGTTTTTTTCATTCAAAAAGAACAAAATAAAGACAAACAGTATTTTAAACACAAAACCATTTTGAATGAAAAGGAGCAGAAAGAGCTGCATGGTGGCGCAGTTGGTTAGCACTGTTGCCTCGCAGCAAGGAGGTCATGGGTTCGCGTCCCGGCTCTGCGGCCTCTCTGCGTGGAGTTTGCATGTTCTCCCCGTGCATGTGTGGGTTTTCTCCGGGTACTCCGGTTTCCTCCCACAGTCCGAAGACATGACTGTCAGGCTAATTGGGCTGGTAAATTGTCCTTAGGTGTGAGTGGGTGTGTGGTTGTTTGTCTCGTTCGTCTCTGTGTGGCCCTGCGATGGACTGGCGACCTGTCCAGGGTGTCCCCCGCCTCTCGCCCCTTGACCGCTGGAGATAGGCACCGGCTCTCCCGCGACCCTCTGTGGAGGGTTAAGCAGCTACAGAAAATGGATGGATGGAGCAGAAAGAATAAAATATTTTATCATTTCTGCCCCCTTTTACAAAAGATAATTATTAATACATTCTTAATATTTAAAATTTCAAACTGATTAATTTCTTCAAACACATTCCTGTTCTAATTTTCCGATCCCTGTTAAGGTTATTTATTCCACAACTTTTCACTGTTTACAGAAATATTCCATTCCATAATTTTGGTTCTAAATCTTTTTTTTAAGACATCAGTTCCTTTTAAACATATAACCACTTACTCTCTTTTCAAACATTTTCTGAATGTTTGTTGGTAAATTACTTGTATTAGATTAGTACATTTTAGTATTTTCCAATCAACTAAGTCATGAAATGTCAGTATTTTACAATTTTAATGACTTAATGATAAGGTTGTGTTATGTTCTAACTTCTGCATGTTCTGCATGGGATGACAATGCTTTTGCATGTGGTCCTTGTCTTTTTTGTTGTTGTGGAGTGAGTCCTTTCTGGATGTCTGTGTGGATTTAACAAAGGCCCAGTTTGGGTATCTGCAGGTTCAAAGAGCTTCTTTGATGTATTTCTGTTGCTTTTGTTTCTCTTCAGTTCTTGTGGGAATACTCTCAGTCCGATGATGTAAAGTCCTGATGCTGACAGTTTGTGCTCCAGTGGGTGATGTGAGTCAACATGCAGGTACTGGTCTGTGTGAGTAAGTTTCCTGTAGACCTCAATGCTGAGACTTCCATCCTGTTGAATTTGTACAGCGCAGTCCAAGAAGGGCAGTTTGTTGTTGTGTCCATCCTCCCTGGTGAACCTGGTGTTTTTATCCACAGCGTTGATGTGTTTGGTGAAGCCTTCTACTTCATGAGTCAGAATTCTGACCCATGTGTCGTCCACATATCTGAACCAGTGGCTCGGTGCTGTTCCATTGTAGGAGTTCAGTGCTCTGTTTTCCACTTCCTCCGTGTGTTACCAACAATGGGTGACACTGGAGAGCCCATGGCACATCCATGTTTCTGCCTGTAGAACTTGTCATTGTGTTTGAAGTAGGTGATGGAAAGGCAAAGGTCCAGGAAGGCACAGATCTGGTCTGGAGTCAGGTTTGTTCTGTCATTTAGTGAGTCATCTTGTTTCAGCCATTTCCTAACAGCTTCCACTGCTTCAGCTGTAGGAATACATGTGAAGAGGGAAGTGATGTCAAAGGAGACGATGGTTTCACCTGGTGACAGTTTGAGAGCTTGAACTTTCTTGACAAAATCCACAGAGTTTTGGATCATTTGATTTTTAATTAAAACATTTTTTTCCATAGCCATACATTGTGCCATAGAATTCTGCATTTCAAACATGTATCAGGGATGTATATATATATATATATATATATATATATATATATATATATATATATATATATATATATATATATATATATATATATATATATATACATATATATCCATATACACATATATATATATATACACACACACACACACACACATATATATATATATATATATGTGTGTGTGTGTGTATATATAAAAATTTTTTTAATATATTTTTTTTATCCCGTGTCCTGTCTGGCTGTAGAGCAAACAGAATGTCTGAGTGCCAAAAACAAGCCCAACAGTGTTGCTGTTTCAGGTGAGACGTTACAACCACTGCTATAATGCTCAACCTGACTTATATTTAAATATAACTTTAAAAATCTTTATTAGAATATTTTTATGGTTGATTTGAATCCCAAATGGACGGGGAAGGGTACAGAAAGAAGAGTGGGGGAGAAAATAAACAGAAAAAGAAGAGAACAAGAGACTTGAAGAATCCACTTCTAGACCTGCAAATAAAGCACAAACAAACAAACAAACAAAACAGGGAGAAAAATACAACAGCAACAAACAGCATATGAATACACAACAGATGTGATATCCTTAAAATGTTTACGGTAAAGACTAATTCAAGGTGAGTTCACAGCCCCAGTCAATGTGTCTGAAAACACCTGAGTCATCTTTATGTGAACAACTTGTGAGCACCTGTGTGTGTATATGCGCGCTTGTGTATGTAAAGTTTCTCCATAGAAAGATTCAATTTCCAAAGCCCATGGAGGACGCGGAGGAGGTCCAGGCCCCAGACACCCCAGGAAGATCACTGCCAGGGCAGCCACAAACTCTCCCCCAGAGATCCAAAAAAGGGTTTTAAATAAGGCAACTGGACTTACTTGGTTCTTTGAAGACGTTTCGCTGCTCATCCGAGTAGCTTTGTCAATTCTGTCTGTAGTCAATTGAGAGAGACTTATAAACTGTGCTTATCTTCCTCTGTCTGTGACACGCCTCCTTCTACCCCCTTGAGGAGGTGTTTGCTCCACTGTATTCAACTGGAGTCCTGGTGAGGTGTTTTGATTAGAGGCGTGAATTGTCTGGGAATTAAGTTCAGGGCAGACTGGTAGGTGCTGGAAAGATTAAATCTGAGTCCTCCTCCTCTGTTTAAAGTTGGTAAGGAAGATAAGCACAGTTTATAAGTCTCTCTCAATTGACTACAGACAGAATTGACAAAGCTACTCGGATGAGCAGCGAAACGTCTTCAAAGAACCAAATAAGTCCAGTTGCCTTATTTAAAACCCTTTTTTGGATTATCATGACCTGGATGACTGAGAACCTTCACCAGCATATCTCCCCCAGAGAGCGCAGAGGCTCACCCCACGTGGGTCACCCGGCAGTCACCGCACTAGAGCCCCCGGGGGTCGCGGTGAGGGGCTCACAGGCATCGCCCACAGCCAGCCATCCAGGGCAGGGCTATTGACATTGGATATAATAATTATAACATTTACACAAAAGCAAACTTCAGAATGTCCAGATAATCCCTGTAATGTGAAATTTGTTTGTTTGCCATAGTGGTTGGATCTCAGCACTGACTGGTCTGAACACCAGTATCCCAGCTGGCATTTGATGATCCTCATTGCAGCTCTTTTTATCTCACTAGCTGTCCTGTCCCTCATCATGTTCAAAAAGGCAAACCATCAAAAATTTAAGAAGCATCCTTTACGGTCTATATTTAACATTCTTTTTCTTTTCGCTCATTCCTCAGGTCCACGCAATGTACCGAACCACAGGCGCCAGCTTCAAGAAGGTGGTTTATGTGAAGTAGTTGACCCATCAGTCAAATATGATCTGTGAAGAAACCACTTGGACTGTCTGAACCTGGCAACTCGCCTACGCTGCACTCTTACCGCTCAACCAGCGTGCTCTGCTTCCTTTGTGTGGGTTTGTTTGTTTGTGTGTGGCCAAGTTAGCAAACGTCTGTGTGCCTTTTTAAAGGTTTCTGTCACCTCCAGTCTCAGTGACAGGTTCCAATGCAGCCGAGCCGACTCCCTCTGAGATCATTCACACATTTTCTTTATTAACCACTTTAAAACTTCTGGCTTCTTCCCCCCCCCCCCCCCCCCCCCCCC
>SSNR01000013.1:4118635-4166525 GCA_006937965.1 Callopanchax toddi
CCCCCCCCCCCCCCCCCCCACCAAATTACTGTGCATTTAAATTTTTTTGATGTATGACAACATGCAGTCCTTTGCTTATTCCAATTCACACACAAGTTGAAGTGTTAAACTGCTGACCCCTAGTGGAGTGATTATGTACTGCCTAAGATGAATGCTATGCATTCCCATTAATGGCTTTGTCTTTTGCTTTCCCCCCCTTAATTTTTAAAAATTCACCTAAAGTCTTATTTGTTTGACTTCAAACTCTTAACAATAGGGGGTTTAGGTCATTTACACACATTTATTATATCCAATTGCATATTTTCCATCCAAAAGTTACCAAAAATAAACATTAAGTAACAATTATGCAAAATAAAGGAATATGATTCAAGGAGCCAGTTTAAAACACATCTAAAGCTGCAGTAGCAGCATTGTCCTGTAGAGGGCAGTGTTGATTTATCAGCCAAACAAAGAAATGGACTTTTGTTTTAAAGTCTTTTCTATTGGCGTCATGTAATTTGGCACATTAATTTTTAGACACGGTTAGAATTTATTTCTATCAAAAAAAAATTTTTTTTTTAATGACGTAAAACCTAAGCTTCAGCTGCACTTGGGATAAAAGTACTCCTCACAAATATATATTGTTAAAGTCTTTTGTTTTTAATATGCTGACATTATGTTTGAACCAAATAACTGTTGCACTTCTCAAAATATAAGTAGGAAGCAGTGTGAGAGAGACTTTTTCTATTCTAAATCATAGAGTATGCTCCAACAGAGTCCCTTCTCTTGACATGGTGTTTTCATTTAAATTGGCACATTTATAATAAAAAACAAATAAGCAGTACTTCACATCTGGACACTGGAGTTTCTTTGCATATTGTTAATGTTCATGTGGAAGTGTTTTTGCAATAATGGCCCCATGCCTTCCTGCTCATTAGACCTTTGTCCAATTTTTTCCTTTACATGCATCACCTGTGGTCAAATTCCTTTTCAAAACAATCCTTTCCTAAAGATAATGTTATGTTTTAGCACAGTTTGAAAAAAAAAACTTCCTGCAAATTTGACTGTACAGTTTTTGTTTAGTTTTTTGTTGTTGGGGAGAACAGAAATTAATGTCTGGCTTTTCTTAGTCTTGGAAGTTTAACTCAGCTTTACTCAGGAGGCTCTCCGATTACATGAGATGATAAAATGTGGAACAAACTGGCCCTTGCTTTTAAATATACCTGTGGAAAATTGGTGTTATGCAATAAAGGATGACTAAAAATAAGTTAAATGGCCAGTAAATATGTTTTTTTTTCTGGTTATTGCTTTCTTTAAGCTCAGTTTTGAGAAGAGGACTGATCGTCCAGCCATCAGGTCTAATTGTTTTTTTCATTTAAATGGGTTGAACCAGTGCTTTAAGTGGAAAAAAATAAGTGCCGGTACTCTCCTTATTAGTTCGAGATTATATATATATATATATATATATATGTATAAATATATATATATATATAATCCTCATGAAAGAAATTCAGATTCACTCAGTCATCAGTTTAGTCACTAATTCTTCCCAATGCGTCCTCCCTTCAGACCTGTAGACTCCATCACTGGATTCTACTTGTCTAAAAGACAATTCAGGACAAGACACCTCTCTATCTGTCCTCTCTTCTACACCTGGCCCATAATAAATGTCACAGGAGGTCTAGTGAAGATATTCAGCTCTAGTCTAGTTAACTAGACCGTCAGTTCTGCTCTGCAGACTTTGAGTCTGGCTTGCCTCATCATCTCCAACACCTCTACTGTCTTCAGCTCTGCAGCATCTTGAGACTGGAACATTTACTAAACACTCTGAGATTTATGCTCTGACATCTATTACAGCCTATAAATCTAAATTTCATCAGGTTATTATGTATAATTAGGGACGCTCCGATCACGTTTTTTGCTGCCGATCACCAATACCAATCACATCGATTGACTGTAAATTTCACATTGTAGTGATGATGAGGGCTAATGGTTACTTGATCTGTAGAAAATAAATCTCCTTCATTTGGATAAAAACAGGTTTTACTGACTTTTTCTAAGATGAAAAAATACAAAAAACTTGAAAGCACCATGTAGACATCCATCCATCCAGAAATCTATTGTTTATAGATATATATTTACAATACCAATAGAAATCTATTATTTATATATATATTTAAATAATTAAACATATGTTCTTGTGCACAAGATCCCCATTAATTAGTTTGTGGTTGAAATAACATTTTGAGGAAAAATAGTTGTTGTTTTTTTTACTGCTTTTCAGACACAGAAAAGTCAGCATTGTTTTGACACTCTGGTCCATTTTGTGCCCCAAAAGAACAAACTAATTACTGACAATGATCTGATCATTACTAAAGAGTCTACCTGCTGCTCTCTCAGCTCCTCCTCCCTCCACCTGTCTGATCCACTGCGCCATGGCGCGCTGCTCCTCTCCACCTGCGTCATGACGCGCAGCTTTCCTCTCCATAAGCGCACGAGCTCTCCGTCATTAATATTTAAATTATTGTCTTTTAATACCAATTTGAAGAATTATCTCAGCCCGAGCTCTGAGCCAATCATGGAGCGGTCCGTTCAGGGGACGCGAGTCCCCGCTTTTCCTCTCTCATCCGGCGTTTCACCAAATTCTGTCACCCTCCTGGAGTCACTAAATACGGCTGACAGATGAGTCCTCTCATCCACCTGCGTTTCTCCTGCACCGCCACCGCGCTCGCCCTCTGCACCTCCCGCCATGAGCTGCTCGGCAACTACAGCCACCGGAAAAGCTCAAAATTATATTGACGTAATACCAGAAAAACTCCCGGTACGGACGGAACGCTGGAAATAAGTCCCGGTACGCTGAGGGGTCAAATTTAGAAGTCCCGGTACTGCGTACCGTTCCGTACCGCCCCACTTAAAGCACTGGGTTGAACATAATCAAACATTTTCAGTGTATTTAAGCTTCTAAGTCTTTGAATGTCTATTTTTCTACAAATTATGAGTTACAAACACTTCCTTCTATCTGGATGTGTTGGAACTCTGTCGCATCTAGTGTTAAAACCAGTGAAGCCTTTATGTGATATAGACAGTAAAATGAGCATGGTTGCTGCAGCACATAAAGAGTAAATTTCAACACTGGGCCAGGGAATATATGGTCCCACCCTGTGTAGTGTTAAAGTTACTTCTGCACCAGTGTTACATTTTCAGAGTCAATTTTACTCTGACTAGAGTTGGTTTTAACTATAGAATAAAACTCAAGTAACACTGACCATTGTCAACCAGTTTTTATTCTACAAGATAAATAACACGGACGGTGTTATTTAAATATGACACTGCTACTTCTCTAGTGTTATTTGAAATCAACTCTCATAAATTACTCTTCATAAGTGTCAGATGTTTTTAGCTCTTCAGCATAAATAAAATTATATTTCTAGACAGTGTTAATATTTAACTACTCCACTGTTATCCTAGAGAAGTTGAGTTTTCTTGTGAATTGAATCTACATCCAGTGGAAGGTGATGTGATGGATACATGGAGATATCCAACTATCTGGATATTAACCCATCCATCCATCTATCCATCCATCATTTATTATCCATCCATCCATCCATCCATCCATCCATCCATCCATCCATCCATCCATCCATCCATCCATCCATCCATCCATCTATCATCCATATCTCTCCATATATCCATACCTATCTATATATTATTCCATCATATCTATATGCAGTATATTTAAATCTATAAACATACGTCTCTCTGCACAAGCTCCTTATTCATTAGTTTGACTGACTCCTACCTCCACCTGTGTGCTTCTTCTTCACCTGTCCGCTCCTCCCTCCTGCAGCAGAGGCTGCATGACGCGCGTTTCCTCTGCTCAGTGGGCGAGAGAGTGAACTCTCCAACTTCTGACGTGAATAACAGAGTGACTCTTTATCATGAAACTTCTTCTCAGTTCGCTCGCTTCAGTTTACGGAGCGCTGCATGCGCTCATATGTCTTAACGCGCCTTGGATGCCGTGAGCGCGCACGACTCGGGCCGCGTTTTCCCTCTGGACCGAGTTCAGAACCGAACCACGCACGAGTTTCGGACCGGACAGAACCGGACTTGTTTCACTGGCTGCAGATTTACTCCTCTCTGCTCTAACTGACCACATTTTTCGCTGAGTGACGTTTCTCCTCTGAAGAACCCACCGCCTCAATCCGGGTTAAACGTGCACTGTAACGCGCACTGACGTTAAAATATTACAGCTTTTTTTCCTGTAATGCCTTACATTACTGTGTTACCGAAAAAAGCAATGCATTACAGTAATTAATAACCTTTGGAAGTCGTTACTCCCAACACTGATTATCAACAACCGGACGGAGGGAAGCGCGCAGCGCGCCTCCCCCCCATCTTACCTGATCGCAGCGGCAGCAGCAGGTAGCCATGGGGCGCCACGTTGACTGTTCATGCAGCAAAAGTTGTGCTTTTTTATTTATTTATTTAGTTTATGTATTTATTTATGTATTACTTACTTTGCTCTTTACATGAGATGAATGGTGTGTCCAGCAGTTTGTCAAAATAAATTTAAAAAAAATTTTAAAGGGACAATTTGGCGCCCCCTCCAGCAGAGGGCGCCCTAGGCAGTTGCCTAATCAGCCTATGCCTAGAACCGGCCCTGTATGGATGATAGATGGATGGATGGATGGATGGATGGATGGATGGATGGATGGATGGATGGATGGATGGATGGATGGATGGATGGATAATAAATGATGGATGGATAGATGGATGGATGGGTTAATATCCAGATAGTTGGATATCTCCATGTATCCATCACATCACCTTCCACTGGATGTAGAATGATCTACCTTTATGGTCAAATCCATATTTACAGTTATTTTGATGAGAGTAACTAAAAGTAATGTAAAAGTAGTGTAATGCCTTACATTTAAAAAACAGTAATAATGTAATGTAAGGGATTACTTAAAAATGACAGTAACAAGTAATAAATAATGCATTACAGTTTTGAAGTAACTTGCCCAACACTGCTGATAATGCATGATGAGGAGGAAAAACGGACCCAAAGTAGAGGTATTTAATTAATATACATGAAATTGTGAAAATTTTTCCTGGACCATCATTTAGCAAGTTAGCTAAAGGGCTATCATGCTGTTGTGCCCCCCACTTATTATATGAATGATGTCATCAGTTCAAGTTTATCCAACTTTAGTACATTGCTTACTACTTAGAATTAGCAAAAGTTACGTTGTTTCTGTTCTGGGCAGTAGGGGGCGCCAAAATCATTTTTCGCCTAGGGCACCATTCAGCTCAGGGCCGGCCCTGGAGCTAAACCACTTAAGTTTTTTCACCTCCTGAAAATAAACAGATTAGACTTCACTAAAAACCATTAGTTGATTGAAAAACCATCTTAAGCTAAAGACATTCACACCTAATATTGTTTGTTAAAATAAATACTATTTTGATTTTGTAATAAATACTTACAAAAAACTGTATTAAAAAGGGAAGAAATAAAACATTTAAATGATCAGAAAACATTTATTTTTTACAAAACAATTCAAGATTCTGCAGTCAAGTACAATTTATATCAGTCAAATTACAAGTAAAATAAATATTTAAAATTGCAGAGCAACAGTTAAAGTCACTTTATTTGACTAGAATAAAACCCTACAGCATTAATAAAAATCTGTTACATCCTGAAAACTGGACACATCCAGAAAAACATTAAAATTTTAAATGACAAATAAATTTTAAAATGACATGAGGTCACATGAGCTGTAATTTGAGTTTAAACATTATCATGTAGTGCTGCTGCATTGAACTCCAATCGCATGTAACCAATCAGAGCCACAGAACAGAGATTATCTCTGGTATCTGAAAAGTTCTCAAAGGAACCTGCATGTTTTAATTCAACACTCCTTATGGTTCTGATTTTATTTAAGACTAATGACTAAAGTTGTTGCACATTTAGGCATCAAAGACAAAATACTTGTACTTAAACACAACTACTTAGATAATATGTCAATAAACGAGTATCAGTATTTTAATGGTTGCATATTTGCTAGAAGAACAGGAAAAGTTGTCTGTGTGACATCATCAACCTCCTGTCAGACACTGTTCACTCCTGGACTAGAAACATTAAAGTCATGATGTCACAGAAGACCTGACTCAGCATTTCTCTACATCACATGTTGCTGTGTCAGAGTGTCTGACCTTGGTTTCAGGCTGAAAAAGTGTGAACTGAAATTCAGTTCATTGTGATCCAACATGAGAAGAACCTGTTAGATGAACTGGAACCCGAGCTTCATCCAGCTTGGAGCCAAAGTCCAAACAGAACCACCTGATTCTGGCATCTTGAAGGTTAATGATCACCATTATTCCCTCACAGTGATGATGATGATGATGATCTTCAACAGGCCTGGACTGAGACTCAGGGAAGATGAGGGAGCAGAACCTTCAGGCTCAACCAGGAGGATCTTCAGCAGAATCTTTAACAAACAACACAGAACAAACATGCATCGTTATTCATTTATCATTAAATAACCATCAATATTTCAGATTGTAGCCCAATCCTGATCTAGTCACTGCTAAAGGGGATCAGAAAAACAGATCACTCAAAGTTAGATGACTGATAAAGAGAAGTGCATTATAATATGAATGTGTGTCAGTAACACCTCACAATCCTAAAAAAATAAAATTTATGTATTATTGGTCCCTTTTATGAGAAAGTTACTCCTTATAAGGAGTAACTTATAAGGTTATAAGTTATAAGTAACTTATAACTTATAACTCCTTATAAGGAGTAACTTACAGCAATTGATCTGTAGAAGTCTGCAGTCGTGGAGACCAGGAGTCCTGTCAGAGGACGTCCTCTCAGAATCAGCCTTTGAACATCAGCTCTGAAATCTGAGGAGAAAAATGACAACTCAAGTTACACAACTGCTGAATTACAACTCAAAACTAGCACTTAATGGAACATCAAATAGTCAAAAACTTTATATATTTACACATGCACAATGACTATATATATAGACCTTGTCTTGTGAAGCTGTCCAGAAGTCCAGGACTTTCTCTGCTGAAGCTCCTGGTTCAGGCCTTTGTCCACATTTCTGTTGAACTACACAAACTCCTAAAAGACAGAGAAAGTACTTTTTAACATTTTAGGTTAAATGACAACGGCCTAGGCTCGATTTTTAGCATGAAATAGTTACCTATGCATTGCAGCTACTTATTAATGGGTTATAAAGTGTTCACAGCTTAACAAAAAAAATTGGTTTTAACTGTTTATTAATCACAGTTTAGCAGAACAGACTGTGTTAAATATTAATAATTATAGATTAAATTGCTCATGCAATCTTTCAAATACACAATATTACAGATAATCTTAGATAATAATTGACTGCAGACCCTCTTGTCTGAGTTTGAGTTCGTATTTTGTTTTAGTATAACTCACTTATTTTTTAACGTTGTATTGAGTTTTTATGTTGTGCTTTACTGTGATGAAGATTCAATTTTTTATACTAAATTCCTATAATTCTGGTGGAGATGTTCCCATGCTTAACGCAGTAACGTCCTCGCTCACCCTGTGACGTAATTAGGAGGAGGAGCTTAGCGTTTTATGGCTTATTTGTACCAAAGCTCGCTTCCTGCCTGTGAGGCTGCCATTACTGTGGTGAATGAAGAAAGAGTAGAGGAAAGCGACACGGAGGGAGGGGCAGAGCAGCGGCACGCCTCGAGAAAGGAGAAAAGGTTGCTGCCTCTGGAGGAAGTGATTGTAAAGGGGTCTCGTAACGGGAGGAAGCGAGCTCGGAGTCAGGCAATTTAACAGCGCTCCTATGGCTCAGTCGGCGGCTAACGGTGTGGACCACCAGGACCTGGCTAGCAAGAGGCTACACTCAAGGTAGGAACCCTGGAATGAACAAGACGGGGTCAGCTGTGTCCTTTAGCGGGGGGAAACGATACAAAAGACACGGGTGGGAGCGGCTGAAAGCCCAGAAAAGAACGCAGCCAGCTCGGGGTTTTGCTTAAGGAGGAGCTAGTCAAGGGGAACTTGTCCCTCCAGCCAGCTTTCGCTGATTTAAAGCTCAGGACCAAGCCGCTGCTGCAGCCAGAGCCCAGGCTCCTGGCTCGGGTCATCGAGCGGCTGTGGCTGGAATGTGCAGACTGAGAGGAGCCTTTAAGATCTGGACTTAGGAGGCTAGAAGAGGCTGTCCACAGGTTGGACACACTGGCTTACCGGTGCCACGTGGGTACAGAATAACACCTAATAGGGTAGGATTACCCGAATAGCTTTCAGTACAGTATACCTCAAGTTTTATGTTCAATGCAAATGAATGTATCACTTTGCATATACTCTCCTATCAGTCATAACAGTTTTTTTTAGACTAAAACTTGTTGTTTTCTTGAAGTGTAACAAACCTATTTATTTATTGTATCAGTTCTAATTAGCTACACATTTTTATAATCTGGGTTTTTGGAGAGCATGTTGTTTATCTGATTGTCATGTCAACATGGATTAAAAAACAGATTGTTGATATTTAAAAAAAAATCTAATCCCTATATAAAGGATTTGGTCCTCTTTACACTTCATATTTATGACAGATTAAGTGCTAAATGATTATTCAAGAACTTATACTTTATAGATTTGGGATTAGTAAATATGGTGATATCGGACACATTTTAAGCCATTTAAGAATCTTTGAGTATTATAATTGCACTAAAGGAGTTTTTTGTGTAAAGTTTCATTTAATAAAAGGATCCTCACTCAGTGATTTTTGTATAAAATCAACCTCACATTGTGGCGTTGCACCTTCTCAGTATTTGTTACAGAGCAGGCTGTCTGGAATGTTAATAAGTGTTGAGCTGACAAGTGACATTCATACAGCCAGCAAGGTTGTCATGTCAAAGTCACACAAAGATAAATACCTAATGTGATTTGTTGTAGCCTTTGGTCACAATGCTCTTCCTTTAGATTGCAAACAGATAGGTAAATGCATGACCTTTCCCACAATGTGAATTGTGTTTATGTGTCTGTCTGTGACTTCTAAAAACAGACAAAAGGGTATATAATCGGCAGGCCACTTGTTGACAGACAATTCTTGTAAAATCTTTCTTGTTTTGTTGCCAAAATGAAAACATCGCAAGGTGAGGTGGTGAAAGAACTCTGCAGGAAGTATCCCAAAGTTTATTAGCAAAGCAAAGCATTGTGAAAGCCTAAGCATTGAAAATGATTGGCAAAACCATGTTATATAGAAAAAACGCTATTCCTTAAATTCAGCTTACCGTGAAAAGATGAATGGAAGAATCCTGGAAATGTGCATGACCTTAAACTGATTTCATGCTCATTAATCAGAGAAAGGAGTTGTTTTTAACGGGATTTTGAACATTCTTGTTTGCTTCCTAGGGTTTAGATTCATGCAATTTAACTAGATGATGCATCAAATTTCCACATTTCTTAGCTGCATAAACCATATAATTCAGGAGGTAAAACACATTTCCTTAAGTTAAATTTTGTTTCTAAGGATGGATTCTAATACTGATTCAGTAAGTCTTCTGCCACAGCAAACATGGCTAAGAAAAACAGATTTCCAGAGTTGAAACAATAAGGCTTTACAAGGGATTCAACAAAATAACACGAGTCAGTTCTGCACTAACTGAGAGGGACATACACTGGTAGAGGAGAAACATTCCTAGAGAGTTTCTCTTTGGTTTCCGTGACAACAGGCTGTGGTAGTCTGTAATTGTGGCTGCATTACTACCCAGAGCACAGGGTTTCTTAGCTATTCCAAGAATTATGGAAACAGAACTTTGAATTTGAAATATGACTCTATCAAGAAAAGTCAAAATGTTCCAAGACATCAAAGTATTAGTATGTCTACGCCAGTGGTGATAGGTTGATCTGATGATAATTCATGAATTCTTTTTCCTTTTAATTAATCTTTTTATATTAATCTGTTGTGCTTCTAAAAATCAAAAGTTTGAGAGGCTCAGATATTTTGCAACTTTATTCTGTTTGCAGTAGTAAATGTTAATCATATCTGGGAAAAGTACAAACTGTAGCACAAATTATTGTAAGTCTGTGCATAGACCTGTTTAAAAATTAAACTGAAGAGTTGCAGATAATTTAAATGTATTAATAAAGCTTAATAAATATAATATTTTGATAATAAATCATGAGCCACTTTAATTTACAGTGCATTCTTGTTTAATATGTGTTTTTACAGACGTAAACATTTTACAGTTTGTGAAAATTTGACCTGATATCCATTGTAGTAAGTTGACGACACTCTGGTTTGGTTAAACAGTTTGGGTTACCAAATTTGGGTTACCAAATAATTTGATAAATTAATATATTTTTTGATGGATGCCCATTTTTAGACATTCTTTGCTTTCCTATAGCTTTAAGCTGAAATACAAAATGTTTAGATGCCTAAAAGATTGGTTACCAGGCACATTATCCTCACAAATTTATTAATTATAACTGATTCAGTTTTTGACAAGTATCCACCATTTTTATAATTCTTAACTTCAGTCCCACTAATTCCCAACACTTGCCCCAGTATGTCAACACTGTTTGTTGCCACAGTAACCACACTAGGAGATTGTCTCTCTTGGACCACAGACGAGCTATTATGGGATGAGTGTCTCCCAAACAGAGTAACTCGAAGGCTAATCAGAATAGAGAATGGCAGACTTCTCTGCACAGATCTACACTGACTGCAGCCACAAAGGCTGTAAAAGCAAAACTCATTAAAATCCTGTTGTGGCGACCAAACTGTTTATGTCTTTGTTTTGCTGCTTCTTTTTATTTTTTTAAACACTCATAAATCCTGTTCATATATTTGATCTTTATTTGTTTGTCTCTGGGCTCATTCTCTTGTCAGAAGATCTGCCTGCCTTCATTAAATACTTTTGGTGCCTGAGTGAAATGAGTGATGGTGGTACATTTTTGAATAGCAGTACGCTTTTCTTTGCCTGTTTTAGAGTCCAGCTTTCAAAGGCCTTACTGCCATCAACATCTGGTTCCACTAAAACAGAACCTCTGTAATTACCTGGTGGAACAGCTGTCATGCTCCATTAAAGATGCAGCTCTCAGTTTCATGCCAATTCCCGTTATCTACCTGTGATTAGGTTGATTCAGTTTCTATTTTCTTCTACTTCTACATTCCAGTTGTTCAGTGCACAAAACAAATATATATGCTTTGATTGTATTCTGAATGGAAATGCAACCTCTTCTTTTTGTCTTGAGCCATTGCCTAATATGTGGTGAAAACAATAAAATATGATAAAACTGTGTAACGTCACAAAAATTCACACTTCTAACTGCAGACTTAACCAGTTGTCTGTGGGTGTTTCCCACATGGAATGATTCCTACGTTTGTAATATCCTCTTTCATATTTCATAGCTTTTCCTCCGCCTTGCCATGACCATTAATGTCACCTGGAGTTTTCTTTTGGTGCTAGTAAACTAGTAGTCAGCAGCTTTATGGACCTATCTGTTGGTGAATTGTTTAAATCTACATCAGTCACTGGAATTTTATTATCAGAGCTGGAGAGTCTCCATGTAAAATTGACAGAGCTCTGATGTTGCTTGATGTTGGCGCAGGAGTAGCTATTTTTAGTTCATCGAGAATATGACCATGTGCATTTTAAGTGACCATTATCTACAGCGATAACCTGAGTACTGAATGTCCGTTACTTTAAAAAGTACCTTATTCATGGGTTTGTGTTTAGCAACAATAGCTAAATTAATCCTGAACATTTAATGTTTTAAACAAAAAGTTGACAAATTATTTTGTGCTTACTTAGTACTCGGTGACCTTAACTTTTCTAAATAAGTACTCTAAGAAGTACAGACAGAAAATAAAATGCTATTGTCCTTGTTTTGAGGTTATATCTTGATATTTAAGCTACCCAAACTTGGATAATTTATCACTTGGGAACCATAATAATCAAAACCTCTCAAATCCCTGATGAGAACTCATTTATCTGGTGTATTTATTTCTCAAGTGAACCTCTTTTTATTATTTTGTTAAACTTTTTCAGCTTAGTGGCAGTAGCTTTATTTGGGTCTTTGAGTGTTGCACATTCTTTTCAGTTTCATGTGACAATCAGAAAACAACTTTTTCACAACTCATGTTAAAATTTCCTTTGTATTTTGCTTGATACACACAATAAATCTTGCATGTGACAAATGTTATAAAAGCCCAAACTTGTGAATTATATTGTGTGTGAATCTGTTTTACTGTTGATGGAGTTAAAAATCAGAACCTGCAGCACACAGCTTTGTTTTTATATATTTTCTGTCTTGCTGCAGATAATGATGTTGCATTTTTGAGCACAACTTCACTGAGAAGATGAAATCTGAGTGATAAATCTATTAGTTACCATGGTAACAGAAACACCGCACAATAGAAGTGGTGGGAGTACATCTCTTGACTTGAGTTTCAAACAAAACATGGCTCTTTTTCAAAAAATATTTTTGACTTAAACCTGCAATACCTCTGAATGTTAGGGGGTAATGTCAGGCTTTTAAAGGCTTGTTTAGGGTGAATGAGTCAGAAAATACTTTAAGTACTCTACTTTAAGTCACATCTAGTATTTGCCATTTTTTGGTGAAGATGCATTCAGTTAATATGGGTTCTTTCACTCAGTCACAATCTTTCTATCTATTTGTCTTTGCAGATGCCTAATTGTGTTTCTGCTAGTGTCAGCAGATAGGTGGATTAGTCTTTACGGAGGTGCAGGTCACAGGATTAGCAATGCTGAGTCCCTTCTGTTCTTCTCTTCTCTTCTGTCTCTCACTGGGACAGCAGTTCAGTTTCAATGTATTGCTCTAGTTCCTCTACTCAAACCCAGAATGTTCCTTATGTTAAACTCATTTTGGTTTGTAGGCTAGAACAATAGGTCCCATTGTTCCAGAAGAGACTGACAGAAGACTCATTTCTGCTATGGATATTAAGAGCTGGATGACAACACCAATGGACATCTGAACTGATAAAATTCAATAGGATTAGAAATTTTAAACATGGGAATTTGAAGACTGTTAAACTATCATATTTTTTGCCAAGAAATACATTTGCAACTGGAACTGTTTTTGTGTAATTTTCTACAATTCCCTGCTGACTGTTTTGACTACAAGAGTAGAGGAATAGTTCTTCGGTTTTTGGAACACGGCGCGCTTCAGGAGTTGAAAAGCAGATGTTATTCTTGGGTGTTCTTGGATTGCGGTCATGGCTTACAGTTAGAACTGGACACATTCCAAAACTCTGGACTTTGTTGGAACTGCAAATTTGAGTCAGTGGACAACTAGCTCGTTCCAAAATCTCAGCATGGATTCTTCTAGGGTTTGTGCCACAGAATTATCTTGTAGTTTTTTGTTTCTTTTTGGGATGTAAGTTGTCTTGTTGAATGTTCCATCATGTCATTCGAGCCTTGTCCTCTCACTGGAGCAGAGAGGGCTGTGTGTAGACTGGTCCATCATGGAGCCCGACCACAAGCTATGCTTAAACCTTTACATCTGGAGCTCCAGGTGTTTGTGGACAAAATACGAACCAAGCAAAAACACAGGTACTGTCTGACAGCTGAAATGCTCTAAATTTTGGCTACTTTAAGGAAAGTATTTTTTAAACCAAATAATCTCAGTTGCACTTTTTTGACATCCCTTCTAGAAGATAAAATCATGGTATGATAAATGTCCTTTCCAGAAAAATGGACCTACTACAGCACCTTTAAAGAAAATCCTCATCCCATCCTTCTTGTTGCTGTTCCTTCAGATTGTGGCTTTTCGTTCAACTAATTACATTCAAGGATCATCCTTTCTTAACTCTACACTCAAGTATCTTATGTGGAATTTGGAGCTACAACCAAATTGCCTGGTCTTTATTTTATCCAGGATTATTCGACCACTTTCTGATTAGGCCTAGTTGGGTTTGTTCTGACAGCAATTTAAATGTGCAAAAATGTTCTTAAAGTGTACACAAATATCTTGGATAAAAATAAGTTGTTTTGTTACAAAGTTTCAAAACTTTGGGGTGAAGCATTTTCAATATCTTGTAATGCTCAATGGAAGAGAACTACATGTCTTCAGACTGATATGAACAAAAATGAGTGGAAAGAGTGCAACATCTTCTCAAGGTGCTCATCTTAAGAGCTTAGACTCCGTTACTAAGGAAACAGTCCACATAAACAGCTACAGACCTTGTTGTTGTCATGGTGATGCTGCCGGTTTGTTCTTCACTGTAGGATGATGTTGCATCACCACTGTAATCATATCTATGTTACTGAATTTTGTCATCTTGTACAGTAGAAGAGTCATTGTGCTGATTTGTGGTTTTTCTGCACCATTCAGAATGGAGGCATCTTGCTTGGAGTTGGCCTTGGAAGGAGAGCGGCTGTGCAAGGCTGGAGACTTTAAAGGGGGAACAGCTTTTTTTGAAGCAGCCGTCCAGGTTGGCACAGAAGACCTGAAGACCCTCAGTGCCATCTACAGCCAGCTTGGTAATGCCTACTTCTACCTGAAGGAGTATGGCAAAGCCCTGGAGTACCATAAACATGACCTAACTCTAGCCAGGTGAACACTCATTCTATTAAATGTACAGTTTTTACTTGAACGTGACTCTTGTTGCTGGTGCATGTTTGCTGGTTTTTAGGCTTTTTGATTAATGCTTTTGTTAAGAGATTAATAAAGGTTTAATGTTTTCAGTACATCAACATTCCTAGCAAATTGATAAGGCTTTATTGAGTCTAATGTTGATAGATTGGCAGCTATTTAAAGATGAGCAATACAATACACATCCCTACAGTCAGCCTATTCTTTAGAAAGAGCATTCTTCAGTGCTAAATTTGTCATATGAGTGGTTTAGTGCTTAGTATTATCCATTTGATATTCAAACAGTTCCTGAGGAGAAATATTCACAGTTGGCCTGATGCAACAGGTGGTCAACAACCAGGTCAACAAACAATTACAAGGACTCTGATCAAAGCCAATAATAAAAGGAGGAAAACAGAAAACATATATTAGATTTTAATCAAGAAAGTGTTCTAATTGTTGCTAATGATTACATTCTGATCATAAACTCATAGCTTAGAGCTAAGCAAGGTTGTACATTATTTATTTTGCCTTATGAGGTGAATTCAGATACTTTTTCCAACATATCTTTGATACACAATCAGAAAAAGCCCCAAGGAAAATAACCTCAGTGTCTGGGGACTTTTGTAGAGTAAAAGTCCGCAACTACAAGCTGGATATTTAGCTTGTGAGTAATCCAGTCTCCTGCAGTGAGTGCAGCTGGTACTTCAGCGGGGAAGTGATTAAACACCCCCGGGAGAGTTACCTTGTTACATTACATTCTCACCAGGACCACTGGGACCTGATCCCTGGAAGGAAGCAAATAAAGTTGCATAATAAATCCTAGCGCAGGTCCCTATTAAACCCTGTTACAACATCCTAATAGTTATTGTTTAACTAACAAATTAACCTGCGTTGTTGTCCCCACCAATAAAACTACCAGGTGCTTTTCCTCTCTCTCAGAACCATCGGAGACCGACTTGGGGAAGGTAAAGCTAGCGGTAACCTTGGTAACACTTTAAAAGTGTTGGGGCGCTTTGACGAGGCTGTCGTCTGCTGCCAAAGGCATCTGGATATTGCTCAGGAGCAGGGTGACAAAGTAAAGTGATGTATTTTAAACCAACCATTAAATATAAACAATCACTGCTCTGATTTATGTCTGATCTCTGCGCTTTAACCTGTTGTTGTAGGTTGGAGAGGCCAGAGCACTGTACAACATTGGGAATGTGTTTCATGCAAAGGGGAAGCAGCAGTTGTGGGGCTGCACCCAGGAACCAGGAGACCTCCTTCCTGATGTTAGAGACACACTGCAGAAAGCTACTGACTTTTACGAGTACGTATTACAAGTCGTGCATTAAACGCATGCAGCACAAGGATTTACACATACACACAGAAACAAAGAGGCTAAAATATGATGATACCATCTTAGTACCTAAAAAAAACCCCAAAATATAAAAAGAGATACAAATATTTAATGCAGGTCTTTTTAGTTTAATGTTCCTTGTTGTCTTATAATTTTTTAAATATCAGGATGAGGTCGTGGGTTCGCGTCCCGGCTCTGCAGCCTCTCTGCGTGGAGTTTGCATGTTCTCCCCGTGCGTGCGTGGGTTTCCTCCGGGTACTCCGGTTTCCTCCCACAGTCCAAAGACATGACTGTCAGGCTAATTGGGCTGGTAAATTGTCCTTAGGTGTGAGTGGGTGTGTGGTTGTTTGTCTCGTTCGTCTCTGTGTGGCCCTGCGATGGACTGGCGACTTGTCCAGGGTGTCCCCCGCCTCTCGCCCCTTGACCGCTGGAGATAGGCACCAGCTGCCCCGCGACCCTCTGTGGAGGATTAAGCGGCTACAGAAAATGGAGGGATGGGATGGATGGATCAGGATAATGACTTTTTGATTTTCCCCAATGATTTTTTTTCTCATTTGAAACATATTTACACAAATGGAGTCTCTTCGTCATACTCTCTCCTCCTGCCATCAACACCAGTGCATCCTCATTACAGAAGCTTTCATCTGGCTCCAGTCTAAATTATAGACAAGCATTGTTTTTATTTAATCTGGTCATAGTTGAAAGTGAATTGTATCACAAAGCTTCACAAAGAAGTGCAGACAGATTTTCATTCAGTACTTTTCTCCCTAAATGCAGTGTTTTAAAGGGGAATCTGCCATAAATATAAATCTCAATCATAAGCATCATTTTCAGAACCCCTCAACTTCTAATTTGAATCATAGATGCCAAAATTTGCTAAATTAGGCAAGAACAGACTGCATAGAGGTTTACCATCAATGTTGTGTGCATAAAATGTAAACAAGGAGAAATTGTATTAATGTTTTTATGTATTTTGTTATATGTAAAAAATACATTAAGGTTTTATTTTCTTTCCTAAAATCAATTTATAGATATAAAAGGCATGAAACATTTTCAGATGGACAAATGATATGAATGCAATTACAGTAAAGCCACTGTCGGGAGTAGTGTTGTCAAAAGACCTGGTTCTTCGGTACAGAGTCGGTACTAAAACAATTTAAATGTTGCGGTTCCAGGTGTTATGAAGTACTGGTAGTACCGACCAGCGGTTCAACCCGGTTCTTGCTGCGCTATCAGAGCATTTTTGTCATTTTCCATCATTTTGATGGATTACAATCGCACACCTGTGTGCGTGCGCCATCAAACCGCACTGTATTCGCCAGTTGCTACAGCTGTCTGGCTGTGAGCAGCCGTTTCTCGCTCCGGGCCTCATTTATAAACCTTGCTCAGGCAAAAACGGGTCTGAAAGTTACGTAAGTTTTCAGACTTGGAGAGACACACACACACACACGACGTGTGCGCGGCAAGATCAACTGTCACCCTCCACCGCGCGTCTCTGAATCAAGAATTTAAACGAAAATATGTGACATTTAGGAGTTAAATCACAGTCTGTTCATGTCTTCAAATGCTATAACTGCACTTATTGATGCAATATTGTGATCAGCTGTGTAGTTATGAGACATGTGAATACTGCATTCAGAGGCACTCGTGCGTAATTAATCCGCTGCACAGCGCTCCAGACTCCGGACAGGGAGATAGTTCTCCAGATGATCCAGACTGGCTCATCAGCTGGTTTATCAGTCTGGATTTATGATCTGAACTGGGCCCAGTATCGGATCAACTGAACCATCAGAACCACGCGGCGATCCTCTGCAGCTTAAACACTCAGGTTCTCCGAACCGCAGTGGAGGATGAAACGGTCAAGGAACAATTACAACATTATTTAAAAGGAATGAAATAATGCTGCTGAAAATGTCATTATCATTTTAAAAATTAAATGAAGCATCAAACTAAAAATTTTGCCTTGAGAATTTATTTGTAATGAAGGTTTTTGAGTTACTTGATAAATACTTTCAGCTGTAAATGTGCCGTTCTTAATCATGTTTAACACATGAAGTATGCGCTGCTGATAAATACTTGTACTTTGTTCTGCAGGATGAACTTGTGTTTGGTCAAAGAGCTCGGTGACCGAGCTGCTCAGGGGAGGGCCTACGGGAACCTGGGTAACACCCACTACCTGCTGGGTAACTTTGTTGAAGCGATCAAGTTTCATCGTCAGGTGAGAAACCCAGAAGTTTTCCCTTCATCAAATCATCATCATCATCATCAACATCCCACAGCAGTTCATTTCACTCTGCAGCTTTTTGGTGACTTGTTTTTTCGTAGCAGTGTACTGCTAATCAAATGTATTCAAAATCAAACTAATTTCCTTTAATTTTATGTGACAATATGCAAACTTACACAAATCACTGTATCGTTATAGTTATGGAGAGCACACCTAAAATATTTTAAAGACTGTTTTGTTGATTTATTTTAGATTGTGTGTTTTTAATATTCTGGGCAGAGGTCACCTTTCCCAAAGCCAGAATACAACGATATATTTCACGTCGTTGTGTGCACTTCTCTTACATACAGGGATTTATTGTTGTGTTATTTAAACACATATTTGAATAGCCTGGGCTTTTAGCTTTAGTATCCACAACAGAAACACTACAGTTCTTTATGTGGTGTAAAACGAAGCACTGCGTTTGTGTCTTTCTTTTCAAAAAGTTTGCCAAGTTCATGTGTTAGTTTGGCTAAAATTTTACTTGCAAAACATCCTGGTTCGTCTGTTTTTTCAACAGAAGAGAGGAGACTCATCTAAACAGTTTTTGCTTCAGTCATTTCTGTGTTTAGTCAGGTTATCATTATTGCCTGTAATTTGTATGCATACTTATTCTGAAAAGAAAATCCCTCTAGATGTATATTTCACTGCAACGCAATCCATCTCATGTTGTCTTCGGTGTGCAGAGATTGTTCCCTTACAAAAAAAAAAAGGAGGAAATTGGTTTTTCTGTGATCCATTGAAAAGTGTAGCTTCAGGCAATCTGTTCCTGTGTTTTTCTGTCACTCTTCATTGTAAACCACTTCTTTCCTTGTGCGAGAAACCAGCCTCTCCTCTTCTCCCCATTATAAATCTATCAGTGTGCCTCAGAGGGGAACACACTGCCTATAAAGGGAATCAGAGGGGTTGATTTGATGCATCAGTGCTGCAAATGCATCCTTTTTACAGAAAGTAAACAACAGAGTTTAAAGCCTAGATATTTATCTTTTTTGTACATAAAGTTGAAAAAAGCCTAACATATTAAAAACTGCATTAAGATTAAACTTTTAATTCCAAGTAAACTCTCACAGAATGAAAATCCTGACTCCATGTTGTTTTTATGCTGTTGCTCTGTCATTTACAGCGATTATCCATTGCTAAAGAATTCGGGGACAAAGCAGCTGAGAGAAGAGCTTACAGTAATCTCGGCAATGCCTTGATATTCCTGGGACAGTTCAACACTGCCACGGAGTATTACAGGTGAGGAAAGGGTGTAGGCTGACATCTAGTGGAGAGATGCTGAAGTTAAACAGCTGCTTTTTGTTCTTTCATTGTCTTTTTTTATTAGCATCTTCATAATTAATTATTCTCCTCTCATAGAAAAACCCTACAACTGTCCAGACAGCTGAGGGACCAGGTGATGGAAGCTCAGGCCTGCTACAGCCTGGGAAACACTTACACTCTTCTACAGCAGTACGAGAGAGCCATAGATTACCACCTGAAGCACCTGTACATAGCCCAGGAGCTCAACGACAGGTAGAAAAAGCTTTTAAAATCCCATTTAAACATGTCTTAATCCTGTGAAAAAGATTTAGGTTTTGCAGAACTGTAAAAAATCGATATATTTTGGCATAAAAATCAGTAATCACAACCAGAATCAATGCAGTTCTACTTGAAACTGTAACAAAAAACACTGGTTTTGCCCTATGACTGCTGGGGATGAGCACCAGCTGACCCTAACTGGATGAAGAGGTGAAAAAAATGGACAGATGGAGGCAAGAAAGTGAAATTATGAATATGTACTAATCATGTGTAAATCATTGCCATCGTTGGTTACTGGAAAATCTTAAACTCACAGCGAGTGCTTGGAATTTATTTAGGCAAAGGTGTATGAACCCTGCATATAACAAATATAAATGTAAAATATTTACTTTCATGCTTGTTACCTTCTTGATAAATAGTCAAAACATTTAGTTTTTCTAATTAGTCGAGGTGGAAAAATGCAGTGTTCAGGTCAGAATTAAGGCAGAAGGAAAGAAGACCAGATGAGAGCTGTCTATCATCTGAGGCCATCTCTCTCTTTCAAACACGCTGCTTTGCCTTGTTTTACCCCCTGTCAGTGAAACCACTGGAGCTCTGACAGCCTCCTGCTGCCAGTGGACTCACTACAAGCAGGTGTTGAATATTTATTGAGTTTGCATTGTTTTTGCCTTATGTGTTAGCTAGCAGACGGCTGTCCTGTTGTTCAGCAGTACAAAGCCACAGAGACTCACAGATTCAATATTAAAACTGAAAATGAGAGCAGAACATAGAAGAAAAGAGGGAAAGCACACAAAAATAAAATAACTAGTTGTCAGTAATCAGGATTAGTTTCTTCCTTGTTTTATAAACTTTATAGGCTGAAAGTGTTGATGGTGGATTTTGTTCATAATCTGCTTTATGACACTAAAACAAATCTCAGAAGGACATGTTAACAAGATTATATGCATTTTTTTTAACTCAATTTGTATGTTTTCCCTACAGAGTTGGTGAGGGTCGTGCCTGCTGGAGTCTAGGAAATGCGTACGTGTCTTCAGGGAATCATAAACAGGCTCTCTACTATGCCCGAAAGCACCTGGACATCTCTAAAGAAGTGAGCTATTTAACAAACTCAGAAATTTTATTGAATTATTATTTTTTTAAAGGTCATTTTTTTGTGAGATGTGTCATTCTGCATTTGATTATATTTGTTTGTCTTTATATTTTATAAAAACTCAGATTGGAGACAGAAATGGGGAGCTGACCGCCAGAATGAACGTGGAGCAGCTGATGGAGGCTCTGGGAGTCAATGAGAGTGACCTGTCACCCTCCAGCTCAGAGTTTGAAATGCAAGGTAGGTAGCAGTTAAAGTTTTTTTTTTTTTTTTTGTCCTTAAAGATGATAATGATGGCTCGTTATGAACCTTAAACTGCTGTGGACAATCAGTCATTCCAGCACACAGCAAAATCTTTCTCCATGTTCACTCTGTGACTTTTAAAAAAACTGTTTAAATTTGAAGCCACCAACACAAATCGGTCTGCTATCTAGCTTTTGCAATACCTTAAAGCAGACCTTGACTTTAACATTTTAAATTATGTAGAAATAAAGGCTCACTAGATAAAGCCTCTCCAACTACTTAGTGTTAAAGTGAAGGAAACATGTCCCAGTGACAGGTGCTGCTGTGTTGTTTTTGGAGCCAGAGGCACTTACACCCAATCATGGTGGGGGGTTTTAAGCTCCAAATAACCAATTAAATCTAAATGTATAAGAAAAATAAATATTTGAACAACTGAACTCCTGGAAAAATCTTTTTTTTGTCAGGAAAAATATCCCATCTGTTTACATGGAAAAGGCAGGTCTTAAAACCTATGCTGCAGCCAGCCACTAGGGGGTGCTTTGATTCTTTTTGTCTCTGATTTGTACATTAACTTTCCTACATCTAGTTCTTTTATGTCTGTGGTTCAGACAGGGAATAGCTAATCGTTGGATATTTCTCAGTTTGCATGAATTTTTATGTTTGGATGTGTATTAAAAACAAGGAATTACAGTTCACTGTTTTAACTGCACATTTAAAATAAGCTGTACGATTCCAGCTCTTCAAACGGGAGCACACAGTGGGTTTCAGGTTGACCAGCTGAAATTAGAAACAGGTTTGAACTAAAGTTGAACTTTGCTGATTTTTGTGGATAAACGGGATTAGATAATCCCATTAAAACTCCCTGTATCATCTTCTTTAATGTCTGTGTTTGACAAATATTTGCCAAGCTAACCAGTGTTTTATGTGTACACAAAGTGTCCATATATAAAGTAAAACTAGCTTTAGGCGAGACGGTGTCTGTGTTATGACTGAACTGAGGCTAAATATGATCAAAACAAATTAAGTGAACCTACAGCTCATGTATTTGGGTATTTAAGTCTTACATAAGGAAACACTGAGAAGCCGTAAATCTGTGAAACCTTGTATAATGTTTGCATTCATGAGCCCTCCTCAGGGCAGATCCTCACACCCATGTTCTACATTCTCTCTTTGGATCTGACCTGGCAAACAGATGCCCTTTTTGCTTTATTTGCCTCGTCGTCTGCTTCATACCCACATTGACCATCAAGAGACCACTGCTGAAATTACAGGCTTGTGAAAATAAGAAGATAAACAGAACCTTAACGTGGTTCATAAAGTTATATTTGACTGTGTGATTTTCAGAAGTTGTGAAATATCACATTTGACCATTATGTGATGTAATGTTTATTTACAAACCTATTTTTTTATATTCTTTAGGAGCAAGACCCAAAATTACAAAGAGAAACAGCATGGACAGTGTAGAACTGTGGAAGTACTCTTCTGATAAGGTGAAGGAAATCTGCCTACAAACAAACCTTTTCTCTACTCACATTTATGAGTCTTTATTTAACGAAGTGACTTGTTACTGCAGAATGGTGACAATCAAAACATGTCAAATATACCAAGAAGATCCAAAAGTCAGATATCTCAACCTGGTAAAAGAAAAGGCTGCTCTGACAGTCATTCATCAGATGAAAGACCCTGGTTGGACTCGCCTGTAGATACTGATGACATCACTGTTCAAGTTCCACCTCCGGTGTCTGTGAGTAGCTTTTCTGAGTTATTACATTTTAAAAATGGTATTTGTTTATATTCTAAGATTAAAAAAATAAATGGAGCATTTTTTTTAAATTGCCAACCTCTTGGTTTTTGAAGGATTTTGCCAGAAAATATCCCAAGAAGCCACTGATTGATTTAAATGGATGATCATTAGATGAACATTTACAACTGATGAGTGATCAGTATAGTCACTACAGCTTGTGAACATAAGCAAACACAGAAATGCCTATAAGTCAGTCAGATTGAGGGAGATTCTGCACATGAGATTCTGGCATGAAAAGCAGTAGGTGATATTCATTCCTTCTAGGCTCTTAATTATTGTAAGAATTTGGTGAAAAGTAGAATATGTTGGCTATATTTCCACAGTGTCTTCTGTCTAATAGCATTCAGCATTTTGCTGTGAACTGGGCTTCTAATGAATATGCTGATTCACAGCTGTTGTATCCTCATAACTTTGCGGCCCCTGCAGCATCTAATTATGCTCCCATCCTGTGATGATGTTAATTGTTGTAATCAGTTGGCTGACAGGCTAGAGGAAAAAAGGTGTAAATTACTAGGCTGCATTATAGTAGTTCATCTCAAGCAAATAGAAATGGCATCCAGAAGTAAATCATCTTAATCTTGATGACACTTTAGCAATTTTCAAATATGAAAGTTCTAAGTTACATAAATTAAAACAAATCAAGACCCACTTGACGAGTTATTCTACATATTATGACATTTGAGCATCAGACTACAACAAACAGATGTTATTCGTGATTGTTGTGTTTAGCTTAGTCTTTAGATTTATTTTATCTGTGTTGTTTTAAGAATGTGAACCCTTTGAAAAGTAATAATTGTGCTAAAGACTGAGGCTCAGACTGAATCTCTGAAGCTAAAATACCATCAGGCTCATCAGGTGATGAGTCGTGGAGAGCTCATAGAAATAAATGAGCAGCATTGTTCTTGTGTTAGTGTGATCAGACCCAGTATTCTGATAGTGATGAGGGAAAAACAGGTCAGTTGATGATTGCATGTTGCAGCCACAGCTGTGGTGAGCTGTGATGTCTTTAGGTTGTCCGTTCATCCCATGAGTTAAACTTAGCTCTAATGGAGGAATAAATTAGCTGTATTAAAAATTGGGAACTTTAATTTTTACAATTTGATTTAAATTAACTAAATTCATTTTTAACATTAGGTGGCATCAACATTTAATAGAACAAAATCATAACATTATGATGATTTATGAGATTTATTAGTGGTGGGTAATATAATATCATGGTTATTTCAGGAAAATCACACATTTTAATGATTATTTACCGGTATATACATTTTGAAGTATTAAGTTTTCATGTATATTCTTTTGTTTTTACTGTTTTACAAGCCATTGAATAATGCGATTACCTTATTTCCTAATGTAAAAACAGCCCGAAAAGAGGAGAAATAAGAAAAAACATTATCAACAATGCAACGTTATTCATAGTAACAGCAAATGATGCATTGGTTTTTAAAGGAACTCAATATAACAACATATGCTAACAGGTGCTGATAATGCTAACGAATTGCCACAGCTGTAACGTAAATGAGGTGTAATTCACCAACTCACAGTAAAGTCATGTTAGAACAAAGCTGGAGATGACCATCAAGTAAACACGTCCTTTTATTGCATTTATATAAAAACAAATCACCAGTTCACTAATCAGAAGGACTGAATATGGCTAAAGACACTTGGGTAACTTCAGATGATAGAAGAAAGTATTTAATGTGTTTTCACCAGTTTATCATAGGATCATTGTTCTTCCTTCACACTTGAATGCTCCAAACAGCAGAAAATCAGGACGTCACACATCCAGTCATGTGTTGTATTTTATTAGTATTTACCTAAACTTGAGCAAATCAGGTGACGTTGGAAAGTGTGTGTGTGTGTGTGTGTGCATACTTTTTGCTAAAACTTGTGAAACACATTGGAATAGATTGTCACACCTTCTCCTTCTCCTTCATCACTCTTTCATTCAAATGATTTCTGTTTCTCTTCCTGTAGTTTCTTCATTTCTATCTGTCCCTCTTTTCTTTCTGTCTTCGTCACATGTTCTTTCATTCTTTCACTTTGACCTACTTGAGTAATTGGACATTACAAAGTTGGAATCCACAGGAGGACAGTGGGGACAAGGACGTGGACACTAACAGCTATAAGTTACACTTTGTAAAGTACTGGAATGATGGTTTTCTGCTAGTAGTTGGTTTCTGCTGGTTGTATACTCGTGACTACACCCCTGCACCCATTTTTCTCTGCTCTGTTCCCCCTCCTCCCTTTAGTCCACCACAGTTCTGCCTCTCAGCTGATAATGTGACCTTGATCACAGAGCCGGTACCCTCCCCACAGGGTCAAACGCCCAGCTTCCCATAATGAGTTGTTTTCCCACAGTGGGCGAACAGGACAAAAATGGCCTGCCGGAGTGCTGCAGAAAGAGAGAGTGATCGAGGGACAGAGAGGGAGGTCGCAGTTTAAAAGAGGCCTGGAAGAGAGGGATACAAGAGGCGAGGAAATCATTGGTTGGTGGGTCGTGTACGGTAGAAAAGTAAAGAGAGGGGGAGAGGAAGAGTGGTGGTGAAAGCAGGGGAGAAGGACGTGTGATCGAGGAGAGGGAGAGAGTGCTTAGGGAGGAATGAGAGATAGAGGACAAAGAAGTGTTTCTGCTGGTAAGATGTTTTACGTCTGTTTTAACACCGTGAAAAGGATTCTAGACGGGTGTTTATGCTCTTTTCTTTCTGCAGTGTAGGGACATGTTTGTCTGGTTTTCTCGGAGCATTTAGAGTCCAGGTTTTATTTTGTGTTCAGGTTTTTATTTTTTTTTAGGAATTCTCAAAACATTAAAGTTAAAGAACTTAGATATTTGGTGTCTGCTGACGCACTGCATGTCTTGCTTAAGGCTGTGATTTCTTTTTTTTTTACCTTTCTTTTGTCATTTTAAAGGTTTTAGCCTCCTGTAAAAGCGTCACCAGAAAACAAGGACAGCAAATTATCCACTGGATATAAAGTGTCTTAATGCAAAGAAAATATTATATTTTTGGTGTTTGCTGCTCAAAGTAATTAAATTAAGCTGTTAAAATGAAACTTTATGTTCTAAACAATGAATATCAAAAATGGATTATTGTATTCTGCCCTAGTGGAACACTGGGATAGTTGATATTTTACATATTTAAATGTGTTTAAGGTGTGAGTGAGAATTATAGTCAAACAGCTTATTGACACAGTCAGCATGTTTTGATTTTTGTTGCTCAGTTTAACCTGGTTTTTCAGTGACCTGCTTTGGGATTTATTATTGAAGCAAGTTATTGTTTAAAAAAAAGGATATGGTGCAAATTTGTAAAATATCAGGAGAATGCACCTGGAAATAAAAACAGTATTTTTAAAATCTAAAGTCAGTTATAATAAAATGTTTGTATCCTCAAATCTTTACATTGACCTTTTTTTTCTTTCAAATATAGTTTACATTTAATAATGGTTAAATTTAAATACATTTTCTAATAATCATTAAAATAAACACAGTACAGATTTTCTCAACACAGAGCTGCTGTTTGTTACAGAATCAGTTTGGTTACTTCAGGATTTTGAAGGAATTGTGAAAACCAAAATAATTATTTTGTTATTTAAATTCTGAAAATACGTTAGTTCAGCTGCTGCAGATGTTAATGTTTGTGATGCTAACAGGTAACACACCTTTAACTCTGTAACGCTAAACAGGATGAGACACCCCCTGGTGATGAAGTCCAGTACTACCACAAATCCAATTTAAATTCTAGTAGTTACATAAACGTCATAATTAAAATTCCAATGCTCAGTTCAATTTGATTAAATATGCAATACAACATTAAATTAATTTAAGCTACTATAATTTTGAAGAAAAATAATCTGACTTGTACTTGTTTAATAATTTTGCTTAAGCATAAGAAGATATTCCCTAAAAATCTTCATATGTGCATTTTACTTGCTACAGCAACACAGTATTTTAAAAGTTTTGAAAGTGCTTGAATTTTTTATAAAGTGCCTGAAAGTACTCGAGACTACAGATGCACCAAAAGATCTACTGTCTAGCGATTGGCTGATCTGAAGCTCCAAAATCAGATTGTATGTTTTGGTCCATGAACTCAACCTTTGAGGGCTAATTCATGGAAAGAGATCTCCATGTGAAGCTTTTACTCCCAGAATCATACTTTTGAATTTAATCATCTTTTTTTTTTAAAAGCATTGTGTTAGTTAAAATTATTTTGATATGAATCAGATTAATATAAAATCAGTATCAGCAGATCACAGCTGAAAAAAAATCTGTTATTGGTATTGGCCCTCAAAGAAGAAATTAAGTGCTTGAAATGTACTTAAATTAGATTTTAGTGAAGGTGTGAGAACCCTGGTAATACTTTTTTAAAAGGAGATTTAAAAATCAGAAACAACAGGTTCAAAACAAGAAAAAAGGCAGCTCCATTCTTTCCTGTTTGTCTGGTTTTATTAGTTTCTTTATCACTGTTGAATCATTTGAACCCACAATTTCAGCCATAAAGTCATTTGATTCACATGACATGAATTTGGACAGCAGTAAATTTAGTTTTGACCTACTCGTTTTATTGCTTCTCTCCAGAAGAATAGCTGTCATAATATTTCAGCTTAAGCGTCATCATATTTTAGTAGTGGTGGGTAAATGCTGAAGATATTCCACACACCTTTAGCTCCGTGTTTGTTTCTTCCACAAACATAAAATACTGTTAGATGGAATTCCCAGGCATTTATAAAGTCTATAAATCTCTCAGAATAAGCTCCATGTGAAAAACAGTCATGCTTTTAGTTTTTTTTTTGTTTGTCCACACAAAAGTGAGGACAATAAGACAATTTTTATTTGACATTTCCATTGTTACAAGTGCATTCGAATGCCCCATTAACAGCTATATGTATATCTTTTTATCTTACACTGTCACCTTCAGTATCCAGGCCAAGGTGTTATCACTAGAAAGACTATCCCCTGTGTGTTTAAATCCTCATTACTTAGCTCATATGTGCATTTGGGTTAATTAATTTACCTGTAGATGAAACCTTTCTGATCAAGGAGCCATTAAACTTCATTATTTTGCCCAGAAAAGAAACCTGCATCATGTTTTAGCTTTTCAGAAAGAGCAACAACCTCTTTTGAAATGAGAGACTTGAAAAGCGGATTGTAATCAAAAGAATAGTTGATACAAGGGGACTTTGAGTCCATTATAATAAAATAACTGACAGAAGCTCAAAAGATCAGAGAAATTACGTTTGTTTTTGCTGAAAATGAGTAACTTTTTTGACGTTTCAGAAGCTGGGCCGTGACCCCTCTGATGAGGACTGCTTCTTTGACCTCCTTAGCAAGTTCCAGAGCAGCCGCATGGATGATCAGCGCTGCCATCTTGATGATCCACAGAACGGAGACAACAGAGAAGGAACTGCAAACGCTCCAAGCCTGAATGAGATGATTGGTTGGTTGTTTAGTTATACATTTTGGTACATCGGGAGTTCTTTTTATTGACTCATTTAAGATGTTTGTAACTTGACTTTTCCTCCTTTTAGATCCTGCTATTACTACTTCCCCCCAGACCGAGGAGCTGTTTGATTTGATCGCCAGCTCTCAGAGTCGTCGTCTTGACGATCAGCGCGTTAGTGTTGGAAACCTTCCAGGCCTTCGGATTACCCATAACAACCTGGGGCATCTGGTTGGTGAAGGAGATCATCAAGAGCCCAGTGATGATTTCTATAACATGCTTATGAAATGTCAGGTGAGGCATCATTCTTATACAAATCCATGGATTTAATCAATTTAGCCAATTAATTCACTTCAATGATTTGACTGTTTTGTTTTTAATTCACTGGAGATTGTTCATTTCTGACTGACGGATAATATTCAGCCGATTTTTATTGTTTATAAAAATGATCTGTATCTGTATTAAACTGTTCATTTTATAGGTCCAAAACAAAAAACCGTCCCCATAAATTGACCATCAGCTACCCCGAGTTCTGTAAATCAGCATCAGCCAATAAAAACCTCTAATCAGTCAACCTCTGTTTAACTGCATCTGTCTTTCTGATTGCAGTCCTCGAGGATCGATGATCAGCGGTGCTCCCCACCAGAAGGAGGTCCTCATGCACCCACAGTGCCTGATGAAGACTTCTTTAGTCTAATCCAGAGGGTGCAGGCAAAGCGCATGGACGAGCAGCGCGTCCAGCTGCCCTCAGACGACCAGGCCAGCCCTCAGTCCCCCGACCCAGAGCCCCCTGGTGGCTTTCCAAGCTAGAACTTGGTGAATAATGCTGCACAACTTTATGTCAAAGAAAGTGGGGAAAAATTTTAAAAACTAAGAAACTGAAAGAAGGATGAGCCGATATTTAAAGACAGCACTGAAGGGTGAACTAACCAGATTAATAAGACAAATACCATGTGCAATAGGTGGTGCCCCGATAAACGTCACTTGATGTAAGAGATATGTATAATACAGTAAACTCTCAATCTAATGCCTTAAACTGAGAGCTATTTCTCAGACCCAGGATTGTATCCCCCCGCAGTCAGACGTGTTTTTAGGAGCACACCATGAGCACACCGCGCGGTGTGGAGACCTGCAGCTTGAGCTTGTTGACAAGTGTGCACTGATGTTTTACAAAAACTTCAACAATTTCTAAAAATATTCAAATTGTTCTCTAAATAATGCTGCTTTTACCATTAACATTTTGTGGTTTCTGCCACTCATTAATGAGTATTATTTGTGCAGTAACAGTATTAATATTATTGGCTTCTGGAGTGTTAAAGTCCTTTAGTCACTTTAAATTTAATAATAAGCAGATTCCTGTTTTTTTTTTTTTTTGGGTCAAGTTTGACAAAGTAAAAAGTTTTAATCTGATTAAATTAAAACACTGATGAAAACAAGTTTTATTAAATGTAGTTATTTTTTTAAACAAGCAGTAATCAAGATCCCTGAGCAAACGACACAAACTGCTTCTTTAAAGATAAAAACAGTTTTAGTTCTAGTTTAAGCTTGAAATAAATGTTTTTCCCAATGTTGCTTAATGTTTAAGTGATGCTAACAGCTGCTCATAATATTTGAGCATCTGTCAACAAAGTGCAGTTTACAGCCAAAATCTTCAGCTAACATAGCATTAAAGCAGAGAGATGTCTTATTTTGCATAATAGAATACTTTACATCTGGTTGTGTTTCTAGTAGTCTGCCTCTCTGTGGTCAAAATGTGTCATTACATCTGTGAGTTACAGTACTTAAAGGGATAGTTCAGACATTATGAAGTGGGCTCCTGATGAAAGGTTATGAACAATTAATATCTGTTGTAAATCGCTTTTTGAATAGCCAGAACTTAATTCAGAACAAATTGACATGATAATAACTAGAAGGGCCAAAACAAAAGTAGTCTGCCATCATCATAAAGTAACTCTAATCTAAATATTCAAAGCAGTTGATGCAATAACTATTTTATAAGTCTTTATACAGTTATTCTGGTCAAATAATTAGGAGATTCCAGCAAGAAGCAGTGCAAGAAGGAAGTGCTACAGCTAGCGGCTAATGCAAAACTGATAGTGATGTTTATAAAATGGTGTCTATGTGAACTGCTATGAAATTTTTGATATTAGAATTATTTAAAGATGGCAGGAATCCAGTTTTGGTCCTTCTTACACTAGCAGGTACCTCATCAGTCTGGTCAGAATTAAATAGAGACGCACCAGAAACATGTCTGAGTATTTAGCGTGATCATCTTAGCTCAGTGATCGGATAATCTGACATCAGAGATTGTCAAATCACCATTAGGTCATTAGAAAGTGAAAATAAGTATTTTGTTAATTATAGTTTGTTAAAGTGAGTCTGCCAAAATTGGTATGAGCTGCACAAAAATGGTATCACCTCTAAAACCATCATTAGTTCATCTCTAAAGTTAAACCGTTTCTGAGACTGAGGTTGTTTATAGAGCTACCTACAACAGAAAAAATATTAATTATTCATGTTTCTACAGAAATCCACTTTGAAAGATCTAAATAATCCCTTTAAATGCAACCCCTTCCATCTTGAACAGTACTAATATTAATATTGACAACAGTCCTGAACTTTTGCACCATTATTTTGTGGGAATCATTATATAACGTTATAAAGTGCTTCTTTAAAATCTGAGCCAAGTGTACTTTTTAGTTGGTTTGTTGGGGTAAAATAAGCGGGAGAGGTACGAACTTCACACAGAAAGCTTAAATTGACCCAAAAAACCCGACTGCAGAGCATTTATTTAATGGTACTAAATCATTTCCACCTTAACTCGAGGCTTATGCTTTCTTCATAAGCAGTTCATACCTCATGTTTTATCTCAAACTTAACATTCGGTACATTAAGTTGTGAATCATATTCATCTCTTTGATAATCAGTACATTGGGAGCTGCAGTTAATATATTTCTTTTCCTTTTTTTTTGTAAATTAACATTTATAGAAAGTATCTGGAATGATTCTAATTGTTTTTGCCATAATTTGTACATATAAATATATTTTGTATTTATGTTCCTTTTGCGGACATGAATATGTCGCCTCATGCTTTTAATAAAATGTTTGAAATGTCAATTTGAACGGGTTTGTTTGTAAATAATTTCCACACTGACTACTTCCGATTTTAAGCTTTTAAGAAAGGACCATAATCCTTTATGTGAAAACTACATGGTTTATTGACTCGGACTGGACAAATTTCTCAATTTGTCTGACTGAGAAAAACACAAAGGTCTAACTAATCTTTCTGGCAGCCTCTGCTGTAACTGTGTAAGGAGGATTAAGTAAGAATGTAAAGCAAACATATTTTGCCAGAATTATCACTAGAAATATTTAAGCAGCACGCCAACGTAATGGTTACTTTGGTATCTCTAGAGTTCAACGTCCATTTCAGCTGTAACATAAATATCTCATTTAAATTTTCAGGTGTCATTTCCTCTTTTGGAAGCAGACTTCCTCATCAATGCCCTCTGAGTTGTTCAGCCTCATCCTCATCACAAAAACTCAAAATGCAAACTGAAAATCACCAAATGAAAAGCTGAATGGATGCATGTTTCTAACTTTCTTGGCCTCATACTTGCTTTTCCCCTCCCTCCCTTTCCACGCATGTTCTTCCTCCCTCTTACCCAGAATGCAGCGCGAGCTGAGCAGGCTCAGCTGAGCTATAAAAAGGCATTGAATGGGGGAGGGAGGGCTGCCGTGCAGCAGGAACCGTGGAGACGCTCTCTCTCGCACACACACGCACGGGGATCCAGGGACGGTAGCCCCCTTTCACTGGGATCTAAAGCCACAGCGCGGAAAAGAGAGGTCAGTACAGAGGACAAAGGCTCAATAGAGGAAGAGCAGGCAGGAATGTCTGTGACTAGGTCAGTGATGAACAGAGGGATGTCAGAGAGAGGGACTGGGAGAGTGGGCAGGGCTGTTCTATCAGATGGAAGGATGGAAAGAGGATAACTGAGGCAGAGCGTGTCATTGTAACTGTCATCTGATCTCAGCAGACTGGTTGTTCACAGAATAATATGGTTGACAATTTAATAGGATCAGGTGTTTTGTGCTGTGTACAGACATGTAGGGATTACATAAAATCAAAGGAAAACAATCCTGTTTGAGATTTTTCCTCGACTCGTCATAGACGATGATCTGAAACCGGTTTTTAAAATATTCTTCTAAACCTGCAGCCTCTAAGGTCACATTCACACAAGTGTATGTAGCTCTTTAACTCCACTGCCATGCCTCTAAGCCCCCATAAAGGTCATTAACAGCTGATTACAGTCTGAGTGCTATTGATTGGTGCAAAGTGAAGGGACCACTTTCCAATCCAATCACATCCACAGCAGCAGCAGCAGCAGTGAGAACAAGATTTCTCATGCTCCATCCTTTCACAAACATCATGGAATATCTCCAAGTTCTCTGACGTCAGAGGGTCCCCGGTTCTCCCTTAAAGGCGCAGTACTCCTGATTAAACTGCAGGAAACCCTGACTAATTGGTGCACAGAGTGAATGCAGCTTTCAGTACTTTTGTTTTCTCTCCTGTTGCTTCAAAAGCAGTCAGCCAGAGCTTCAAACTCCATTTAAGTGAATGGTGGACACGATATCCCTTAACAGCTGCAGACTCACTGGGTCTTTTTTTAGAAAACATCAATAAGACATGTGGGTGGGACTGACGTTAGGATGGGAGTTGTGGTCTGTTAAGGAATGTCACATATTAGTTCAAAACATAAAAGATTCCCAAAATCACACGGATCCATTTCAGCTGTTTGACTTTTAATTCTGCACCTTAATTGTGCACATTTTAGTAAGATTCATGCATTTAAAGACAAAAATCCCCAAATTAAACCTCACATGACAAAACCCAGTTCACCTCTCGCCACATATCAAATTGCATGCCAGCTCACGTTTAAAAATATAATAAAGCCATTTCCATATTTGGTTTGTTTTGCACAACAAACCCACTAGACGTGACTAAAATGCCAAAGAGGCATTGGACCCAGGGGAAGGCACCATAATAGGCCAGAGTGGGATTCCCAAAGAGGCTCTGTGCTGACTCGGATACCAGCCTTCAAGTGACATTTACACTGACCGCGGGGTTAATGTGTGCCGACATAAAACTGGACACCTGAGACACAGCACCACCGCTGAGGTGGAATCAGAGAGCAAACTAGTTCACACCACTTTGGTGCAGAATAGCACTAAATCAGAAACTGTCTAGCAACATTTTGCTTTACTAATCTTTAATTGTGCAGATTTGTTGGCTAGATGCAAAACTAAATTCAAATTTTGCTCAGTTTACTCCAAAAGTCTCTTTTCTTTGCAGCTTTTTCTTTAGCAAGTCACAAATCAGGTAATGAAACACAAGCAGGTTGGTTTCAACATTCAACATTCACACATAAAAGTAGAAAACTTACTTTAAACTAATCAATGGCTTGCAGCTGCATGCTGCAGGAGAAATCCTAAAAAAAAAAAACCCAACATGAAATGGCAGCAACAATTGTAGCTCCTTCAAATGTCTTTTCAACTTGTGTGACACAAGCAAGCTGCTACATGAAGATAACTGTTGACACGTACGACTCTTCTGCCCAACCTGCTTCCTCATTTTTCTGTTATCTGTCACCGTGTCAGCTAGAAGAAAAGAGCAAAAAGAAACCATTGTGTTTCAGCACTATTTATACCAAATTAACAGTCCTGTTGGATAAATGGTTGCTGCAGAGCAGTAAATGACCTGATTGAAAAGTAAAAGTACCTGCCTGTCATAGGTTCTCACTGTTTTCTAATTTAAAATTAAATAAAAAATGTAATGTAAACACAACAGCAATAAAAAACAGAAGTGTTTCCTTATGTTATAAATAAGTGTAATGACGTTTTTAGTATCAAATTGAATCAAAGTTTGAATTAATATGGTTTAAACAAGAAAATATCAATCAGATGTTATTTTTTGTTATTTTTAAAACTCACTTTCCGTTTTTCACAATGTTTATTAACATCTATAAACTCCTAAAACAGTTTCTTTTCCTCTTCTTGTCCCTAGTTGAAGGAAAGCCTTCTACAGACACAACACAATGGCAGGTAATCAATACACGTGCTCTTCGGTAAAGAGATGAATGCTTTATTACTCATAATTAATGAGTTGGAACATGTTCATTTGTTTTGTCATTATTAATCTAATGAGATCTAAGTAAACTAGAAGCAGACAGCTGTAGTATCTTAGACTCTGCTGCCCTCTTGTGGTATTTTATCAGAAAGCAAGAAAAGTCTGAACATGTCATATTTGACATTTATCCCCTGAAATCCTAATTATTTTGTAATAGAATATAAATATTTTGTTATGATAGCATGACTTATGTGTTGTAATGACACAATCAGATAAATATGTTGTCACACATTTGTTTTTTTTAAACATTGTGTATTTTAAAATTTGCCCAGTAGTTGCATCTAAACCTCTTGTTATATTAACGGTTGCCATGCCAACACATTTTGAGTAATAGACCTACTGTGGAGTCCAAACAGCCTGTTGGATCAGCAGACAGAGAGAGACACTAAAATACAGAAAAAACATTTGACTCAGAAATGGGTTTGTTACTGAAATCTGTTCTCATGGATTTTATTTTTGATTTAAAAAATCTTCCTTGCTAACCTGATTTGTCCATACTTCTTTCAGACAAGATTAAAGATGCCAAGATCATCTTTGTTGTGGGTGAGTACGCCACCTTAATGATTCAGAAATATTTTGCCATATGACACTGTCTTGTCTGACAAAACCTTCCAACCATAAATCCAGTAAGAGCTACTATCTAGATTCTCCAAACTAAGGATGTTTAGAGCTGCTTACAACAGATAAACGACTGCTTATAGCCTTTTCACTAGTTCAAATAACTTTTAACAGTTCATCAGCAACACATTTACCCATGTAGCTGTTTCTTTCATGCTACAGAAATGCTTTTTGTGTTTATTTCTTTAGGTGGGCCCGGTTCTGGAAAGGGCACCCAGTGTGAGAAGATAGTTGCAAAGTACGGCTACACCCACTTGTCTTCTGGAGACCTGCTCCGTGCTGAGGTAGCTTCTGGCTCCGAGAGGGGCAAAAACCTTCAGGCCATCATGCAGAAAGGAGAGCTTGTACCCCTGGTAGGATCTAGGCTAATTATTACTATTTAAATTCCATAATGAAGCTTAATTGAGTGTTGGGCGTCTTCTTGCAGGATACAGTCTTGGACATGATTAAGGACGCCATGATCGCCAAGGCTGATGTCTCCAAGGGCTTTCTCATCGATGGCTACCCTCGTGAGGTGAAGCAAGGAGAGGAGTTTGAGAAGAAGGTTGGTGCAGTTGCAGGATCTTGCTTTAAAAATCATCCCTGCAGCAAAAATAGATACTAAATGAGCCCACTTTAAAAATGTTATCCTAGATCGGCAAACCCTGCCTGCTGCTGTACGTTGACGCCAGAGCAGAAACCATGGTCAAGAGGCTGTTGAAACGCGGCGAGACCAGCGGCCGTTCCGATGATAACGAAGAGACCATCAAGAAGCGCCTGGACCTGTATTACAAAGCCACCGAGCCAGTCATCTCTTTTTATGAGAGCCGGGGTATAGTGAAGAAGGTGCGTGTTAGAGATCGGTACACAGGACACAAAACGTGTGTAAAATCTAACATACGATGTCTTGTTTTGACCCACAGGTGGACTCTGAGCTGCCGGTCGATGACGTCTTTGTCCAAGTCTCCCAGGCTATTGACAAACTGTAGTAAAACAACATAACTAGAAGAGCTGTGTCTGGTTGTTGTTTCATTTTGAGTTTCTTCTCAACATTAGACATGCCTAACAGGATAAACTATAACTTTCCCAAACAGAATACCCTATTCCCTTCATTTTTTAAGATGGAAAAAACAAAACAAGGGCCACTGAGAATTAACAATGCCTTAAGTCTTATCCATAGCAATAAAAATCTGAGTATAAAGACACAAATCAACAAATCAGCCTGAGGCAGCATCTTGAAATGTTTTTTTTTTTTTTTTTTTTTTACTCTCCACATAGTTTGTAGTATAAAAGTCTTGCTTTGATTATGTGCTGAATATTTATGTGTATCCCACCCTGGGAGAAACAGTGTCTTTAAAGAGCCTGAACAACACTCACACTCACACACACACACACACACACACACACACACACACACACACACACACACATTTGTTTTGACAGTCTTTTTGCATTAATGCTCAAAAACATCTTTTTTTTTTATTTCTCCATTTTTGTTTTTTCCACAGCACATCTTGTGACCCTTTATTTGAAACCCTGCTTTAATGCCTTGGTACCAAAATGCCTAGTTGGCTTTAAACGGTGTGCTGATTGGTCAGAATCGAGGAGAGTGTGATGCGTTTTTTTGTTTCAAGTGTGCCAAATAAGCTACTAGGCAGGCGTTATGCAAATGTGGTGATGGTGATAAGAAGCGAGCGAGGCGTCTCAGGCTGTCCACGAGCAGCGTCATCTGCTCCTTGCAACTTTGCAGAGCTTTTATAAGCACAAAAAGGATTTAAAGCACACGGAAAGGTGAAAGACAAACCCTCAGATGACTCCTTGAACAAAGTGAGGAAATGGTTACGCATTATATTCCTTTTTAAACCATCATTGAGACATTTGTAACTATATTTGTTAATCATAGATATTTTGCACTTTTTCATCCATATGTACACATGTATCTGAAGTATCTATGAAGTGGTAATCCTAAAGACTATTAAAGATCCTTTAATGAAAATAAGCATCGCTTGATTTTAATTTGGAGTATTTTAACAGCCTGTGTTGTGATATTCAGCTGTGCACAGACCAGCATTATTATATATCCTGGACAACACAGAAAATACCTTCTAATAATAAATTATGGAGAAGAATGCAGACCAAACAGGATGCAGGACACTCTGCAAAAGCAACAACTTACTGACGTAATTCCAATAATCCCTTTGAGGACTCGATGACCAACTGCTCTTCCTCTACCTCTCACCTTCCTCCTCTTCCTCTCGCGCAAACATGCATGTTTCCAGCCGGCTGAGCAAACATTACCGGCCTACTCTCCAAGGACGTCTCTGATCATGACTCTGCTCTGTAGGGATGAGGAAGGGGGGAAACTGGCTCAGAAGGTGGACAGGATGTGTCTATCGGAAAGTCAATCAACAGAGGGCGTCTGTACGCGCTTTCAAAAAGTCATTGAGGATGTTGTTTGAATGCCTGGAATGCTGCTGTTACTTCATAAAAGTTGCAAAACAAAGAGGATATGTGAGGTCGCGATGGACTTCATCACGTACACAGAAATGGGACCAAGTCAGGAACATTTTAATAACGAATTGCTGAAAAGCCGCTCCATATTTTATCAGACATGTTTCAGCAAAACAACAAAATTTAGGTTTTGCATCTACAACAGAATTAATGTGTAATTATTTGGAAAGGTATTATTACTCTACCATATGTAAAAAGCACAGTTCTCTTCTATGTTAGGGCTGTGCAACTAATTTTATGTATATTTTAATATTGATTTAAATAATCACAAAAACAATGTAATACACATTTTAACTTATGTGGTCACATCTGTCTTTGCAAAAAAACTTCTTTTGGTTTTGTATTTTCAATACAGTAATCTTCATTTCCACCCTTTTAGAAGGCTAAACTCACAGAGTGGCAGAATGAGGGCAAAACACACATCAAACCTTTAAAATTACCCCTTCATTTTTGTTTTTTGCAATTACGACTTCCACATATCTCCATGGTGAAATGTTCAGTGATATTTTTCCATACAGTTTTATTTCCAAGGACTCACTTCCTGCTTGGGGATCTGGGATCCCGTAGCAGCTCTGTTTGTCCATGTTTTCTTCACATGACTGATCAAGTATAAAATTCAGGTTAATTATTGGTGCCTAAAAGTTTTTTGATGTCTGAACTTTATAATAATATTTATTTCAAACATCCCTTGTCTTAAATAGACCTTTCTATTTTTTAAGATAGTCTAATACATTGATTCTAGTATGAAAAAAAAAAGAAATTTAATTAACCCCTAAACAGAGTAACTCTGCCACCTGCTGACTCAAAAAGATGCCTGCAGTCTCCTTAAAATGTGAACTCTGGTGTATTGTGTGTGGAGTAAAGTGGGCAAACTCTAATATATATCTTAATATTTACTGTTTTTACGAGTCATGCAAAGTTTAATGAAATGATTAGTCATTTTACACCAATATTATACTAACAACACAACTTGACGAGAAGTTAAAACAAAAAATCATTGTCTTGGTAAGAAAATGTTTAAAAGTGAAGGAAAGGTGAGATTTTTACAAGCACAAACTGTTGACACAAAGGTTAAAAACCCAAACTGTTTTTTATATATGTGCTTTAATAAAATGTAAACACTAACATAAGAGCTTCTCTAAGTCTTTTCTATAGTTACATAAAATTAATAATCATCCAAATTTGAAATCATAAAACACATTCCTATTAGGAATTTCACATTGTTACATATTTCATTAAAGTTCTAACTACGTTATCAGAGTAACTTGCCCTATTTTGTAATTTTTTCAATGTCTTGATTACCTGGTCACAATTATCCAAAATCGACTTGATTCATCTTGCTGAAACATATGTTTAAAAGTAACTTTTTGTGGTGGATTAAAAAAAATCCCAATGGCTGGAAGTTGTGTTAAATACAACGCCAACTGACTGATATGTTTTGCTTTTTGTTTTATTAGTATTCTGCCACATAGAGTTTAGTCACACATATGAATCATAAAAGTTAAAACCACCCTTTATATTGAAGTTAAAAAATAGATATAAATCATTTCCATGTCCAAAAGACCCCTGATAAAGGATCAAAGGGCCACATGTGGCTCCAGAGCCACAGCTTGCAGACCTCTGGTCTTATTCCATATTGGTGTAAAATGATATGCTATACAATATAGCAATTTGTTTAAAAAGATCAGATTCTGACTACATGTAATGTTTTTTTCACTGAAACATTTCCCACACATTGCTTAATGTTAAACCATTAATTTACTTAATTTTTGGTGTCAAGTTCTTAAAAATCTCCCAAAATCCTGCGTCCTTGTGTCAGAGCATCGGCTTCCATTTACTAATATTTTCTGTTCAACGTAGACCTGTCATTCTCATTCAAGGAATCTAAGCTTAAAATTTTTTATATTATGTAACCATTTTTAAAAATATGGTTAGTTTTAATGTTTAACCCCTGGTAGCTTGAGTTAAAATTAAAATGACAAACCAAACAAAAGCTCAGGTCTCAGGTTGTTAAAGAATTTTCAGGTAGCACAGGAAAGGTTTACGCTTTCATGAAGTCGTGTTGAATAATGCAGGAAGGAGAGAGGTCACAGTAAAACAGGACTGAAGGAACAGTGAAATATGTAGAGTTCAAACGTACATGCACAAAAAATATACAAAGAACGGTCAGTCCTTAACCTCAAAACGACATCTTATAAGTTTTTGGTGTTTTAGTTTGAGGAACCCGCTCCAAACGCCAAACAGGAATAGACACAAAGAAAGTTAAATAATTGAGAAGCTCAGAGGAAAAACAACATTCAGCTTCTGCTGCATTGAGTCAGAGGATGGCAGTTCTTTTCTTAAAAACAAGGAAATAAGAAATACAACAAGATATTAAAATTTTTACCAAAAGAAGGCATATTGCTGCATTTTAATAGCTGTTCATTTTGAGCAGTTTAGATTTCATATTTGTCATTTTTAAATACGTCAAAAACAATCTCCATATTTTACATGATTACCCCAGCCAAAATACGTATGACACCAAAACACTGGAAAACCCTTCACCACGAGTTTTTTCCTGCACAAATCTCCTGAACTTAACTTTTTTTTTAAATGCTGGATGCCAGTCTGAAATATTAATGTTTCAGGAATATTTTAAAGCTTGAATTGTTGCTACACTTGTTCCAGAACAGCAAGCACTTAAAGCTGAACAGGTCGGAGTGCTTTTGCAGAAATATTTTTATGATAAAAACCATAAACACATTATGGAACCATTGCAGGCATCACCTGCAGAAATCCCAGCAGACATAATGTTGGTGTCTTTAAATTCACCCACACAGTAAAAGGTCAATTTAGTGCATGTGGCCATTTTACTGTGAAAGAACCCAAAAAGTCGATTTCTAACAGTAACCTGGACCTTCTGTGTGTCATGGGGTTACCATCTGGACAACTTTGATCTGGGAGCGCTCTTTCACAGGAAGTTCTGTGAGCTTTTATGTCTATAATTAATTGGGACCACTCACTTGACTAAAGCCTTTCTTCACTTACAGAAAAAAACCCTGAAATCCTTTCAAAATGAGATATGATTCAGAAATGGGACTATTCCGTAATGAGGGACTTGTCATCTGGTTGCCTTAGAGGATTGGAGATGTACGTTAAATGACTTTCTAATGATGACAGGCTTCTGCTCATCTTCTATCAGTCTGGGATATTACCAGTGAAAACCCAAGTGTGAGACCCACCCACCCTTTAGAGGACGATAAGGAAGCGAGGAAGCGGCCACAGACTCTTTATTCTTTTTCTTTACTCTAGACTGTGGTGTGCTTGACTGGCTGACCGGCTGACTGGCAGCACAGAGACCCAGTGGCACCGTGAGGGAACCAACGTCAACCTGTGATGAAAGACGACGGCCGATTGTTTCCTGTTATTGAAAAAGTGCTCATAGAGAGGAGGTAGAGAGCTGGGGGGTGCAGTAAAACAGAAAGCCTCTGAAGCTGAGTGCTGCTGTCGACGTGTCCTTTAGTGAGGTGAACGCCAACGGTGACATACGCCTCATCTGTTAAATGTAGGCCATGTGAGCTGAAAGAGCGTTGCAGTCATCGTGGCATGGGCATTTCTTTCAATCCATATGCATTGTGTTAAACAAGAAAAAAAAAACACAAGTTAGTGCTAATGTTTTTATTAAAGTATTTCTCTCCTCAGCCTTTGTTCAGAGAGTCTGTTCAATGGGAGGATGACTTCTCTGACTCTATGGAAAGGATGTTTTGTCTACTCTTTCCAAGTCTTTGTTTGTGAGGATTTCAGTAGAAAATGTTCCACAAAGTCCTCAAGCTTTTGTTTCATCAAGGTTAATCAAGATCAAACTGTTGTAGGTACGCATCACCAAACGAGTTATGATGTAAAATGGTTCAAATCGTTTATTTGAATGGTAATGCCTCAGCTGCCCTGGGGCACACTGACTGAGGCGGGGATGCCATGCACCGACGCCCGTCAAGTCCCTCTGACCACCACCAGTAGGCAAGGTGGGTGAAGTGTCTTGCCCAAGGACACAATGACAATATTATGTAACCCAGCTGGAGCTGGGATCGTACCGGCGATCTTCCGGTTCCCAAATCTGAAGTAAGATTTGCTTGAATCTGATGCTTTTGTCATTCTGTGCCATCACTTAATTTGAAACTTTTTTGAGATGCTCTAAAAAGTTTTAAAAGATCAAGTATTTAAAAAAAACATGTAAAACAACTGTTGTTGACCAACAAGCTGAAAAATAAGATAAATTCAAGCTGCACAAAAAACAACGGAACAAAAACCAAACAAAGTTCATAAAAGCAACAAAACCCCTCTCACATTGAATCAAAAATGCTTGGTGTGCTGTAGGATAAAACTTTAAAAACTAAGAACGCAGTCAGTTGGTCTAAATGACCTGGAGGGTAAATCCTGCTGAATTCATCAGAAGTTTAATAAATATCAAATTATTAAATATGTCTCAAGGTAAAATATAGAAACACTGACTTCATCTGCACTTCTCTGGATGTGTTTTCCTTCTCTGTTCACATTATTCTAACCTAAATACTGAAATACTCCCATCGCACACACGATAATGACATATCAAAACACAGAGAAAGAACATTTTTAGTTTAGCACACAACTCATATTTTCCTGATAGTCTCCTCTAAATTATACAGTTCAAGATCAGGAAATAGAAAAACCTGTAAAAACAGCTTAATTATTGTTTTTTGGCACAAAGTAAAATTGGACGTGTGCTGCTCCACCATTGTGTTTGAAATTCTCAATCTTTCCAGTCCACAAGGAGGAACCAAATCACATTTTTTTCTTACATCTCTGCTTTGGAAAGTATTTATAAAGTGTTATGTTTCTCTCAACAAATCCCCCTTCATAAATGAACTGACGTATTCTGCCCTTGGATGGAGGATCTAAGGTGACCCCAATTTTACTATTTTATTTAATTAAATACATGACTATACAAATGTTACATTAAACAGCTTTATTAAAATTGTGATTTTCTTATAATTATTTTGTGCTCTTAAAGGAGGTGACAGAAAACAGAGGTGTTAGTCAGAAGTAGATTCAGGTGGACAATGACTCAAAACATGACGCAAAAGCCAAACAGAAGTTCTTGAAGGTTGTGCAACGATTGGGTCAGTCGTCTTGTGAATGAGCTGCAGTTCACCTCCTGGAACAAAAACCAGCTTCAGTCAAACACTGACTGCAAAAAGCTAAAGGTCTTAAAATCATGAGAAAGCAGATGATTTAAAAATGCAGTGTGTGGAAGATTTCAGACAAATAATGTTAATACCTGGTCTCTTAGGCTGTTGTGACAAAAAGCTTCTCATTTCCTTCCTTTATGTTGTATTATCATTGTCTAATAATAAGTTTTAGATTTTATTTTCCATTAAAAACAATTGAAACCTATCATTGTGGGCCTGTAATGTTTTTTTAGCATTAGAATAACACCTGCCATACCTGGTAACTAATTTTCCACTAATGGACTTGATAATATCTCTGAATTATGACTTGCAAATATAGACCATAAAATATAGCAGTGACCTTTAACTGATAATAGGTGTGTAATTTTCTATAATAGCTGTGTAATGACACCCCCCAGAAGGATACAAAAACCCACTTCCAAATGACAGGATCATATGTGAAGCTGCTAACAAAGGAAACAAGAGATGTGCTGGAACACAGAAAATCAAAGAACAAAAACCAGAAAATGAGGAGAAAAAATGATCAAGTACGATTATTTCATGGCATGGATGTGATTTAATCAGTTATCTTGAGAAACAGTGCAGGCAAGAAAAAAAAAAACTATTTTAGCATTGTAATATAAAAAAAAAGCTCTATAAAGTTTCTAAAGCATACATGCTTTATAGATATATGTATTTATAAATATGCATATGTTTTTGTGTTCTTTTTCTCATGAAATTTCAGGAGAATCCTAAAATGCACCACCACTGTTGACTTCTGCTTCAGTAAACTGTTTGAGATGAGAAAATCACAACCATGTGCTTTATGTCCTACTTTCATGACGGTATCAGTGTAGTGTGAACTTTTTACAAATATCCCTGTACGTTTTTGTGAGTATACTGTATATCAGCTCTTACAAATGTTTTTTTCTCAATGATCCCATATAAATAAGGTTTTATGCTAAATGGTGCACCAGAGTTATAGTTCAGAGTTCGGTGTCTAAATAAGCACTGGTTCAAATGATTAGACAGAAGATAAATATCCATTGTTTTATTCAGTTCACTTCTGATGAATCCAATCAGTTAAAACAAAGAAACCTGGATGACTCTTTTCTATTTTTTAAATTAAGATCAGACAGAGACTGGTTTTTGGACTTAGGAATAAGCTGTGTAGTCTGGATGTTATTAAGTTGGCCTCCAGTACTAATGTAAGGAACTTTGGTGTTATTATGGACCAAGTTCTCTCATATAAACATATTACTGCATTCTTCTGTGTAATTTAGCTAAATTAGGAACATCCTGACCCAAAGTGATGCAGAGAAACTGGTCCATGCATTGTTTAATTACAAGTGAATTACATTAACTGCAATCTGCATCTGGATCTAATATGATTTGGATTCATTGCTTCGTAAAGCGCTTTGAGATTTGACTGGTGTTAACTTACACTTTATTATTGAATTGGATTTCTCAAAAAATGTTCAAGTGTTGGACTGAAAACGAGATGTAAAACAGCTAGTCTGAAGAAAAACTCTCAAAGAACCTCCGACAATCTGAAGACATTTTTAAAAATGATTATATGAAAGTCTGGGAAGAAAATAGAATCAAAAGAGGGGATGACTCAAGACTTTTGCACAGTAAAATTTAGAAAAAAAACCCCATTTCCTACTGGTAATTTATTACAAACACAATTCCAGCTTATCATTATTTAGATCATAAGGGAAATAATAGCACATTTACAACAATGGGTATTAGTAATATGGATGAAGAAATATTAAAAAGTGTGACTCATATGCATCCCTTGTAAAAAAAAAAAAAAAAAGAAGAAAGAAACAATACAATTTAAAAAATATTAGTCATAAAAAGTAAGACTTTTAGTTTTATTCTTCCTGAGACAAACTATTTTGTAGTTTATGCTTTAAACTTTTTAGGGTTTGTCCAGCGACAGAAGCAGCTGAACCCACTCCTGTGGGAGGGAGGGGGAACAGAAGTCCTGCACCGCCCAGGCGGCACAAAAACTTCGGAAAGTCCATGGATCGTCAGAGAGCTGACCGCTGCCACATCCTGCTCTGTGGATTATAAAGCCTCTGTAGCCACAACTAAAACAGACACCCGAAAAAGTAAGTTTGTTCTCAGGTTTGTGGTTTTTCTTTATGGTTTAGTAGCGGTTTGTTTTCCTGACAGCCTAGAAGGAAGGGGACTGTTTTCCTGAACTCTCCGCCAGTCCGGTTGATTTAAAGCCGTTTGAGGGTCAAATTCATGCCTTAATTATTTATTTTTTTTATTAATATTTGGATTTAGTGGTTAAAACAAAGGACTGGTGCTCTGCTGTAATTGAGGTAACTTTATTTTAAATTAAAAAATAACTTTTTTTGCGGCATATTAATTGTTGATTCTGAGCTCATATCATTTTAAATGTTTTATACATTTGGTTTTGCTTCCTGGGGGGAACAGGGGACTTATGTTGTCTTTGAAACTCCATAAACAGTTGACTCAGACTCTCCCTCTCCCTCTATATGAATTATATAACGGGAACAGGCTTATCTGATCGCAGCATTGTGATTTTATTTAAAGAAAGCCAGAAGTTTAGTGACCACCAGATAACCTCTGGGTTCGGACCCCGATTGTGCGTCAGGAAACCAACATTTCCAACTTTTTTTTCCCCACGTGAATGCGATCCAATCACATACAGGCGCGTGCTTCAGGCTGGAGTTTTATTCTTATTATTATAACTTTGTTTTCTTGTTTGTATTAATGTCACCAATCAATAGGTAATAATAAAAAATTATGTTTCACTTACCTGTAGTTAAAATAAGAGCACTTTAGCTGGTCTGAAGTCAGTTTTTTCACTATTTAAATTTTAAGAATAAAGTGTCTAATTCATGATTGGTAACAGAATGAAATCCTTAGAAATGTAACCCATTAACTTGTTGTTTTGGTCATTTTTTTTTTTTTTTAGTGAATATGAGGGGGTCAGACCTCCCTTTCTCCCTGTAATCCAAACCATGCTGTTTATGGTTCAGTCTTGACACAATAGGACACAAAGCGTCAGCTCAGATCCTTATCAATCGTCACATTTCCTCTCTAGTTCCTGGTTCTTCCTCCTGACCTTTCCTCCTCCTTTTTATAGACTCGTTCCTGCCTCCAAACAAGGACACTTCACTGACCAAACCACTCCAGAGACCGAGCTTTTACCAACAGAAGATGGAGGGATACCTGACGGGGCTCGTCCTGCTTCTGTGCTCCACCTTTGCAGCCTCCGGTAAGTCACCTTGCAGATTAGAAGTCACAGCTTTTTATTTCTTTTCCATCTTCTTGGAATTGAACAGCTTTCAGCCAAAGGCCGGCGGATTTAGGACACTTTGTGCCTCCGAGGGATAGTTCTATCAAACGAAAGTTCAAAGATAGATATGGATCTTGTCCTGTCCTGTTCTCTGACGTCATTTTATTCTCAACACATGAAAGAGCATTTCAGGCTCTGATATATATATATTTCTTGGATCTACAGGGAGAGGCTTTCCACAAAGTAGTCTTTATCCTGACATCAGCTTAGACATCTATTGGTTTAAAACCAGTGTAGCTGCAACTGCTGCACTTGTCTATTTTATTTAGGTTTTAGTGCTAAAAATAGCACATTTTTGAGTTTTGGCACAAGAAAACATGTGTAAACTGACAGATTTTTGTTCTGATCCTCCTCTGCCCCCTCTGTTTGTTGGCTATGCATGATGTGGCTGTCTGCCCTGACAAATCCTAACCTGTAATCCCCGTAAGGTGATAAACGGATCAGAAACCCTCCCTAACTCAGCACCAGCGCCGTAATCAAGCCTCACATTTGTCACGGCGCTCTGAACGCCGCCGCAGGGTGTTTGCGTCCCACCTCCCGGCAGCGTGGCACACTGGCACCCTGAACTCATGCTGTTCAGTAAGCAAATACGGACGGAAAAAATAACTTTATATGACATCATATGAAATCTATCACTATTAGATAAACTGTGTTAGTTTCCCAGCCCTAAAATGAACCTGCCAGATTCATTTTTCCACCGTCCGCTTAAAACCTTGGTACAAAATTTTATTTTTTCATATTTTATAGCTTGAATAGATTAAAATGACCCAGACAAAAGCAGAAAAAACAAGCCTGCTTACTAAATCAGGTCCGACTGACAAATCATAATATTTCCTCAGGTACTAAGCATCCTCTCAGCAGGGTGCTGGTGGCAGGGATACAGCAGAATATATTAGCCAATTGGCAGACCTGTGGACAGTTTGACCTTATGTAGCTTCCCCCTGCAGGGGATCAGTCTCGCTTTCTGCTCGTGGAGTTTGTACGAAGCTGTTTAGCTCAACCTTAATTGCCTCTGTGACACAACGTTCTCTGCTCGCCATCAGTTTTTTTCTCCTCCTCCCCCTGAATAAGGCTCAGAGGATTTACATTTTTCTCTTCGTATTTGCGCATCTGCTCCAGCAGCTTTAGGAGGAGACCCAAAGGGAGCCGTGACACTGTTTTTCAGACGGCAGTGCGTTCTGATGTGGCGTCCACTGAATGTTTGAAGCATTATCAAAAACGCTGGAGAGACAAGCACGAGTTCTTCTATCTTGTATATTGTGTATTCATCATTTTGTAGTCCAGTATTGTCATATTAATTTGTCATTTCCTCTCTGACGTTGTCTCCTGGGCTTAGGACTACTTTTCTGTTTAGCAAACACGAGGTGTGTCACGCTACAGCCAATGGAAAGCTGGAAAAGAAAGCAACATGCTGAATAAATGTATAAAATTCAACATACTTTGAAGTATGTGTATACAAAAAAAAGTCCTGCTCAGCTATAAGTGACTGTGGGAACAGAAAGTGATGTGAAAGCTACGGAAGCCCTGAACGGCAAGCGAGGAAAAAATTTTTTTAAGGGTGGCCAATTTTCTAAGTTTGGTCAAAAATATTTTTCCGCTTGACTTTCTGACCAGTACAAACGGAAAAAAAACTTTTTTTTGAAACATTGTCACAACTGGTCTAATATACTTAAACTGTTGTAAAAATGAGAATAAAAAAAAAAAAAAACTTTTTTTTTTTCTTTCCACTTAAGCAGCCCTGAGTGGCAACTGGAAAAAAAAATATTTTACTTAGGCTCATTTTCTATTTTTCTTGTAATGCT
>SSNR01000013.1:4169489-4212879 GCA_006937965.1 Callopanchax toddi
CATATATATATATGTATATATATATATGTATATATGTGTGTGTGTGTGTGTGTGTGTGTGTGTGTGTGTGTGTGTGTGTGTGTGTGTATTAGGATCAAGACTGGAGTGAAATGCATTGATCTCAATGTGTTTAATACATGTTTATGTGATTTTCAGAGTGGATGGGCGAATTTACGAACTGTACTTGAATGCATCATGCATCCACGAAAGATTCAGTTCTCTAACACGGAGTCAGAAACGTGGATCACGTGATCGTGGCGCTTAACGCGGATAATAAACTACGTCAGAGCCGCTGATAAAGTTTACCCATCCACAGAGAATCACAATAAGCAAACAGTTCCGGTTTTAGAATAAGCTGAATGCAATATTCGGACAATCAGTGTAGTTGTGTTTAAAATTCTGAACAGTAAATGCATAAAAACACTATAAACAGTACATTTAGAAATAGTGGCTGTCATGAAATGACTTAAATTACCGGTGGATTGACTAAGAAAGAGGCTACCTGCCTCTCTCTCAGCATGAGCTATTAGCAGCTGCAAATTAGCTCAAGCTAACGGCACAAGAGCGCCGGCCATCACCTCACTGTGAAACATTTAAACTAGTTTGAAGATGAAATGAGCATGTACCCTTTTAAAACTGATGTGCAAATGTACATTATTCATAAAATAGATGCATATATAAACTCACCTGGAAGAGGATGGCTGAGTTCACAGCACCGTGTCTGTCCATGCTTTGTATCAGGGAAAACCAGAGGTTAATTTTGCCCTCTGGTGGCAGGAATAAGTATTACACAGATAAACCAATTTAGCTTTAGCATTAGCATCTACAAAAAATGTTTTTTTGTCTTGCCTTTCAGGGCTGCAAATGATGTACACAAAAAATAAAAAATAAGGCATTAGCACTAGCATCTTGCAAAATATTATTGTCTTGCCTTTCAGAGGTCCAAAATGTGAAAGAAAAAAAAAATTAGCTTTAGCATTAGCATCTCCCAAAATATTTTTTTTGTCTTGCCATTCAGGGCTCCAAGACTACGAACAAAAAAAAAAAAAAATTAGCATTAGCATTAGCAAAATTAGCATTAGCATTAGCATCTCTAAAAAAAGTTTTTTCTGTTTGCCTTTCAGGGCTCCAAGAGTGGAGAGGAAAAAAAAAAGAATCTCGCCCTCTGGTGGCGTTATAAAAGCATTACAAGAAAAATAGAAAATGAGCCTAAGTAAAATATTTTTTTTCCAGTTGCCACTCAGGGCTGCTTAAGTGGAAAGAAAAAAAAAGTTTTTTTTTTTTAAATTCTCATTTTTACAACAGTTTAAGTATATTAGACCAGTTGTGACAATGTTTCAAAAAAAAGTTTTTTTTCCGTTTGTACTGGTCAGAAAGTCAAGCGGAAAAATATTTTTGACCAAACTTAGAAAATTGGCCACCCTTAAAAAAAATTTTTCCTCGCTTGCCGTTCAGGGCTTCCGTAGAAAGCTGTTAAAAAAAAGCAGTCAGTAAAGTTAAAGTAAATCAGAAATAGCCTGCAGCCCATCACAAATCCCATGAGGAACTTGGCCAAAGCAGTAGTAGATTGTGTTTTCCTGGAGCTCAGTCTTGCTTTAGCTTTATTTAATCTTTTTATATGTTTTGACCACTCTGTCAGCTTCCGCTCATACGACTTCTGAAATGTTCCAGAGCTGTCTGAAGTGGGATTTGAAGGTACAGCAACCATCAGATCCACAGTTAGCTCAACCCAAACACTTTACTCACTTCTGCAGATCTGGAAGTTTAATAATATTTCTGCAAAGTTAACAGCTGATGCATGATTGACGGCTTAATCTTTGATTTAGAAACCTTCTCATTCAGCTCTTAACCTGGTGGATCAGTCAAGTCCAATGTGAATGGATGACAACTTAAAACAGCTCCAGTCTCCAAAATGTCCCATGCAAATGTATTTTAGAAACCCTGTAAAACTAAAATATGTGAAATTGTGTGGTTATTTAAACTTGAGTAGGTGGTAAGATAGGACATCAATAAGATACAAATCTAGTCAGTTATAGGGCTGGGTATTGTTAAACTTTAACCATACCTGGTTAACTATACTTGTATAATTCAGAGAGATAATAACAAAGTACTAAAAAGTTTTTAAAATTAAACTAAAAAACATTGTTTTATGGCATATTTATGCTTTTATTATTATTCTTTATTTCTTACCTCGGGAAATTTCTGTTATCTCACTGACACTGTCTTCCCCTCACACACCTCTAGTGTTTTTATTGATGCAGCAGAGGATGAAGGCTGCGAATTCGGGTCTGCTTCTTTTTTTTTTTTTGCAGTCGGAGATCGTTCACGCTGCAGCTGCAAGTTGATTCCATGCGATGAGGTGCTTTGACGAGTTGCTGGTATTCCTGTTTTTCGCGGCACAAATCTTATTGCATATGTTGGATTTTGCTCTGTTCCCGTTAACCTTTCCAAAATGCAGCCAAACTTTTGATTTTTTTAACGTTTTCAACCTGGAAGTTGCTGAGGTTGCAGGAGATGTTGTTGAAACGGAGAGGAGGGGCTGTCTGTGCTCTTCTCCTCCGCGTGTCACGTAACGGAGTGGAGCTGGATGAAATGAAGCAGCTTAATTACAGGGACGTTTTATTGTAAAAGTACAAAAATTTGGCACTGAAAAAATCTTTTTGGGGGGGTACCAGTACGTACCGAATGCTTTCAGTTGGGACCAAAGAAGTACTGTGTTTCGGTACCCAGCCCTAGTGACTTTGACACTGTCAGTCACTGTTGACTGCAATCTTGGCTAAATGCTGTTTTTGACATCTAAAAGAAAATATAGATGTTTTAAAAAAATCTACTTTTAGACCATAAGTAGTTCAATTTGAGCTAAATTGTCATTTTTAAAAATCAAAACCTTTTACGCTGTTCTGTTTGATGCACAGTCAGGAAGAGATGTGACTCTGATTGAACACATGAAAGAACAAACGTTCTGTTTATTCATGTCACATCTTCACAGATCACATCTGCTCCATTGATCCTATCCTCCTGGTGCATTCAGGGGTCAAGTCCAGGAGGATTTTCTTCATATTCCAGCTAAATAAACCATAAAATGCAAAGATGTATAAATGGCAGCAATCCGCTTTGGTTATGGCTGCATTCAGACTAGCCGTTAGCTCATCAATCCTGTAGGACATAATCTCTCTTTCACCAAACAGAGGCCATTCAGGGACCTATTTACAAATAAATAGTAATGATTTATAGGTTTTACACAGATATCCCTTTAGAATTGAGTGTAAAACATTCACTGCCTCTAAGACATAACAAACTCATCCCTGATCCTTTATGTTTCCTCCTGTTATCGGTTGTTCTGATAAAACTATTATCCATATTCTAGTAGCAAAGCCCTTTATATAAAGGACACTATTGAACTAATCCAGCCCAAATTGATAGACTTTGTAGTTTTGACTATGATTTAATACTCAGATGTCTTTGTGAGTCATCCTGCATGTTATCTCACCCTGTTCTCATTCTGCAGCTAAAAAAGAAATAGGAACAATTTTCAATCCTGCATTACAATCTGACTAAAACAGTTCAATTAGGAGTTTAAAGTCCTGCGTTTTATCAGCTTGTGATTATCTATGAACAAACCATCAGTCTGTGTTTTTCAAATTAGATAAAAAAAGGTGCTTTCTTTCATTTTAAAGCATTTCTCTTTAAAAGTCTCTGTGTTCGGCTCTGTCGCTCTTGTTATCTGGAGTCTGTGAGCCGATTTCTGTTGGGCTCAAATAAAACAGAGAGCATTAGGCAGAGCTTGGTTTCATTACGCCACCTCCCTGTGGAGCTAATTGTGTTAAAAATGTTGCCGTTTGTTATGAGGATCTTAGACGGCTTACCCTACAGGTTTATCCCTCAGCACCTGTAGTGCCGCAAATCACCTCATTGCCTTTGGTCATTTAACTCAGAATATACTTTTCTTATTACACAGACAGTGTTCTTTGTCAGCTGAGTCATTCCTTTTATGTTATGCACATGTTTGAGTCTAATAACTTTTTGTGAAGTTCTACTAGGATAGGTTTAAATCCCTTTTGGCGTCAGCACCCGTTTTTACCCACTAAACTGCTGCTTTAATGCTTCCCTCCTTCATTCCCCATGTTTCTATTTTAGTCATTAAACAACACCTTCCAAAAGGATCAGAATAAGACACGTGAGCTGATAGGAGAAAAGTAAAAAGTGCAATGATGGCGTTCACTCTTTGTTTGGGGCGAATTCATCACCTAAATATGCTGATTTATCACTTTTTATTTCAATGTGTGAGTTTTGAGTGATTTAGGGAAGTTCATGAGTCTTTAATATGTCTTCTCTATGCTGTGAATAAATCTGACCTGAGATAACCCTGATGATGTCATGAGGGTTGTTGCTTTGGCTTAAGGTACATTTAGGTCATTTTGAAGTTTAGATCAGTTCCATACCCACCGGTGACATCACTCAAAGTGAGCGGAGTGAGTCTCTATAAACATGAAGTAGATCAATAGTCATGGAGTCAGACTGGGAGAGACACTGCTGCAGAATGTTGTAAACCTTTGGCTAACTTTCTGGTATTTGACACAGCTCTCACCCAAAAACTCACTGATGCAGAACGCTATGTTTCCTGTCTGTAAACCTCTATGATTTTGCATGAGACTGTTTTAGTTTGTGTCAACGGAACAACATCTGAATTATGCTAATTCATGTGCTGCTGCATGCATACTATAAACTTAATGAGCAGTCTCATGCAAATTTGCAGAGTTTTGTAAACAGGTAATATTAAAAATTAATGGTAGATTTGATTTTATAGGGCTTTTCTTTCTGAGGAAACTCAAAGGTTTTTGACCACCACCAACATTCACACACACGAATTTGGATGAAGTCTTGCCCAAGAACAATAATTTGACTTTGCAGGAGCTGGGATTGGACCAGCAACCCTCTGATTACCAGACTGTACTCCCCGAGTTACTGCTGCTCCCCCAATATAGAGTTCTAACACAAAAAAGCAAAAGCAAAAATGAAAATTAGCTGCTACTTTGTCATCATTCTGCAGCAGTGTCTCTCCCAATCTGACTATTGCTCCGGTCAGAGGACTATTTCCTGTTTCTAGAGACTCCACTCACTTTGAATGACGTCACCAGTGAGTGTAGACCTTAGTGTAGAAAAATCACTTTAAAATGACCAAACTATCCCTTTAAGAAAGCATGAGACAAAAAGAGCATCACATGAGGGTAATTTGACTCTTTATTAGGAATAAATTATCTAGAAGATCATCTGATGAGACTCTGAGATTGAGATATTTTAGCGTATGTGTGTTTTCGGTCATTAGCGCAGCCGGGCGCTGCGTTATGTTCTGTTTTACTGACTGGTTTATTAGATGGAAGGCCGTTATTATGCTACCTCCTCAGAAGACAATTTTCTGATTATGTTTTTCAGACCCAAACACAATAAGCGTTATCACAAAAGCTGTGGCTTTGGCAGTTGGACACATAAACAATTATCTTTTCGTCTGACTGAAGTCTTTGTGATTATCCACCGCGTGGGCGGCATTTCCTGGCGGGGAAATCGTGTCGAGCAGACCCCCCGCTGCAGCCGCTTTCCCAGAGGGATTTCAGGCTTCACGATGTTAACTGCCAGACCTCCTGCTGCACTTTTGCCAACCCCTGAGCCTCCCGCCACGGGCTGAGGGAAAAGTACAAAAGTGATTAGAGAGCTGCTGGAGGAGGAGGGAGAGCCTGAAAATGGATCTTAAAGAGGGGCATGGAGCTAGACAGACAGACAGACAGACAGACAGATAACAGAGTTCATAAAGGCTGATTCATGGAGACAGTGAGGGAGTGGGGGGGCCAAATCTGTGTGACTGTCAAAGAGCAGATAAGTGCTTCAGAGGAAAGATTTAGGAGAAGTAAATAGATTAAAAATAGGGAACAAGACAAGCGATAAGAATGTGAGATAAACAAGTTTGGAAAAAGTGAAAATCAAAAACTAATAAAACAAAAAATGCTGACATGTAAGAGGAATTTGTTAGTTGTCAGAAATGGGGTGTTGTCAAAAAGAAAGAAGAATGAAAGGAGATGACCAAGGTTTCTCAGAAGTCAAGATAAAAAAAGAAAAAGCAACAAAACAAAAAAAACCCCGTCATGTTAAAAATGGCTCCAAGAGTCAAAACAGTCCACTTCCCCTGTTTGACTGTAGTGAGCCGGCTCAGCCTGCTGGTCAGACTGGGTGGCAGGGAGACGCGACCACTTGTCGCTGCCTCAGACCGATTTCGATCTCCTCCAGTCTTATGCCCCTCCCGAATAACAATCCATTTCTGACCGCCTCGCTTTTCCTCTGTTTGAATACAAAAAGCAGCGTGGGGGAGCCTCGCTCACTGCTTCAACCCCCTTTAATGCTTTTACCCACTTCACATTTAAAAGGATCATTCTAACTTCCAGTTTGGGTTGTTTTTAAGCTTAAAGTTGAGTTGACTGATTTTTGACTAAAAACCTGAAGCACCATTACAGATCACCATTCACTCACCGGCCGCTCGTCCTAAACATTTATACTCTCAGCTGTTTGAATTCACCTACGTTACACTGTAGGCCTTGTACCTGTGGTTTTCATTATGCAGCTGCATGTGTGTTGAATGGCTTATTAGCAGCTGGTGAGATAAAAGGGTCTTCAGCATGGAGACCACTTGTGTCCATGTTAACACGCCTGCAGTCTGTGAAGATAAGGCGTGATGTTCAGTTATCTCTGACCTCTTCAACCCAAGGGGAACACAGACACCTCAAAGCATGTGTTCATTAGAGCTGGATTTTGAGGAAACACAGTCAGGAGGCACCTGAAGTCAAAGGTGATCCATCAATATGGGGTTAAAGTTCTGGTTTGGTCTAAATAATTGACAGGTTTTTTCACTGCATATGAATATTTTGTATTTGAATTAATGACAATCTTCTCTTTATTAATCAAATAAAGAATATTTATGGAATTATATAATTATTTGTGCATAACTACTAAATAATTTTTCCAAATGGAAGAAATGGAACACCCACTTTCACATCTAGCACTTTCAGATGGATTATGAGTTTAAAAAAAAGTCTAAAATCGATAAATAGCTAAATGATAGCTCGGTGTCAGTGAAGCTGTAGCTTTGAGGTTTTCACACGTTTGACACCTTTGGGTGAGTTAAAAGAAAGATAGCTGCTGATTATCTGATAGAATAGTCACTGAAAAGCCGGTGAAAGATTTTTGGTTTTTAATATAGAGTCATAATGTTAGTGTCAATTTATTCAGTGCATATAAAAAAAAATCTATCAAATTTCTCCAAACTTTATTCTAATAAGCCTGCAAACATGAAGTCTGTAAACCTCATTTCAGTCTCTTTAGAAGAGAGTTTTTCTTTGCGTCACTGGTAACCTTGAGCTTGCAGGCCTCTTTCCAGGAATGACTTTTGAAATGTGATGAAAATAAAATCTAAAGAATTTCTTTGTACTGTTAAAATAAACTGATAGTTGTGTGTTTGGGTAGTCTGGGTCCCATACAAACCAATCAACCTTTTCTATGTGTTTTTTTTATGAACTCAATCAACTTGAAAGCAAGCAAGCATGTGAGAAAACCACTATTGTAGAAATAAAGGAAGTAGTTTAAAGAAACAAGAGTGTAGAAACCTCTCCTATGAAACCAAACCTAAATATACTTCATTATTTTTGGATTTCTTGACATATTTAGATGACATATTTTATCATAAAACACCAAATCCTTCATGCAAGAGAGGGTCTTTTTGACAGGATGACCTAAAGACATTTCTGTTTGCCACTAAATGTCTCAATCTCTAAGAAAAAACCCAAACATTTCCCTTGGCTTCACAGTTTCCTGCTTCATAATCTGTTTCAACCACCAGCTGGAACAGAAACACTGATTACAACTTTGGTCAGTTTAGCAGAATGTGTTGGTTTAATGGCCGAGCCTCTTTATTCAAGCACCAGCTGGGCCGTTTCCTTGATGATTCAGGTGCTCTTACTGGTCAATACGCATTTAAAGAGCTGAAATCTCCATCTCAGCGTAAGAGTGATGCAACGGGAGAATCCTCTCCTCCTCATCTCGACAGTGATTTTTCTTTCGCCCGCCGAGATACGCCAGGAAGTAGAATTTAGTAGCCAAAGAAAAAGCCTTGACAGATTATTTTAATATCATATCACACACTATTACTGCAACATTTCAAACTCGGGATGCTTAATAATCTTTTCACAGATGCTGTAGGGAGGAAAGTTACAGCTGTGATTGAACTCTCCCTCTTCTCCAGACACATCCATTAGTTAAACAGTAAAAATGAAATTATAAATGTCTCATAAATCTCACTCTGAGGTGATGCAGGAAGTCTTTTTTTAATCTTAAAAGTTCTGTAAAGGCACACGTTAATGGTTTGTAGACGGCTGTACACCTTTATTTTCATTAGGCCTTCATTATGATGCCTCCCTCATTTAGGAAAGCATTAATATTTTCTGGCAAAAATCCGTTTTGAGAAACAAGGTAATCTCTGCTGGCTCTACATGAAGCATGTTTTCGTGCAAAAGTGACATCAATCTTCTAAGATTGGATGCAGCCACTGTGCACTGAATCTCCTAATGCCTCAGTCTGCTTTGGTTGCACACAGTTAGCATGAAACTTGCTAAATTAGTCTGTCTATCCACCAATTAACTCTAAGATGATTTATCGTGTTTTGCTGGTGCTCTTTCACTATGCTGGATGGGAAGGAAAAAAAAATCCAACCACATAAGTCAATAGAGACGACACTTTGTTCCCAGTAACTGATGATGCCTGTTATATAATAGATCACCTGAGAGAATATATTACTTTAAAAATATTTATTTTTTGTGCTTAAAGCTGGTATTTTTCACATATTTACAAGGCGTTTAATTATGATAAACTGAAGGAAAGTTAAAAAAAAAGAGCTTAATACTAGCAGCAGACGAGGCGTAAAAAGTGAGGCGAACAATGCAGCTGCTGCCGTCCTGTTGGCCTCCGACAACGATGAGTCGACGGACAAATGGCTCCCTGAGGTGTAAACAGAGCTAGTGTGAAGACAGGCTGTCTCCAGGCCAGCTATCACATCCTCAGTTCCTCCCCAGAAAACACTGGAAGCACGACTTGGCTCAAAAGACGCAGACTCGTACGTTTTGAAGCTATTAAACTGACAAGACTAATCAGTGTTTTTTTTAAAAGTGTGTGTGTGTGTGTGTGTGTGGGGGGGGGGGGGTTAGGACTAAGAAGATGGAGGTGACATGGTGAGGAAGCCTGTGTGTTGTATGGAGTGTGTTATGTGTAGTATGCAGGGGTGAGAGGCCAGGGGACAGTTTATGCCCCTGCAGAGCACTGATAAGAGTTTGTTTACCTTCCTGTGGATGGTCAGGCCTCAATCTACAGTCGCGGAAACGCCGGGACAATAGGTGTGTGTGTGTGTGTGTGTGTGTAGTTGGAGTCAAGAGAGAAACTTGAGCCAGCCTTGAAGCTCTCCTTTCCCTCGTCGACTAAGTCTGATAGGACTGCTCACCCTCCCTCGCTCCCTCCCCCGTCCTTCGCCATCACGACTCTGTCGCCCGACCCTGGACACAAACAGTTTACTCCGCCTCGAGGGACCATGGAGACAGTTGGTCTTGACGTTGTTTGCTATCAGGGTTTCCCCTCATTTCTTCTTCCCTCTCTTTGCTAATGAAAAGCTGCCATGCCATCCTCCTGTAAACTCGTGTGAGCTGTTACTTTCTATCTAAACTCCTGGCAGCGAGCTGATTCTCTTTACCGCTGTGAATTACAACGAGGCAGGGAATGAAAAACAGGGCTGCAAATCAACACTGCCTGCTGGCTTTTCTCAGTGTGAGTAAAAGCTCACCTATAGCTGGTCACCGAGCTGGTTCCAAGTTGACTTTTGCTCCAAATCTGATGGAAATATTAAGTCAGGAAGTCGCTTTTGGCTGCCAGAACTCAAACTTTATGAATACTTAAACTGAAAGGAACAGCGTTAAACTAAGGAATGCTGAATATTTATGGTTAGAGTAGAAAATGCATTATTGTTTTTAGTCTTAAGATGTAGAACATCACATCAAACAAATCTCAAAATAAAAAAAATCTGAACTTTTACAACAGGGCTAATAAAAAGTGTATTTTTTCTCCCCATTGCATGACTCCTTGCAGTTACTCTTTTATGGTTTTGACTTCTTTTTCCACAGCAGAAATGGTTCATTTAGCAAACATCAGCTGACTAATGAGTCAAGACTGCAGTGATTCACATCAAGTATTTAAAGAAACTGAGCTTTGATAAATTATACTGTACACCATTTCCACAACACATTATTGACATTGGCACAGGTCTGATGGGGCTCTTCTGCCCCCTGTGGTGGCTGAAGGGTATGGCAACTTAACAGTAACTTTACACAAAGAATAGCAAAGAAAATAGATTTTCCTTAAGAGCAAAAATGCCTACAAAAACATTGATAGCTGTAAGGCTGTTATAGACAGGGGTGCACATTACTAGTCCACATGAGAACCAGATATCATGCGTGCGCATCTGACCTCTCTGCCTGAATGCACCTTTGCAGAGAGGTCCTTTCACAGCCCCACGATCATCAGACACTAACGAACTTCACATCCAGTTATGGTGCACTGTGATGGAGTGTTCATATAGACGGAAGCTTCATGACACACACCCGCAGCTGTGTTGCTGCGTCAGAATGCACACATACACGAAGCCCCTCCCTCGGCGAGGTAATGCCAAATATCAGCGCCAGATTCTCCCCAGTGTACCTCACTGAAAAAAATTCTGTGCACACCTGATTATAGACGGCTGCAGAAATAAAATAACACAGAAGAAGCCAAATCTGCACTTAGGTGATGCTTTTGACCAATCAGAATCCATTGAATCTCACTCCAAACAACACACCTAAGAAATATCTGACACCATGAAGGCTAGTGTCAAAATGTGATCTAGGGATGGTCGGCCATGCCTTCAGTTATTTTTGTTTTGATTACAGTAACTGAGATTTTTCTTGTTTTTAAACAAGGCCATGCCCATCTTTATCATTTAAAACTTTAGTTTTAAGACGTTTTTCTTGCCTTTATGATGTTAACTCATGAAAACTTCTATGCTTGTGTATTTGTTCTATCTTTAAATATCTTGAAAGGGTAGGAAGGTCAGGTGTATTAACAAGAGCTGCATTCCATTTCTGCAGCATTTCACACTTGTTTTATTATAAATGCTAACAAGCAGAACATCTTTAATACACCTGTGACTTCCCTCAAAGCCTACACCATGTGTTTAATAATCTGTTTGTTGATTTAGCTAATAATCATATAAGACGTTCTTTGGTTTTAATATTGGTGCTGCTGATAAGTTGGAAGTTAATAGAAACAATGATAAAAGATTATTTGGCAATGAGTAACATTCTGCCAGTGTTGCATGTATGGGCTTTCTGCAGGTACTCCGGATTCCTCCCACAGTCCAGACATGCATGTTAGGTTAATTGGTGACTCTAAATTGTCCCTATAGGTGTAAGAGGGCGAGTGTGACTGGCTGACACGACCTTTACCAGTTAAGTGGTTTCAGAAGATGGACGGATGGATGGAAGTTTCAAATTATAGATACTAGCAGAACAATATTAATCAATTGTTTAATGATAACTCATCCCAAAGCAAAGCCCATTTACAGTTGCTGGCTTCAGTTTGGCTGCAGTGCACTTTTGGTAATGATTTGGGTTCATCCTTTATCCAAGTTGGCATCTTCAGATAATTACACTTTTTAAAAATAAATTGGAAATGAAAAACAGTATAGATTAAACTTAGATGCACTAATGGATCATTTGTAAATCAAGGTTTTGTAAGTCACAGCAGTCTATAAAATCTGTAACGAACACAACAGTAATCGGATATAACATATATCACAGGATGGGATGTAATTTTGTTGAGATTTTTGAGGCTCACGTCTGCTTACATCCACCTCATCCAGCAGGCTGACTGAGCATGACAACATCAGGTTTAACTAAACATAACAGGCTTGCAGACTGCATGAAGCAGAATGTGGTTAAGTCTGAAATGTCCCAAAATGACCCCATTTTTATGGTAAAAGCCTAATGGTAGCATGCACAATTGAGCAAAAGCAGAAACAGATGCCTGTCATTTGGGGAACCAGCTTTCTGTCTCCTTCAGGAATGTGTTGGAGGTTAAGAAAGCAAAAGCAGACACAAATTGGACTTTTTTCCCCCTCCTTGTTTATGCATCACGTGCGTCATGTTATTCATTTCTCACAGAAATGCTCTTTGACCGAAGGCTGCTCCTTTCTCATCAGATCTATCGATTATGTCTGCACGCCTGCTTCATATTTATTGCTAAATGTTCATGAGCTTTTAATCAGTTCGCTACAAGTATTTCTAGTAAATATAATGAAAAGGAAGTTGTTTCGAGGAATTAAGATCTCAGGATCTAATCTTGTTTTACGTATTAAGCCCATTTTCTGTCCTCCCTAATGTTTTCTATTCATATTTACTCACGATACTTAACATCTAAATGGAAATCGCTGACATCCATAAACACATCTTCTCATGGAATGGGAAATGACGGGGACTGATATAAGTAGATAGAGAGGACAGGGGGATGAACGGCTCTTCTATACCTCATTTACCATCAAACCGCTTAGCAAAGCCATTGGCATTTCCGGGGTCAAGGGAGCAGAATGAATGTTCTTTATATCTTATGGTGACTCGTATAAAAATAAATAAAAAATCGGCGAGGAGACTAGTGACACATGCGTCTACTAACGCACTCACACACATTGTTACTCAGTCAGTGTGATTTATACCGAGACCTCGGGTGACAGTCCTGGGCCGTTGACTCTGTCACAGCAGAACAAGAAAGAAATAACTTAATGGATGTGGATATTGAGCAACAGACATTAACACGGAGGGCCAGAATAACAGGAAGTCAACCTTGACCCCTGTGGCGAGAGAAGGGAGGAGAGAAGGCGAGGGAGAATGGAAGGCTCTCTGTCTTGATTTACAAGAAAAACCTGGAGTTTAAAGAGAGGAAGTACAGTTCCCTCAATCAACACGCCGTGGATTTGACTGACAATAAAAAACGGGGTCTTACATGTGCTACTCTTATAGATAGAGTTATGAAAGACTGATGGAATTATCATCATTTGTGATAAATACAATGAAGATGGTTTAAATATGAGTAGCGCTCTCATTGTGAATTTTATGGACATATACTAAGCAAATAAACTCTAAAATACCATTCTGGTTTTATTGTTTGGCAAAAAAAATAAAAAGGTACAAATATAAGAAATACATCTGGTTATGGTGCTTGTCGTGGTTTTCTGTCCAATTAAAGGCATAGTATGTAACTTTTTCATACTTTAAAATCTTTTTCTTGAGCCAGTATATGTGCTAATATGAAAAGTCACTCAGCCCCATCTGCTGCTTGTGTCCAGAATACTGTGTTTGCAACTTCTGCATCTACGATCCCTTGCCCTGAAGTCTCACAAAGTCACATATCTCGCAAGGGTTAGGCTAACCTAATGTGGCTAGCTGAAATGCTAGCGCCAGAGTGTTTTTAGCTCATGATTCCTGAATTTTTTTGATCTCTCCCTGCTTGAACACAGCTGATTTCTTTGAATGAGTGATGAACCACTCCAGTAGAAAGTAATGGCTGAGGAGAGTTTCTGAGCAAAGACAATGCTAACGTTTTTACAACAGTGGCTTAAAACAAACACTAGGGGGTGCTATAAACAAGCCAAAACTGCATAATGTGCCTTTAAATCTCAATCTGTGTTCATCCTATGACACTGCCGTATCAGAAGCCTTTTGCTCTTCTAAATGAGAAGAATCCAGTTAGTATTTCATTTTTCTGAAGCCAACCATAACCATTATTTTCTCCTTTTCTCTACATCTATATCTGATGGATGTTGGCCATCTGGATAAACAGTCTAAATGCATCATAAAAGCCAGTGAAGCTGCACGCCGTGTAGCGTTTGCCTATGAGATTAGCTGTTTCTGTTATGGTTATGGACTTCAGCTTCAGTGGTTTTAGGGCGATTGGGGCCTGCTTTGAGCTCAAATGATCTTATCTCAAATGCACTTCTTTAATGTTTAGTTGTGATTAAATCCAGTCTTTTGACAATATTAGTCATGACTGCAATGCTAATTATAAGTCAGAATCCTTCATGTCTGGCTGGCAACGGTGGAGAGATGAAGCAGGACAGTTATTTGATTTAAGTTGCAAAAAAAAACCCCATACTCGGCCTTTACCTCGACACTATTCCCGAATTGTTTTTTTTACAAAATGAGAAAGTTTGCAGGAGAATATTTTGTCCCCGGCAACCTCAGACAGGTTAGAGCGCACTCCATCTAATTTAACACAATAGAACACACACACATATCGCCCAGGTCAAACACCAGGCATTTATAACCAACCTCACCCATGACCGCACAGCCTCGGTCCGATTAATTCAGCCTCCAGAGACATGGATCCCCAGGTTAAGCAGCAGCCTTATTGCCAAGAGCCGAGTGAGCGGGCTTGATGGATGAGTGCAGCCCGGAGTCCTGACGTGTCTGATAAACGTGGAGCGGCTGATCTGTTTTTAAACAATGTAGTCCTACCCACACATTTAACATCCATACTCTGAAACCAGGGGAAAGCTTTCAGAATGATTAATAACTAATTTTGCCCTTTGCAGACAGGGGATCGGTAACACGGCGGGGTTTATCTAACTGTTAAACGATGGCGTTTTGGCTTTCATCCCTACAGGTTTTAACACACGTTGCGAGTCAAATATGACAAGTTTGAATCATGGATTCTTTTGCACGTGACTCATTTTACAGGATAATACCAGTAGTTCTTTATTTACCTTAGTAGCAAAAAATATTATTTCAGCTTTAGGAAACCGCTGACATTGCTTAATGATTTGCATCTGATTCCTTTCAGCCCCGAGTCAGACATGTGAACCAACGAAGGCAGAGGACAGCCAATCGATGTACGTGAGCGAGATGCTAACTGGCTGCTGGACCAATTTTGTCAGAGAAGACAAGGCGGAGGTTCACATCCTTAACCTGATGTGGAGCACGGTAAGCATATCAATGATGTGGGGAAATGAGATGCTAAGCAGGCAAATGTGAACAAGCAAACCATTTGCTGGACGGGGAGAAAATGTAAACAGTCCAATAGTTTAATGGAGTCTGCATCAGAATAAGAACTGAAATGTTTAGGCAACTGTTTGACACAAGCACATTCCTCATACTTTTATTTAACTTTCTGTTAATGCAAATTTAATTTATTGTTAAAAACACAAAAAACAATCATTTTGAGCTAACAGCTGTAATTACATTTTTATGATGATTAAGAAGAAACACATCTCTGAGTTCATTAAGAGTCACATAGCATTAACATTATATTTGAGTGAGACAGTCATGCTAAACAAAAACCAGCCAGTTGAAGCTAAGGCTGTGATCAACGATGCTACAGACATTATGGTGATTTAAAAATAATGTCTTCATACATTGAGCCTTCAGATTTACTCACGAGAGACTGTATTTATGAAAAGAATCTGCAGATAACAAAGAACTTAATGCATAAATGTACTACATTTAACATATTAAATCTCAAAACAGATCATAATAACTGTAGAAGTAGTTACCCAGCCAGTCAACCTGCTAAAACATCAGTGAGAACACACACACACACACACACACACACACACACACACACACACACACACACACACACACACACACACACACACACACACACACACACACACACACACACACACACACACACACACACACACACACACACACTCCGTGTTCCTCTTGTTCTCTCTGGAAACCCTTAAACTTGGTTTATAAAAATTGTTCTTTTGTATCAAACACAAATATGTACAGATTTTCAAAGCAATGGGTGATTCATTAATTCCTTATAGAGGCAGGAACTTGTCTGTTTCTTTTGATAAATCCTGATGTTCATAACTGCTGATGTTAAAGCTTTCATCACCAGTTCAGTATTGCACATATTGTTTTGCTTGTACTGACTGGAGTAGTCTTTAAGAGTCCAAAGATTGACATATTTAACTGCTTTCACTATGAAATTCATCTATTTTTATCTTTTTGCCAGAGGTTGATGGGCACGAGGGCATGATGAGAACACCAATGGCCTTGTAGCTACACTCCAGTTCCACGTGTGACACGAGAACTTTATTTGTTGAATGTTTTGAACGTTGGGTTCTTTCTAAAGATCAGGGTCAGCTTTAATTGTACTGGACCTGGGGGGTGGGGGTTAACAACAGGTTGGAACTGGAGTGTCTGATAAACCTTTTGAATATTTATTTTCCACATAAACTTGTGCTATAAAACACTAAATGGATTTTAATGAAACTCTCAGAAAATAATCAAATAATCATGTCTACAACTTGATCAGTTTTACATATATTGAGCTCCAGTTTGTTTTTTTATTTGGTGAAATTCATTCACAACACATCTGAATGCTAAAAGATGGTGTGATATTATAAAGCTCATTTCTCCACATAAGTTGTAAGTTTTAGTTGAAAAAGTGAGCAATATTCATTCTGTTTGGAAATGAGCTCAAACTTTTATGAGTCACATGGTCAATTTTGGAACCTTTACACCCTTGATTCACCCAAGGATCCAGCGTGGCACCAGAACATTAAACTTAACACATTTGTAGTTTTGTTGATAGAACATTTTTCATTTATCCCCCACAAAAACAAGTTTTCCGTGCCTTTAAAAATGACTGATGTCTGATTTTGCTCATTCTGGCTCACTGTCTTGTTTTCATGGCTTCGAGGGAATCTTAATGAGCTGCAGCTTAATATTTCTTGGTCAAATCTGTGCTTTTCCCTATATGATGAGTCAAAATATAAAGACAGATGGACTGCTAATGCTCTGTTTTATCTACAGAGGCTCATCTGAATCAAGGACAGATTGTTGAGCCTTGTGATGTTCTGAGATGGTAAACTCAACATTAGGAGTTGGACACCAGCCAGGAGAAAATTGCATGCTAATAAAGCCCTGATAGGAGATTAGTGATTTTTCTTCAAGATGTCAACCAGCTGCAGGAAGACGGAAAAGAGAGAAGCTAATATGTGTGAAATTATGTTTTCCTCTTATTACATTTTCTATGAATGTGTGTAAAAACTTACTCTGATGTAAAAAAAAAAAAAAAGAAGTTCCCACACTAGAAAATCTAAACACACACAAAAACACCCAATTTCCTGTTTTATCAGCTAGCAAAGACATTTACCAGACACCAAAATGACAAGGGCTTTTTTTCCCAGCACATCAACGTTTTTCAAACCTCTCCAACTGATAGTTCTGCAAATGTAGCAGTTTTGTTTTTAAAGATTGAGTTTTTCAGCTCAAATCACAAACCCTGTGAGGGCTGATAGCATATTGGGGCTTTTTGATTTTCGACCTGCTCCTTAGGGAATGACATTGAAAACTTACTTCAGAAAACTTTTAATCTATGAGCGGTTATTGCTCGGCTAGACCACATTTTTCACTGCCCCACGCTGTCGGTCAGCTCACATTAGTCATTTCTTTATCAGCATGCTTTCTTACGTCGTTTTGTTTTCTTCTTGGTTCTCTCTGTAGCACTTTCACAGAACTTTTGTTAAGCCACTGTGTTTTTTTTATTGATTATCTCTCTATTTGATTTTTTTCAGTTTTTCTCATTTTCCCCTTGAGACGAGAAACAGATGCGCTCAGTCTGTCCCTGACATTAGATGTTGCAACGCAGTACATTTTTTAAATTAATAGGCACTACCAAGGACCTTTCCCTCAGCTGTTTCTAAGAAACCTTTATAGAATTCTGTCAACCATTTATAAAGAGCTGCTGAATGCAATGTTTAAGGTACACAAAAATACGCTATTGTAGCTGGTGTATTTTGTGACTTAGTTTTGCATTTTTCAAAATAATTGCCTATATAATCTATAATAAATGCCAGAATCTTGCATAACGTCTCCAGTAAGGGTGTTCAATCATGGAAAAACATCATAACCATTATTCTTTTTGAGTCAAATGGCTGTTATTTAACAGGATTACTCATCGAGTTGCTGAACAGTATAGGAGTTCACTTTTTAATGAGACTACAGGCAAAGATGAACATCAATAGGTGGTAGAGTTGTGTTAATGCAGGGATTAGAAGATAAAATGTGAGGCCCATTCAGACAGCTGTAGACACTAACTGACTAAACATAGTCCTCATCTACACTTCTTCAAAAGTTTTTAAACAGATGTTTTTTTCTATTTATAAAAATATCTGTGTTCACAATTTTTAGACAAAAATGCTGCAATACCCCAACTACACCACTAGGTGGTTTATGAAAAACTCCGTGTCTTGCATCCATGCAAAGTAGCTTAAAAAAGTAATATATAATTTATACTTAGAAAAATGTTTCTTTTAAAGGTACACTAAGTAACTTTTTCATATTTTCAAATATTTTCCTTGAGCCAGTATGTGCTAATGTGACCCTTTAGGGTTAATGAAAAGTCACTCAGCACCATCTGCTGCTTGTGTCCGGAATACCACGTTTGCAACCTCTGAGTCTCCAGTCCGGTGCCCCTGAAGTCTCACAGTCACGTATCTCAAGAGGGTTAGGCTAACCCAATGTGGCTAGCTGTTATGCTAGTGCCAGAGTTTTTTAAGTGCATGATTTCTGCATTTGTTAAATCTCTCCCTGCTTGAACACAGCTGATTTTTTTGAATGAGTGATGAACCGCTCCAGTAGAAAGCGATGAAGGCTGAGGAGACATTTCAACAGTTAGATTTAGGTGTTTCTGAGCAAAGACAATGCTAACGTTTTTATGACAGTGACTTAGAACGGACACTAGGGGGTGCTAAAAACAAGCCCAAACTGCATAGTGTGCCTTTAAACATCACAATCCCAAAACCAGAAGCTCAGCTTGAGAGTTGATGGGAGGTGCATGTACAGAAAAAAAATCTCACTTTAAAAAAAGTTTTGGAGAACTTTCAACAAAATATGTTTTTTTTTTTTTTTTTTTAGGAAAGTAATGTTATTGTAAAAGATAAGTACTAAGACACTGCGTCACAGATAGTGTGTGGGTAGGGGGTCATAATTAAAACCAATGGAGGCGTATGCCATCAGTGTGTTTTGGCCTCATTCTACCATCTTGCTACCAAGTGCTCATCGTTCTGAAGGGTTGACAAAATAAGAGCATGCTTGTAAAGAGGGATGTGACAAAACAACTAATAATAATAGTTTTTGTTGATTACACTGATTACATCCTTTGAAGCCCAAAAGTAGAATTGAAATACAAATTGTATTAATTGCACAGCCATTGGCTTTAGGCTCTTTTGGTTTAATTTAACAAACTGTAAACTTATTATCCTCCAAAGAAAATTATTATGCCTTAAAAGTCAAACCAGAATAAAACATGTTATGTGGGAGAGAAAAATGCTTTTAATAGTTCAGCTTAGTTTGAGTTTGAGTGAGTAGACAGACATGGTGCACAGTCACCATATCATGTTCTTTTCTTGGACTTGGAGTAGATTTGTTATCATTTATCATTCCAATAAAAAAATGGGATGTTTCAACAGGAGCCTCTTATCTAGTCTTAAAAAAATAGTGCAAATACAGAGGAGGGGGATAAACTGTCCAGCCAGGAGGGAAGTTTGCTCTTCCTTCACCTTTCTTTGTCCTTTAAAAGTTTCTTATCACCTTCTTCCCCATCCCTTTATTTTCATACTGATTTACAGTCCACTGGGGGTGTTTGACTCACACAGCTTGACCACACAGTGAATTATAGCAGGAGCATCAAGGGGTTGCACAAGCCAAGCAGAATTCATTGGGAGAGCCTGCTTGTGCAAGACCCATTGATGTCACACACACACACACAGGCTTGCATATAGCCAGGGGTCCTGGCACAAGGCCGAGACGAGACCAATGGAGCCAATTCAACTAAAGGGGGAGAGCCAAAAGAATAACTGGAAACTGCATCAGCAAAGGCTCTAAAAAAAACAGAAAGAAAAAGAGAGGGAGAACTTCAGGGAAAAACAATTGTATCTTGAAAGTGAAGGAACAAATGTAGCAGAAGGTGAGTGATCAGGGTCAGAGTTCAAGTACAAAGTCTCAAAAGCAGGCAGTGAAACAATGAAGCTCATCAAAACGAAGTATTTAAGGAAAACACCTCAGAGGTGTCTCTGTAGGAGGTACAATTAACTCAGCAGGAAATGCCATTCATTCATTTGCTGCGTGCAGATGCTACATGACTAAAGTAAAACCTCGGAGGTGTTTCTTGGCAGGTGTGTTACTGCAGCTCAAGACTCCCTGCTTCAGACTCACGTTGAGTTCCTTTCTGTTAGAAAATCCATCAATCTTTTTATGTTATAATAAATATTCTGCACGGAAGACAGAAAACAAGACCCGTGACTCTCTTTGCCAGGTTCACGCTATATCTCATTCTTTATGTATGTATGGGTGCATGGAAAATAGACATCGGGCTGCATTATTTTATGGTCATCTGAATTAATGCCCAGAGGAACATGCAGAATATGAGGAAGTAATCTGAAAGGACATTAGTTTCCCAACACCTTTCTCTTAAAAAATAACCCTTCATGCTTTAATTTATTTTTTCAGAATAATTTGAGAACTCAGATGAATTATTATTGGATTGAGTCCATCCTCCCACAGCAGAAGACACCAAATTAAAAAGTAATCTTCTGATGGATGTATTTCTGCTGGATACTTGTTGCAAGTTCTTGTTAATGCATGAAGCTAAAAGGAAACAGTGAACACTTTTTAAGCAATCAAAACTCATTGCAAACCTTCATATGCACAGCTGGTTTTACTCTGCAACTTTTATATTTTTTTTCAGAAGAAAAGCTTTTATACATTTATGAGATGCAGCCATTATGCAATGCCCAGTATGGACAAGATGCTGTGAGTGTGTTCCTGTGTGTGTGTGTGATGACACATCCTCCTGTCCATAATGCTCTGTGTGCAAACATCTCTTTTAAATGCATCCGTGTTTGGCTCATTGGCAGTTTGTCTTCGGTCTCTTTAGACCTAATTTGCTCTGTATACGCCTGAAAATCTCAGTAGCTCAGGCTCCAGCTCATAACAATTCTCCCAGCTCCATTTCTGGCAGGATCAGGTAGCAGGCAAATGAAGTTAATTTTAGAGATTCACAATGTGTCCTCAGCATGCTCAGTGTCTACACAACAGGCCTGTTCCTTAAATAAACCAGCGTCCACAAAGTGAAGTGTTGTTTGGTGTTAAAATGGATCACATGAATAAAACTGAAACGTAGATATATAAAATTTAACCTCCAACATCAACAAAAAAGGCTGCTTTCTGGAGATACTTGTTGTAAGTTCTGAGATTTATTCGTTATGTCTCTTATTTGGATTTTATAGACAGTTTTTGACTCCTGCCTCTTATTTTTAGTGTTTTTTAAAATGTTTTTATCCAACACAAATCTCTTTTCCTTAGAGAATCAATAAGTAATCATCCATCTATCTATGCTTTCAAGTTTTTGCTGTAAAATCCTAAAATTAAACTTTATTTTATCATTTGAAGTGGTTTTATTATTATATAAACCCACAAAATACATACAGGTACTTATTTATTGCATATAAATACTATTACAGTGACTCTTAGACCCTTTCTAAACTACTACAGACATTTTTTCCTTGTTTACTAAAATATCTTCATTCACATTATTCTGACAAAAATGCTGAAATACCCCTACCCCACCACTAGAGGGTGAGAGCACTTGAATAAGTAACGTATCTTAAAGGCACACTTGGCAGTTTTGGCTTGTTTTAGCACCCCCTAGTGTTCGTTTAAATCACTGTCTTAAAAATGAGTGGTTGACCTCTCCCTTCCACTGTGCGCCCGTGTTTTCAGTCATCAGATAAAAGTTTTCTTTGTTACTTTGGACGCTCCGCCATGATGAACACAATACAATAGATCATATATATGAGGTCTGTGTCTTCAGCTCATCTGTCCTGAGCAGGTTCTGAGGTGGAAACATGGATTGCCATTACTGCTTCTCGCGAGATACGTGACTTTGTGAGACTTCAGGACACCGGACCAGAGACTCAGAAGTTGCGAGTGCAGTATTATGGACACGAGCAGATGGGGCTGAGTGGTAGCACATACTGGCTCAAGAAATATATTTTAAAATATGAAAAAGTTACTTAGTGTGCCTTTAAATGGAAGAACGTTCTTAGTTTTTACATTTCCTCTCATATTACCTATTTCACACAGAATACAAGTTTAATGGAAGATCAGGAGAAACTGATACAGAAAAAAACATGTAAAAACAGCTGTTATTTTGCTTCCAGTACAGAAACGAACAATAAGCATGCACAACGTAAGCTGCTATGTCTTTGTTTCTGAAAATCTTATAATTTTCTGTCGATATAATGGTGCCAAAAACAAAGTTTAAAAAAACTTCTACTTTTGAATGCGTTTTAAAAAACTCCTCAAAAAAATCCTGCAGTTTTTAAACAACTTTGAAAAAGGCTGTAACACAGTTGTAATAAGTATTTTTTTTACACAGAATTTTATCAACTGCAGTGCAAATTATCAACAGAGCTAGCTAGCTGTATCAGCGATTCTTCATTACTTTTTTATTTACAGAAACCTTCTTCAAAAAATCTGAACTATTCCTTTAAAGAAAATTAATGAATTTCTCATTTTTCCTGAAACCAATTAATTTAGTCTAAGAAGGAAGTCAACCAGGATTTATTTGGGGTTAAGTCAGATTGCGAATAAATATCTCAAAACTTCGATTTATTATTCCATCCTCACTCACCAACGTGTACATCCCATAAAAATCAGCCCCCCCCCCACACGCACATGTTGAGCATAGTAATTAAGGCTGATTCATGGAGTGACTGTGGTGGTGATTAGCCAATCACAGCACCATTATGTTACAATGAATAAAGTATAGCTGATGAGGCGTCACATTATGTGTTAAATTATGGTAAAGACTCTGAGGTGTGTTATTAGATTAACCACATCTGAGACAACTGGTTGAGAGGAAATATATAGAAAGATGATAAAAATGAGAAGATTTTTCCGAATACTTCATTCCATTGTGTTTATGCTTAAATAGCATAAAACAAACAAAAAAAAATTACAGCTCACTGCACACGAGGGATAATAATTACCTTTTCCCCCTTTTGCACCACGCAGAGGTGTAATAATAGAGCGAGGCTGCATTACCTCATTAATGTCTGTGTCAATACAAAAGCAGACAGGAAAGACAGCTTTTATCCCTCCTAAATGTGCGCCCTTCTCAAATGACTGGCACTGCTTTTCTAGGAAAGAAGCATGCAGTGACATTTCATAGCTGCGAAAAAAAAAAACAAAAAAAAAAACAGGAGGGATTGTCACATCGCTCAGTGATTTTTAGTAGGAAAGAAAAGGGGAATCAAACTTTTTGCTGAATTAAACTGCAGTCGGGACTATTTTTAAACGTGGTGCTGTAAGCAAAATATCTCCCTGCAGTGTCAACCTGAGGTCTGTTAATTTAATGACAGACGGAGAGGTTTGTGAATCAGGGGAGAAACTTTGGACAAAAAAGCTACTTTTTTGAATACTTGAGGACAAAAGTCTAAAAATAAGATTGTTCAAATTTTTTTTACAGCCTTATATTTAATTAAAGGGATACTCCACCCAAAAACGAGTTTTAGTCTGTTGTCTGCGAGCTGCACAGAGATTATCTTCAAAAACGTTACTGGGTTTAGCCTATGAGCCAGTATTTGTGTTTACGGACGTAGGTGTCTTTATGGCCGCTGTCCTTGCGTCTTTCAGCGGAGGCTTACAGCTGTTCTTTGTTATAAAGTAGTCCCGAGTCTAAAATAGTACCTGTAATTCCTACGTGTTACTTTTTACAGCCAATATGATTATTGAGGTCACTAAAAAGAATTAGTATCACTACTGAGTGATTTTATGGACTTTTTCTCTCAATGCTAACTGTTACCATTCACTTGCATTGTTTTCTGCTAAGCTAAAGCTAAAGGAGTGCTGCCAGATCAGGATAAGGGCTCACTTATCTAACTATGGGGAATAGACAAAACAAACAAACAAACAAAAAAAAAATCACTTTTGGGTGGAATATCCCTTTAAGGGCTTTATAACATGCATAACCTTTGAATTTTTTAATTTTAGTTGATAACTATTAATGACAGGAACATTTCTAAACGTTAATATTTCTCTTTAGATGTTTATTTTCCTTTTCTACATGTTTATTTGAAGAGGCTTTTGTGTGTTCTCTCTCCATTCTTTTGACTTTGTTCTTCACATGGAACCATCTGTGATGTGTAACAAAATCAAGAAGTTGTGTAATCATTAAAAAAAAAAAAAAAAACATGAAAGATTTCATGGACTTTGTGTGTTTTTTTTTTTATTGCTGAATAGCTTTATTTGTTTAACACAAGTCACCCTGTTTATCCCCCCAAAAAACTTATCATAGACATAATAGTTGCTCCTAGAGTATGACTGAATATCGCTAGAGTATGTTCTGTATTTCTGTCTGAATGTGATCATATACCTTGACCTGAGTTCATTCTCCATTTTGCTCTCTTTTCTCTCTCTCAGGAAATAAATATGTTCTCTTTGGAAATGATCAACACAAAGCCGATGATTCTTATTATCACGTCATCAGAAGTCTCATACGGTGCATACAACTTCAGCGAGGACGTAAAATTTTATGTGAGTATGGTGTCTGTGTTTTTCTGTCATGTTCATACCCTGCCTTGATGTATCCGATTGTGGTTCATTTTGACGTGTTTTCACATGATTTAGCTACAATTTTCAGCCATCATCATTAAAAAAACCTTATAAAACCATATAGGTCATCATGAGAAATTACAAGGGCATGGGCGCTCCAGTAGAAGCAGTTAGGTCTTAGTAATGTGTAGTTTATTGATTTTTTTTCTCCACAGTTACTGTCTGGTGCCAGCTGTTTTACATACAGTCAAACCGATGCAGCTGTGCAGCTCTACACGCCTGTTTAAAGAGACAGAACCGTGTTGATTTTTTCTGGATTTTCTCCAGTGGCTTCTCTGTAAGAGGCAGCTTTTGTTTTAGTGTTTTTACCATCCGCACTATAAAAATAGTAAGAGGCACTTCAGGGTGGCCAATAACGAGCGTGGCTGATGGTACCGACTGTAAAATTAATGTTCCAATGAAACAGGAGACTCTGACTTTTACACAGTGTTCACAGATTATATATGTGAACTGAGCCCAGGAAGGCAGTTTTCACTTTTAATCAGCAGGTTTTTAAAATGCTGATAAAAGCACAAACTGCTGAAGTGGTGAATTCTAGAAAAATAACCAGTTAATGGTAATAATTAAAGACAAATTTCTTTAATTGGATTATTTTAAAGTGGTGTTGCCAACTATCCCTTAAAATAAGGAATTACCTCATGTTTGAAAATAAAAAGATGCATTCTTCATAAGGAATAGATTTAATAACTGAGCAAATCTATTATTTACATAATAAATTAAACAAGGTGACTGTTAATTAGACAATTAGGCCACAGTTTAAATGAAACTACATCTCAATCTAGTGACTCTTTTAAAAAATGAACTAGCCAAGTTTTTCTGATGTGAAAGTATTGTTACTGTGGGTACTACTGTGGGGTCTCACCCATCCCAAAGCACTCACAAGCAGCCCAGTCCTCATGCTCATGGGTGCAGGTGACGTGTCCCCACCAATAATTCGATCCAAGGGTGCAGAAATAGCGCTGCATCCCAGACAAGGTGCTGCTCAGACCTGTGTCCAGATTAAGAAGGCATACGTGTCTGAATCGACCTTTTTTCCATTCAATTGTATTTGATAGAAGGGAACGTGTAGCTCAAACATAAATGTCACCATTCGATGCTTCACATCAGATAACAGCTTTAATCTAATTCACATCTACAGTCCCTTGGCAGGTTGATGTTAAAACATATAACATTTTAAAACAAAATCTCAAACTGGTGGCTGTGTAAAGGTTTCTAAAGTAGAGCTCTCATTATTTTATATATTAGAGCTGTTTTAATCCAGTATCCCGTAGTTGAGGGATCCTGTTGTTTTTTTCCTTATCTTTGTCTGTAAATAATCCTTGACATGCTTAAAAAATGTTACAAGCGCTGTTAATGACATATTATTTATCAAAATAAAGCTGAAAAATATAATCCCAGTATATAACAGCTGACCAATCATAACGATGACATGTTTGCAGTCATGCAGACAATTACTGATATGCTGACAGCAGTGAGGAACCACATCCTGGATCGTGTCCTGTCGGGAGCCTGGACGACATCGCCTGCGATTGCAGGATGTTTTTGTGGGATGAGCTGTTATCACTGGGGGATAATAGCGCTTTGCTGCAGATTGTAGTGGAAGAGAGTCAACATCTGTTCAGCTTCAAAGAAAGTACGTCACCAGCTTGACAGCTCGCCTCCGTGTCACAGCTCCTCTTGGCCTCCCAAGGCTGACCTGAATACGCACGTTTGTTTAAAAAAATCTGCTTTTTATTTTGAAGTCTTGCAGATGTTCTGAGTTTTCGGGTTAGCTGATCTGGTTGTCAGAGGAGGTTATTTATATTTTACATTATGGAAATTGTGGTTTCTTGTGTTCTGGTTTTAGAAGATCAGTTTTTATGGAATTTGAGCTGAAATTAAATCAGTATCTTTGTTTTCCCAGCAGTAAAAGCTTCACTTCAAACTTTCCCCACTGTCCTATTTTCTGGAGGCTTCCCTGCTCTTGTGACTGTAGTTCCCCTTCACATTATTTTTGATCTTGTGTCAATCAAATATTCATGCAGGAAGACTGATGACTCCCTCTGGCTTACACTGTTTGTTCTGCTTTGTGACAAGATGATCATGCACAGGTCAGGTTTGGTCTTTTTTTTTGTAATTTAGACAGCAGGCACACTTCATGATTACTAATAGGAGGATTTAAAAAATGTCATATGCCTTTTTTTATTCCCCAATCCTTTTAATGTACTCATTTTTAGCTCTTCTTCCTCCTGTTCTTCAAAATTCTAGGAGTGCTGTAGAAATTAGTTTTTCATTGATAAATCAGGAAGCTGAGTTGTTCTATTTCATGTCCTTTTTCTCCCCTATGTTTTATTTACTTGAAATGGCTTTTTAATAACTTTGCTTTATGATCTCATTGCACTTGGTAAGTATTGTTGCTTTCAGCAAACCAAAAGCTGCTCAAGAGCATCAGTAAGTGTTTACGATGTGAGATGGTGAAGTACTTTTATATAACGTTTTTTTCCCTTTCTTCATCCTGTTACACATCAGATAAAACAGGAATAAATCAGCCTTGATGAGGTTTACTTGAGGCTGAGGCCAACATTAAAATGGAAGCGTATACTTTTTGCATTCGAAAGCTTTTTGTTATAATCAAATCGTAGACGCTCTCCACTTTCTGTTTCTAACACATTCCTTCGCTGTCTTATTCATGGATAATTGAACGCAAACTCCATTACTTCCCATCGGTCCAGACGAGGAAACTGCGGTGTCTAGTCGATGGGATGGATGTATATATTTATACCTTGTATGGAGCCGGATTCCAGCCGACTGCGGTGACGCACAAAGCCAAAAAAAGGTCCCATTTCCTGGCCCCAGTCAGGAAGCAAAGGAAAGACCTTGGCTCCAACCGGCTTGTGCAACTGGGCTCGTGGACACTTAACCATAATAAACATTTCTTTTTAACAGAGCCCGACTTGGAGAATAGAGAGACAGTTGGGTGGGGGATAAGAATAAAAGTAGTAGAAAACACAAACTCTTAACGTAAACACTTGCAAAGCTGAATGACCTGTTTGAACATGTGTTTTTTGTGCTGTATTTTTCAGGTAAAAAACAATTCTGTCTCCCTATTTGGTAATTCTGCCAAGCTCTACAAGGAAGACATGCCCTCTGAAGACGAGGAGCTGGTCAGATGGGCTGAGAAGAAGTTTGGGGGCGTGACTTCGTTCACTACTATTCGAAATCTGAGAAAACTGCTGCTGTTTGGAACACAAGGTGAGACGCAGTCGGCTCTGATTTCTCGTTGGTTGCATTTTGCAGGTGGCATTGATTACAACGTCTTGTGAAGAAATCATTCCCATTAAATAAAACCAGTTGTAGAAGTGATGCAGTCAGATGACACAGCAGTACTTTGGCTGCCTGAAAGTGTTTTGAATTTATCATCTTTGACACAGTGTTTTTCATCTTGGATTTAATATCTGTGTTTGGTCTGAAACGGCGTGTTTTGTTGCAGAAGAGGACAAAGTAATTACAGTCGCTGAGATTCTTCAGTTATGCACTCAGAGATGGATGCAGTGCTGTTTCCAGAGCTCTTTTGATAACATTCATCATCACAACATTCTCTTATCTTAACTGTGCATTTAAGTCCTTTTTGATGTGCTGACAAGAAAAGAGACAGCAGAAATGCCCAAGTAATTTCAACCAGGGAACCAAAAGGACAAATTATTGTTTTAATTTTCATCATTCTATGATCTTGATGACATTTGGAGACATAAATGCTAAATAAGCAGCTATTAAACCTGAGATAGTGATAGTATACACATTGCTTTGCCTCATTCACCATTACTGAGCAGCAATAAAAAAATCTGACATTTTTCCTGGTCAGTAAACTCACTTAAGCGCTAAATAGTGGTAGCAATAACAAATCTTCCAAATGGAAGTTCCAGAATCATATGTCTTTCTGTTATTATTGTTCTTTGAGATAAATTAGAGTCAGACAAAATATGTATCAGCAGGTCAGAGCTGCACAAAAATTAGAAAGTGCTATTGGTACTCAAACCCAGAATCGGTGCGTCTCCAGAAAAACTTGTAGCTTTATAAAATGAATTTAAATGTACTATGTAACAAAAAGGATATCTAAATGTTCATTTTGATTCGTTTTGCTAATTATACTTCTTGATCTCTGGGAACGTATACAGAATATAATGTGACTGAAAACTAGAGATGCATCAAGATCTTCTGGTTATTAGAAATTGTTCAATATTCTGCATGGTCTGAAACTAAAAAATCTAATTGATTAGGTTTTTTTGTTTGCTTGTTAGTTTTTTCTCCCTGTTCACAAACATGCTGTGCTAGCCAAAACAGGTCTTCCATGTGGAAATTTTTACTTAGAATCATACTTTTCAAATTAATCAGAATAAAAAAAAAATTCTGTTAATAATAGTTCTTTGAGATAAATTAAAATCGTCCACAATCTGAATCGACAGGGCGGAGGCGTACAAGAATCAGAAATTGGTATCCGCCAAAAAAAAAATTGAAATGGTGCATTTTTCATTAAAACACATTAAAAGTGGTTCAACAGATTTTTTTATGCTAGCACAAAACTAAAATAATAGTGTAAATAAGACAAATGTATCAACAATAGTACATATTTAGTCAGTGAGTATTTTTCTGAAGAGTTTTGTCTCTTTCCAGTAAGTTTTAGACCTATTTTAGAAGAAAACTTTCAGATCTCGAGGCGTGATGAGTGCAGCAAAGCTTTCTGTGATTGATCATGCCAGTGAGAGCACTTGATAAAGTGACAGTTGAGTTTCCTCAGAGTCCAGATCATCCACCGATGACATTATGAGGTCCCACTCCCAGCAACAAACACCTTCAGCTGCAGGTTGCTTTTTTGGAGGGGCAAGAATGCCATCAGTTTCCACCAGTTCAGGTGTGGGTGCAAGTAAAATGATTTGCTGCTGAAAAACATCAGGCGAGCCTCAATGCACAAAGAAATCCTGACATAAACATAACCTTACATACTCACAATTGTGTGCATAAAAGCTTGCCTCTGTGCAACCATGTTATTTTTAGTCTTTCATTTTCTAAAAAAAAACAAGAAAATCTGTTTTCTCCCCATTTTAAGCACCATTACCTGAGTAACCATGCAGTCTTGTTACATTTGGGCAGAAGAAACAGCTACTTCTTAGTCCCAAATCACCAAAAATTGAGAAACTCACAGCAAAATATACAGCACTTAAGGGCAAAGGGCATCTATATGTGTGCAGAAACTTCAATTTCAGTGTTTGTGCTTGTAGTGAACTAGCTCTTTGAACAAGCTGTCAGAGCATATTATGGAACATTTGGAAAAAGAAGTCGTGGCCACAGATGGAGGCTCCAAACATCACATTTCAAAGTGATCAGTTCTGGCTAAGAAAAGGGGTGAAAATTACAGATATGGTGACATTTTCCCGCCATCGGGGGACAGCAGCAGGCTGCTCCTTGCAAACACAATTATTTCAGAATAAAGCCTCCTTAAGGCAGTTTGAGCCAAAGAGCTCTGGTGATGAAACCTGTGATAGCTGCTTGTTTCTGACCATTTTTTTTTTTTTGCTTTTTCTTTGTCAGCATTTTGACTGAATAAGATTTTAATAATTTCATGATTTTTTTATTTTGCTTCTATAATGAAAATCTTCTCTCCTTTCAACTAACAGTCTCTAATGGAAAATGACTTGTTTGTGGTTTTACAGGAACTAAACTCGGTCCTGCTAATTGTTTACTTGAAAACGAAGATGCGGCAAAGAAGCAGTTTATGCACATTGGAACAAACCCTACTTGGCTCAGCTTTTGCACCCTGCAGCAGCAAAACACCGGTGAAGATGAGCTTCACATTATAAACATCCCGGAGAATTCTAACATTCGGTAAACTCTCATCATTTTAAAGCAAAACGGCATTTGAAGTTTTTCTTGCTTTGTTTGTAATATTCTGATTTACACGTTGCAGCAATGTGTCTCTGCTTGTGAAAACCATGACGACCAGTGTCTTCCTGAGGGGCCCACGAGGAACCACGTGGACCATCTTCAACTCACAACTAGCCAAATTTGGCGTAAGTTTACACATAAACTCATGTAGAGCAGCAAATTGACAACACACAGCTGATTTGGCTGTCAAAATAGTGCTACACTTATAAAAGGCTTTGTATGCATGATAAACTGACCTGTGCTTTTTATTTCTTCCACAGTCTAACAATGACATTCTGCTGCCCAGCCTCAGACACAGAATCAGCCCAACACACACTGAATCACTGAACAGTGATGATGCAGTGGCTGTGCAGAGGATGGCTCTACATTATTTCAGAGCCAGTCATTTCACCAGCTACAGTCAAATCACTCAAAACACCACAGCTATGTTCCTGATTCTTGGAAAAGAATACAACTTCAGAGGTACACATTTTAAAAAAACAACTAAAACTTGATGCACAGTTTGCAAGGTGTTTTGCAAAAGTGGTTTTAATCAGTGACATTCTTATTGTTATTGTATTTTAGTGATTCCTCCTACAGTTACAGACACAGTACAGAAACCAAGCATTCCCGTGACAACTAATCCCCCTCATCAGATGCCTCTCAATATGCAACTGTTCACCTCTCCAGACTACTATTCACCTTTGAACCCAGAAACCAAGGTGCAGTGCAACAAGAAAGTCTACGCCGAGGTGGGAATCAATTTAGAATGCTTTCTTTCAATTTCCCCTAATTCATTTCATGTTGACATTATCATTTCTAGTTTTCTCCTGCACACATTTACACACCAATGACATGATGTGAAACTACCAGTATATTAGTGCATTTGTCAAAACATTATGTAACATGACTTTCTGATCACTGCAATTTCATAGAGATTGGAAAAAAAAAGATTTGTAGGGGCTGATATAAAAAGTAGGGTGTTAAAGTAGAAGCAGTTATTTCCTCATCCCAAACAATTTATTGAAACAAAAGCCAACAACAGTGGTAGGTAAACCCTAACCAAAAATGTCATGTCTCAAAAACTGGTCATGTGACCTTGAGCATTAATTACAGCTTAACAATGACTTACTTTCTGCTGAGTCATGACATACCACTCTTCTTGAAGGGTGGTCCTCTGGTCATTAAGGTTCTGGGGTACATAGTTAGGAGCCGACAACTCGGCTGATCCCGTAGGTTTTCTATGGAATTAAAGGTCTAGAGAAAGTACAGGCCACTCCATTCAAGGTACCAAGGCTCCTACAGTCATTCCCTGATGATGCAACCTTGATGATGTCATACATGAAGATGAAAATTTTTCATGCATAGACACAATAACTGGATTAGTGATGTTTTTCAGCTAGAATGGGCTTATCACAGTGACATTCACAAAGTGTAGAGCAGTTCTGTATTCTGGCCACATTGTAACACCACCAAAGAGTGTTTGGTCAACAGTGGCTGATGTGTAGCGGTTTTAGTGATGTCTCCAACATTGTTAGCAGCCATCATTTCTGCTCAGCGTGAATCGACTTTCATCAGTGAACAGCACTGCAGCCCACCGGTCCCTCGTCCAGCGTAAATGCTCCCATGCAAGACGATGACGCTTGTGCCTGGTGGTGTGGTCAGGCATCCTTGCAGGTCACCTAGCACTCAGAACATGCCGAGTTAAATGGTTTTGAATGGTCTGACATGACACTTGGGTGCCTTTAAATGTGCCTGGAGTTGTGTGGCATTCATCATGCAGTTCCACAGGACACTGTTCACAATGAAGCAGTCATCAGTGTGGGAAGTGGCCAAAGGACGTCCACTTCTAAGCCTTTACATGTGCATTCAGAAGTTTAGAAAATGTCAGATTAAGTTCACCTGTAAAGGTCAAAGTGCATTTTAGGTTCATCCTGAAATTTCATCAGACAGCCAAATATCAATTACCTTTTGTGAGTAGTGTATGTGGATTGGTAAATGTCACCACATTCTTTACATGTCTTGAAACTTATGTTTCTTCTTTGTTTCTTGTAGATTTCTGGGTGGACTTTGGGGGACATGGTATTGACTATCAAGGTAATTAGCTGCTCTGTTCGCTCTAAGGGCTCGTGCTCTGCAGTGAAGGAGCTGCCCTTCATTCTAGAGCCCTGCTCCGTAGACTCCTGTCACAACAGCACTCGACTCAGCTTCTCCTTAGATCCGCTCCAAGAGTTGACATCCACCAAGTGGGACTTGGAGTGTTCTGTCAAGCTTTGCCACAGCGAGGTAAGAATTCATCTAAAGCTTCTGATGTAGCATCATATTGTGAATAGTTGGCCAGTGGATTGTGGTGTATTTCTTCTTGAGAAATTTTCTACAAATGTTACTTAAAGAGAGTTCCTATAAAGAGTTTTCCTTTAGGGTAGAAAACATCTTGACCACCCCTGTTGCCTTCCATTTAGACTGTTTTTTATTTTACCAAGTGCACTGGCATTTCTTCATTTCATATTTTACCAGACTACTGATTTGACCTCTCTTAATGTTCCTGCTGTTCCTCTGATGGATTTGTTTTGTTTTGTAGCCTTAGGAGGGTCTGTTTCACTTGTACTGAGCACTGTATTTGCAGGATGTTTTGGGCTCAGTGAAACAATTTTAAAATGCAAATACCAAACTTGGAATCAGCTCCAGATTATTTATCTGCAAACATGTCCATGAAGAAATAGTAATAATTTAGATTTTTAAAGCATTTTTCAAGAAACCCAAGAACCCTTCACACACAGAATCTATGAACGAAACAGCTTTTAAGAGGATTGCCAAAAGTTTGAAGACCTGATGAGAGGTTTTTCATTTCTCCAAGAACAGTAAAGCCAGTATCTTACTGGGCTACCACTGTTGGCAACATGGCAGAGACACAAAAATGAGAGAAAACATGCAAAACTTTTCTTGGAATGACACCGAATTAGTACATATGACCATGTGTTAGATGTTTTATACACTGCTCAAAAGAAATCAAGGAACACACTGAAAACACATCAAACCTCAAATGTAAGAAAACAAAAATTTAGCCTCCGTGTTTTGGTAATGTCTGAATTTGTTTGGTTTAATTTCCCCTAATTTTAGTTGCAATTTGGTTGCCAACCTCTCCCAAAGTGGTGACATTTCTCAAGTCGTCTGATTCAATGAAACTAAACTGGAACAGGGACCAAATACAATTTAGTGGAAAAAATAGTTTTAGACGTTTTTTGAACTTGTTGATAATTCCAGTGACAGGATTTAGGACATTGAGACTCGTACAAGGTAATTGAGAACCCTCACAAACCTTTGGAGACATTTTGGAAACCTTTCACAATTTGTTGCCAACAGTCTCAGCTCAGTGAGATATTGGCTTATGTAATACTAGCATCAAACTAAATGCAAATATATGCAAATGCATTAGTTTTTTATACCAATTTTTATATAATGATGCATTTGATCTTGTATATACTGCTTTGACCTGATTTTACCTGTGTTGTACTGCACTTTGTGATGTGTTCTATATCTGTGAAAGGCTCTCAATGAACACATAATGATCTTGTATTATATATAGAACAAATAAACTGATATTTTAAAGATTTTTTTGCACTTTCTGCTTTTGTTAAGCTGTTTAATTTGACATCTTCCTCAGAAATGTGGAGATGGAGGACAAGTGAGGAGGAATCTGGAGGTCACACAGCCATGTCTGCAATCACAAAGTGAGTTCAGTTTAAACTCCAAACTGATCCGTTCATTTTTCAATATTGCCTTGAGTTTATTTTATTTTTTTCTGCCGACTCCCTTTTTAGCGAAGACACTTCATAATTAAATATTCAACAATAAACTCTTCGAACTCTCAGATAAATAACTGAAACTTTTAATTACCTCTTATGCCTTCGGGACTTAATTGCTGGTGTAGTGTTTGGTCAAAGAGTTGTTGCTATATCTGCTATAATTTTCATTCTTTCTGTTGCCTACACCAAAACGCTGCAGAGGCGGTTGTCATAGCAGTGAAATCAGGATATGCAGTGAAGCCTGTAAGCGGGTGTCGGGGCAGGGCCTCGTTCTTTAGGAAGGTCTGCAGGCTGACCTTGTGGCCACAATCAGACGAAATAGCCCCCAGGGGAAAGAGAGGTGAGGTGGGAGGGAGTAAAATCCTTTGTGTTTCCAAAAGGTCTGAATATCTACTGCTATCAAAACAGGAGCTGATGAGCTTTGGGCTGTTGTGAGATTAATCAGCACGTGAGTCAAACAGGGAAAGATGTCTTTCTTCCACCTTTGATGATCAGGAAATTTTAGAATAAAAAGTCACACGAAGGTCCTGATGATCTATAACCTGTGGGGAGGTTGTGATTCTTCTGTTAGGAAAAAGAAAGGTTAGTGCTGTTCATGCAGAAAGATGACAATGTACTGCATGTGTCACCTCCAACATTCTCTTATTTTAATGCAAATACGGCATATCAAACCTGGTTTGACATGCGAAAAGGGCATCAAGACTGACTGAAACACACAATATCTTTTTGTAACATGCTAGTTTGGCAGGTCTGTTTGATTTATTTGCCTATGACTTAGATAAAAGGGTTACTATAAATAAGCAGGACTAGTAGACTGCATTGTGTCACGCGTCTTTACTGGGCAGGACCGAGTGCTCCATTCAGCAATCCTTCCTGTTTGGTAGTTTTCATACCAAGGAGGTCCAGTGAGTCACGGCCTGATGTCTCTGTCTCTCTCTTTTTCTCCTCCTCCTCTCCACCTGAACTGGTGAGCTTCTGTTTCCTGCTTCTGTTTGTTCAGCCTTGCTGTCAAAGCCTCACATACACAAACTAGCGCAGAATCTCATTGGAGAAAAACAAGTCTCCAGAGACAGCCCGCTGGAGATGCTGTGATGTTTCAGGCCCATTCGGGGTCAAGGAATGTTCCTTTTGCTGTTTGATCAACAAACTAGGTTGACTGTCTGGAGTGCAGTTGGCACAAACCACCACAAGATGTCACTGTTTTAGTTCCCTGGTTTGTTTATTTCAGGTGATAATTTATAATTATTCAAATTTCAACATGAATGTGAAAGCTGTAGTGTTTTTCATTATAATATAAATGTTAAATAAACCACTCCCTTTAGTGTAAAGTCTGCACACTGTAGTTTAAATATTACATATGATTTTGGATATAATCTCTGCTCACTGTGGCTAAAATTAATCACTATTATATTCAGTTTTTCCAAAGCAGTGCTTTCCATCCTTTGTGCATTTTATTTAGTGTATTTCTCCGACAGCCTTATTTTAAAATCTTAGTACAATCCTTAGCTTGTTCCACCAGGAGACAGGAGGCTGCAGAGGCAGGTGAGAGAAACTCATGCACAGGTGATGATTAGTTTCTTTAAAATGTTCTGGTTGCTTGTGAGAAGATCTCTGCAGGCAGCAGAGGGAGGAGGCATGTTTGCACGCTGTTTTCCTTGATATAAAATACATAAGAGGCACACCACCACTGCTTTGATGGACATGCCTGACAGCTTACATGTTTTATTTGGTGCAAATTAAAGCCTGAAAGAATCTGACAAGACATTTTAGTCAGATACAAAGATTTTCCATCTCTAAACATTGCTACATGTCAACACCACTAGACAGAATCAATAAGAAACACAGAATACAGGTATGCAAAGTTTGTTTGTCTGTCTGTCTCAAGGAAATCCATTTTCCTGTATTTTGGGACCAGATCCAATTAAACTAAACTGTGAAGTGACCTTGACTAGTTAGTACAATGCTTGTTTGTGCTACAGTACTGTAATTCAAAGAGTTGAATGGTAGTTTTAGTATATATTTTCCTTCCAGGGCTGCTTTTAGACAGCCAGGTTTTCTGTGTAGCTGAGGGTTTTGATATTTGTCTTTCTGTAGGTTCGCCAAGATATTTGTCTTTTAATTTAATTATTAATAGATGACTGAAGTCAATGAGCTGTGATTCTGTATTTGACATAAGTATGGTCAGCTGTAGCAAAGCATGCAGGAGATGGGAATTCTTCCATGGAGGCCATTTTTGCCCTCCCCATATCTTTTTTATTGTTGACCTTTGACCTTAACCTTAAACAGCTGAGGCCTGCAGAGCTTTAGATGTTGTCCTGGGTTCTTGAATTTCTTCAGAACTGGGCATGATGTATTGCTTTTTGAGATCTTTTAGCCTACTTCATGATGTCACACAGATTCTAAATCTACAGGTCTGTGTGTGGCTAGTTTAAATAATGTAGTTAATCACAGTTAATTTGTGATTTAACAAATGGGGAAATGGTTTTTTCCACACAGATCATGGTTGGTTTGGATGTTTTTCCCCTTAATAAATAAAACCATCATTTGAAAACTGCATTTTGTATTTACTCAGGTTATCCTGGTCCATGTAACATGGACCATGTTTGTAATAAATCTGCCTGATTTTCAGAAGGCTTAAAGATGAAACCTTTTGCAATACTTACTGATGAATCATTTTTGTTAATTTTTCATTTTTAACAGGTTTTAAATAAATCAAATGACAAAAATAAATCATTTGAATGTTTCTTCGTCTCCTAGCGTACCTTTTCTCACTGCAGTGAGGGACTCCTTCTAAACATCACCTCACAAACAATTTTTCTACATTTTATCAGGCTTGTTTAGTAATTCATTAGCAATCCGAGTGCTAAATATAAAAGTATTCAGCAGCTGTGTGGCGTTTATGACCTCACATCTGCTGGTGTAGATTCTCAGTCCTCCTGGACCTGCAAGCTGAATCGAAGACAACTGGACTTCTTTCAGATTTTTGAAGACATTTTGCTTAAAGACTTTTTTTTTATTTTAAATAAATCGAGAATGCTTCTCAGATGAGAAGCAAAACATCTTCAAGAAATCTTCATCTTGCCTGGATTTTAAATATCTCAATTAGGTCTTTGGGATGACGGATGGTAATAATAACCACTAAACAACAGAGAAATGAGAAGAAAAGGTCTCCATAGCTTTACTTTTTAAATTTAATTTTAATTTATTATGGTTGTTAAATGAACTTCAGATGGATTATGCTTGTTTATTTTTGTTAGAAAGACAAAAATAAAGTTTAGAGGAATTGTTAAGTGAAGAACAAGATGAAAAGAGGATATATTTAAATCTGGATTTCTCTCTCGTTCTTTAAACTAGAGGAAGTGGTGTCCTTGGTGAAACTTTGGGATTTTTGATTGCCCTTTTAGTTATATTATTAAAGGAGTTAATTTCTGATGAGTTCTCATTGATTACGTTTTTGGGAAATTTGAACTTTGCTGCAAGAAAAGAACATTTGTAAAAAAATAATAATTTGTTTTACTCTCTTAGAACCTGTGCCATTTGATTTAAATTGACCTTTTTGGAGCTCAGGGTTAAAGCTAAGTCTGATAATGAAATAAACTTCAAAGAAGCATTTTTAATAAATGTCTGGAACATATGGCACATACTGGATGCCCTACTATTTCATAATTACCCTTTACTACAAACAACATTTTATAATTTGCGCTACAACTCTATTTTTTGATTAAAACGAATGTGTGTTCTCCTTTTACTGATGTAACTAAACCTTGAAAACACTGTTTTTTCATATCTGCGTTTCAGACTCTTCGTGCTTTGATTTAGGCCTGTCTGGTGTTCTGGGCATTGCTTTTGGAGGCTTCCTGATTGGAGTATTACTTATTGGAGCACTGTGGTTTATCAAGATTAAGACAGGTACATCCATGACTAAGAACCGAGTGTTCCTTCCTACCTGATTAATGTCTGGATTGGCGATGATCTTATTCTGTTTTACCTCAGGGTACCCAGCTGGACTGGACATGAGGTCAACTGCGGCTAGTCTTCCTGGTGAGAAATGTAACTCTTCTTTTCTGTGTTTTGTTTTTCCTTCTCCTTTCATTCTGTCAGCCTCTTATTGCCTCATTTTTTTTTCTTCAGGATGTCCCTGCTCAAGATCGAAGCGACAGCCTGTTTCTACCAACACGTCTCCCTCTGAGAACAGCAGCGCAAACGCAAGCATCGGAAGCACCCAGAGCACACCGACCAGCAGCATGGCATGAGATTACAGTTTGTTGTAGCAGCGGGGCCACCATCTCCCTTCAAAGTCACCTATATGGATTTGTGCCTTCACCCCCTCGTGTTAATGCCTGAAAAGCATTTTCCCACTCCCTACTTCCCTTTAAATTCTTGTTTGAAAAGCACAAAACATGTCTTTGACACGCCACATCTGAAATGGATGTGATCTGGGAGTTTGGTGTAGGTGGGATAGGCTGTTTGATGAGTAACCAAAGTCTTTTTATTAGCTTCAGATGCTCACCTTTGCAGCCTCTCTGTAAAGGCAAACTTTTAGACAGGAAGGTAAAGAGGCCAAGAGAGAGAGAGAGAGAAAAAAAAAACTGGCTCCAAGCAACAGGAAAAACAAACCATATCCCCCAAGAGCTAACAGGAAATTCACCACATTCCTTTCAATGAATTGTGCTCATGGAAGCACAATAATAGTTATCCAGGAGACAAACCGTCCAAAGACAGACCTCGAAAAACAGATGAAAAGCTGGTTTGTGAACATCAAACATACAAAAACACGAAAGGGCTGTTTTCCCGAGTCAGTCTCCCTAACTCATCAACAACATTCTAAAAAACAGAAGATCTCAAACCAGGCAGTGAAGCGCTCACTTTCATAGAGTTTGCATTAATTGGAGTCCAAGGATAATGGTTTTCAGCTACCTCTTATTGTTTAGAAGTCTGGAGCTAAACAGAAGCTTACAGCTAGATTTCTCAAGTGAAGTTTTTTTCTTTTCTAGTTTTCTTTTTTTGACCCTGCGGGTCACAACTAACAAAGTAGCAGAGCCATTTAGTGTATCAGCGCCATAATAACATAACTATTTAAAAGAAAATAACCATTCAGGTGATCAACAAGAAAAATAAATAAATGAAAGAGCTCATAATGCGTCACTTTTGTCATGAACAGTACCACTTTACAAAATTACTGTATTCAGAGCTGAGCAACATGCCCTTTATGATGTATTAAATAGAATTTTTAGACATCTATTTATCATTAAGCACCACTCATTCAGCTTTGTCCTCAGGGTGGAGTTTCCTCAAAATAGTCTAAAGGTTGAATTCCAGTACTTTTCCGCTGCACAGTATTCTTACTCACCAGTGACTCAATTAGCTGAAAATGATTTTTCATCATAAATTTCAAGAATTCTCTATGATACATTGTTTTCAGGTAGCATTGTTCATCAAATTTTTACTGTAAAAATAGAACTCTTCATGCTTTACGGTCAGTTGCATTCTGCATTTAAAGATTTAGATTTGATACACCCTCTTGTATTAACTAGAGCCTTTATTTGGAGACAAGGAAGGGCATATTGGGATTTTTAAAAATGTATCAACAATTTGGATTTTTCTTAGAAATAACAAAAACAAACAAGATATTCGAGTTACATTTTGGCCAGTCTGAATCTGAAAACCTAATCTCAAATAGGGAAAGTCCCACCCTGAGGAACACCCTTTCTTCATCTTAACCCACCTCATAGACAACTTCATTAAGTGGAGACTGGATTTTGAAATTGAAGTATTTTCAAAAGTTTTTACCCAAAATAAACGTTTGCATCATCAGCAAATAGTTAGAAAACTTTAAACAGGCATGTTTTCATACATCGTGCTATAGTGCCTTTTAAAAGTATTCCCCCCTTGGATGTTTACTACTTTTATAAATTAATCATGAGCAACATTATTTGGATACTTTGACAAAACTATTTTACAAAATAGCCTCTTTAAAGGGGGTATTTGTTTTATACTACAAGCATTTAAAACACTGCACTCAGGTGATCTCCATTCTAATTGTGGGACTACTAGCACTAATTGGCTGGACCTCTGTTGTATTAGGTTACACATTTCTATTTAATTGTCATTATTGTGTAAAAATCAGTTTTTGATTTGACATTCCAGGCAGTTTTTTGCCTTTTTTTTGGGCCATTTTTTGGTCAAAGAGGCCAAATTATGTTGCTCATAATTGATTTATAAAGCAATAAAAAGGATAATATACAGGGAGGTGAATATTTTTGTAGCCACTGTTTATTAATGTGTGAAGATAAAAGGGACAGAACTGCAAACATAATCTTTGTAAAGTCACATTTAGCTTGTATTTTGAAAAATAAAGGATTGATCAAACGTAAATACAAATTAAATGAATAACTGTAATTTCATATGAATTCCTCCCTAATCTTTAATATCCTTCTATAAATCAGATATATAAAATCAGCTCTGAATATAAATGATTTTGACACTATAGTACAATAAATTCTAACAATACTTTTGAGACAATTTTAGTATACTTTGCCTTTCCATTTATATGTTCTTTATCCATTTTAAGCATATACAAAACTTCAAATCTAGATTTAGCTTCACATAATAGAAGTATGGTTTTGAAAAGTGCTATTTATAAGAAAACCTAACATCTAAAAGACACAATACTCATGTACTGTGATGTTAATAGTTCCATTGTATAATAAACCCAATACAATTTCCCAATTTGGTTTGTTAAAATAACATAATTTATTTATTCAGCTTCAACTATATTTTCAAACATGCATCAAACCAACTACATATGTTAAGTTTCCTCATTTTATGTGAGATATGTAGCTAACTCTTTACATCTGTGTGCTTTTTTTAAAATTGTTTTTTGTGGAGACATAAAAGAGAGGGCCAGTATTGCCACTTGAGAATTTGTGCAATATGATGAGGTGAACTTGTATGTAATGTCTATATGTGTAAGTGTTGTATGATATTCCTACTCTGAATGATTTTATAACCTGATTTGTTCTTTGATGTATTTGAAGAACTGGGACAATTCCTAATCAAGGCACATGATTTGTTTTGTATATTTTTTTTATATCATATAGTGTTTAGTTTTAATTTTGTCATGTCATGTTTCAGATACATGTGGTTCATTGGACCCTGTTTGACTTTTGCCCATAAATTCCCCCAAAGTAAAAAACACACACCATATTATCTGTGCAGTTGTACATCCCGTCATTGTATTGGGTTCATTGTGTTATCTTCAGTGGGTGTGATGGTCCATTCTTAATTTTTGAAGACAGGATGTGTCATCACCGGACCAGCATCTCAGATAAAAATTCTGCGCTGTATTATCAATATCCACCCATCCTTGTTTGCAGTATTGACACAAACTTTTTTTCTGTCAGGCATTCTGTGGGCTGCCTGGTTTAACCAGTAACTGTCTTAACGCTGAAATCAGACAGACTGTCAGTTAATCCGCTTGTTAACTCAGCAGTGTTATTTTTGTGCTGAAGTGGGCAGACGTCTACCACTTACATTTGGTTCATTTTTTGAAAAAACTCAAGTGTGTGTGATTTTTTTCCCCACCTAAAATCTTAATAAAAGTAAATTTGACAGACATTTGTGTTTTAATTCTCATGTTAGGAGAGATGAATAAAGAGCCATTCATTCAATTCATTCAATTCTTAAAACATATTCAGAAATAATGGGGGGTTTGCATGAAAATTTACACAAATCACTGATAGACCCTTCTGTTGCCCACAGTGTTAGAATTTTTTAGATACACCTCAATGTTTTGAATAGTCATCCTTTTTATGAAGCTTTCTCATTACTCTATCTCTCTGCTCACCAAAAAAACAAGGGAAAAAGTAAAGCTTTCTGATTGGCTAATGCTTCATTTAGACATATCCATTGTTCTCCATTGTGGTTTTGAGTTACATCTCTGTGTAACACAGACATGGTTATCATAGCAACCTCAGCAGGCTTGGAGCTTAAGTTTTCTACTATCTACTTGTTGACATCAACTTTAATTTAGTCCAAATGGAAGTTTCCATACACACATTAAAGGCTGGAGCAAACAGAACACTCCTATTTTTATGTATCTGCAGTGGTTACTTGTTATGTTTAGAACTATTTTTAACCCTTTGATGCGCAACATATCCACACCCCTTCTAATGCACAACATGGGTCAAAAATGACCCGCATTCATTTTCCATGTTTTTTCATGCTGGCTGAGTTTTTCTTTGTTCTATCTTTTGAAATCATTTTATTTTTTGATTGAATATTCCAAGTATTCTTTAAATGTCTTGTTTTAGATTATCACAGATCATTATTTCCATTTTTCTTTTCATAATTTATGAACAAAAATAGTTTTTATTTTGCTACATCAAATTTACACATATTCACAAGGTCATCCAAGTGTGGTTTAAAATTAAATTACTTAATACCAAACAATAATTTGTTTTAAGTAATTGTTTTAGCAGTGAGTGGGGCCAAATATTTATGTATTTAATACTTGCAACATGTTTATTTTCATTTTGTCACAACGCTATAAGAGCATTGCTATTGAGCTGAGCTGTATCAGTATTTTAACAACCGTAAATTGGTTGAATGTGAATCAAGAACATAAATTGCCACCACAATTTTTACATGTCTCACAAATTATAAATGCTTCCATGTGGTCTGTCTATAGTCACAGAGCCCTGGTTCTCTTGTCGTCAAATCGTATGACACAGCGAATATCTTAAAATCTCTTCAGCCCCATGTTGGCCTTGTAAATTTGGTTTTGCAGAGGATTCACAAAAAGCTCTCGCAAGGCCACATCCCAGCTCTCCTCCCCCTGCAATCAGGGTCCAACCAATAAAGGCCATCAATTCTTTTTTTAAA